>CM045760.1:178689306-179280248 GCA_025200525.1 Camellia lanceoleosa
CTCCACAAACCACAGTGATACCACCACAGGCAGAGGTTAACTGCCCGCTTTGCCGCCGTCATTATCCAGAAAGCCATGGGTGTGTTGATCAAAAAGGCCATCTCAAACCCCGCTTGAGCCTCGACCTCTCCCGAATAACCTCCCTCTCTCATGACTACGGCCAAGTCTTGTGCCTTCCATCAACAAGCTAGCTATAATGACACTAACATGTGTTTTAGTCTTAGCCCACGAAATACAATAATTAACAATTATTCGATAACAAGGTCATCGTCGCACCAAGCTTTGCAAAAGTCTATCGACACTAAATTAGTGAACTTTGGAGATAATGTGATTATATGATGGGAGGATGAACCAACGCTTGTTGATGGCGCTTAGTTTACCTCAATATAATGGTGGATATGGCATGCCTGCAGCATTTTGAACAATATACAAATCACTTTGGTTATTGTACTTTTTCCCGAGCTTATGAGTATTATTGGGGTCAATAACTTGTTGTTTTTGTATTGAGTCGATATTTTTTATCTTGAGTCAATTGGGTTTCCTATCTTGTTGTGTCGAGTCGGAATCTGTTTGTGTTAGAGGTACCGGGTGATTTGAAGTGTTACCTTAAGCATCACTTGTTTGTTTTGTGTTTGTCTTTTACACCCTTTTCTTTGCATCTGTTTCTGCACCTTTGAGACTAGATTATGCCAGTTGTGCGAAGATTTAGAATGAAAGCTTGGCCGGTGTTTTTCACTTACTTTACGTGCCTTGAAATCATAGCATTGACCTAAGTTTTTCTAAAACTTTTCCAACCTTGTGATGAAAACAAAGAAGGAAGGAATTCGCTTGGGTTTATAAGAATTTGATCAAGCGAGAAAAGAGGCATGCTAAGCCCTTTAATGAATGAGATCATGTTTGTTAATGTAGTAGTCTTGAGAAGGATCCTACGGCTTGATCTAGATTTGGTTCTGTGTCTTTGTTGCTTGAACTAGTCATCCATTTCTTAAAAATTTCAAAAAATGTTTTTGTGTGGTCTGCGAAGACACCATGTGGAATGCAGCTCTTGAAGATTGTGCGAGGATAGGATCGCATCTCATGTGCTCAAAGATTCGAAAGAATGGGTCGATGCAAACCAATGAAATGGCAAGAAAGCCAAATCAAAAGCGAGGAGAGAAGAAGAGTTTCACTAACTTTTGAAGGACAATCGAGGTTTCTATCCATAACACTAGAAACGAAATTGAGCCCCGATTGGATGGACTTCTTACTTCTACATCATCGGTAGACGGTAGCCATTCTCAAAAGTGGATCCGGATAGCTTAGAGATCCTACTGGCCAATGATCCAACATGGGCAAGTTACACTTTTTATCCTTGAAGAGGAAGCTCGTTGGGCGAAAACCGGAAGGAGTGACCGAGAGCAAAAGTTAGAGCAAAAAAAAAAAAGGAACAAAATAAAAAGAAAAAAGAACAAAAAGAAGCTGAAAAAAAAAAAAAGAAATGAAGAAAAGAAAAGAAGAAAAAAGAAATGAAATGAAAAAAGAAAGCGAGCTCACAAGGTTGAAAACCGGAAGAATTGGCATTGGCAAAAGTTAGAGCACAAAGGAGGTGTCTAACACAAGAGTAAAGGCTCAACACGGCAGGAACTACGTTAGGCACGATTCTCATGTTTGGGATCGTTAAATGACTTCAATCTTAAAGTCAGGCTAAGTCAATTTTCCAGCTGCTTGGCTCATCCATGTTGATTGGTTTATCCTTGTTAAGCAGCTACGGCTATCTTATCCATGTGCACAAATTGGCTTGTCTTCGTTCGGACTCGGTTGTCCTATTACATTTGGAAGATTGAACTTCAAGACAATTCAAGTTCAAATCTGAGATTATTGCATCTCAAAGTAAATTCTATGTTGGTGACGGCGGTGGCCATTTGCAAAAATAGTTTTTGCAGGAATTTTACTAAGGTTGACTAATTTTCTCCGAGAAAGTTATTCAATTTTTCCAAAATTGGACCATTTCTTGGACCCAAAGGAAAAAAATTCGATTACTCATAGCGACGCATGATTTCCGTCGAGGAAAAATCGAACAAGTGTGTTAATCTAACTCTCATGTTTAGTCAAAATTGTTTTAGCAGATACCAAAAACAAAAAAATGGTCAAAATGATGAACCAGGGGCACAGTTGAGTCCCATTTTTTGTCTTTTCCTGTTGTCAACATACTTGCCAGAAAGGGCACCATACTTGTCGAGGAAAGAATTGCTCTCCATGATAGCGAGAAGGGCCACAAAGCGAAGCTAATAGTAAAAGAAGTGAAAGTTCTCTCATCCTCAGCGGCGAAGTGATGAAGCCAAGTCGGCTGAGCTAAGAATGGGAATGACAAGATATTCCAACTTTCACTCAATTTGGATAGGTTTCACGATCACATCAAGCTAATGCCGAACACATAAATCGGCCAGATGTTAGAAGAAGGATCAAGTGGAATACTAGGGGCAGAGCACTGACAACTTCTGTTATCTATTAACCATCGAGGAGGGATAAAAAAATAAAAAATAAAAAAAGAAAGAAGAAAGAAGAGAGATTGAAGAATCTGAGGCGGACTCACGAGAAAAAGTAAGAAAATGGATTTTTGAGGAGAAAAAGAGATTGAGTGCAGTGATGTGAGAATCACAAATGAGAAAAGGATGGGAAACAATACCGAAGAAATTTGTGAGCTCTTTGTGAACCCGAAAGGTCTCTGCGCCATTGGAGACACGTTCAAGTGTTGTGTTTGTTGTTTTTATTCTTGTTTTGAGTCGTTTTGGTGTCGATAGATATGTTTAGGTTGTTTTTACCTTTGTCTTTCCGCTTTGTTGAGTCGTTTTGTATGTGGTCAATCGTAAGGCCAATACTAGGTTAATAACTCTTTTCTCAATTTCAATTTCAAAAGTAAATCGTTTTTTGCTTTCGAGGAGAATTAATACGGTGTTGTTCTCCACATATGTGCAAAACAAGATTTGTTCTTTAATAAAAGCTACTGAGGGTTCAACCCGGGTCATATGAGAATAGTAAAACCATATTGACCTATCACGAGAATTTGCAGCCTGTAGGTTCCGCCTCAAAAACTCACAAAATAAAAAGAAGGAAAATTTCCGAGCATCCCAAGTGTGTTTCAACTTTAGCAAAATTCGAGGCGCATTCCCAGGTGCACCTTCTCAAGTCTGCGCCATTTTTACGAGGAAATATGAGTGTGCCTCTACCTCAAGCTCAAGCTTAAGCACCTTCAAGCGAGAATGGTAATCCAAGTAGCATGCAAATGTTACCCCTTGCCAATTTGAACAGGGTGTGTTCTTTTTGAGTTAAGCACGTTGTAAAGTCCTCTGAGAGGTAAATCGGTGGCACCAAAGTACATATTTACCCCCCTCATTGCATAGAATGTACATTTTCATATACACTTTTGTTGCATGCATGCCGTACATCGTTTATGATTCTTGCGTAGAATATGTTTTTGTCTCTTGCATATAATATGCTTGTTTCATGCATAGAAGATGCTTTCAATTAACCTCGTGTATCTATCGCACAATAATGTCACTCAATGCATCTATTTCACAATTTTGTATCACTCTTACTGTCTTGTACACCTTGTGATTTCGTATCACTCTCACTGTCTTGTGCACCTTGCAATTTCGTATCACTCGCACTGTCTTATGCATTCTTTGGTCTAGGAGACCTTAAAATCCTGTGTTTACACTCGCGCTTTCTTGTGCATCGCATTGTTTTATGCAGTTTACACTCGCGCTTTCTTGTGCATCGCACTTTTCACTTTTATCTTGATTTACACTTTCTTCGCTCTTGGCTATCGCACTATCTTGTGCATTTCATTACACGCTCTCATCTTGCATAGAAAATGCTCATATCTTTTGCATAGAACTTTCTCGCGCTGTTTTGCGCACCTTACCTGCACTTGTTAGTGCATTGCTTGCGCTTACCTGCACTTGTTAGTGCATTGGTCGTGCTTTCTTGCGCACCTTACCTGCACTTGTTAGTGTATAGCTCACGCTGTCTTGCGCACCCTTTTGTCTTAGCACTGTCTTGTGCATTCGCCCTGCATCCCACTATCTTGTGCACATTGTATTTTTGTATCATTCGCACTGTCTTGTGCATTTCAATTCAATCACGTTATCTTGCGCATCGCACTGTTTTGTGCATTCACTCTGCATCGCACTGTTTTGTGCACTCTTTGGTCTAGGAGACCTTAAATCCTCTAAAGGTGCAATTCCTTTCATGTTTATGCGTGCGAACGACTTCAATAATGCTGTATAGCCACACTGTGTTTGCGGTGAGTTCCTAGGAGATCAACTGAGACGGTGAAAACTAGAGTACGAATGGCCGATGCCTAAAACGCAAAGGTTCGGGATTTTTGAGACTAAAGTCTAGTTTAAATACCCAAGGGTGTATCCTCGGCTTGAAATCTGTATGGCAGCCCCATAGGTTGAGGTAGTGGGTATGTGCCTCAATTCTGGATACTGAACCAACCTAGTCTGTCACCCCATTAGAAAATAGAGAAAACTGTGACCATAGCCAGGGAGAAAAGTAGTACCTATGGTTCGGAAACGCAAGATGTAGAAAGGAAAAGATCCACAGCAGCATGAGGTAAGTCATCACCAATTGCCCCTGTAAGGTACCTTCACTCTAGCTACTACATCATCTAGTACTTCTATTGCATTGCATATAGAATATATTGCATGCATCTACTGCATTTTTTGTTTTATCATTTGCATCATTTCCATGTTAAGCTTAGTATGGCATGTGCTCATACATTTCCTTTGTTTATGCATGGTTCTGTGATAATGTATGCGCCTATTCCACTAAGAGAATTGTGATGCGAGGGTTTGACACATTTTCTATGTTAGGCGTGGTCGTTTTATTGTCCATGCCTTTTCTAGGTAAAAGGTAGTTTGGCAGCGGCTTATTCACTTGCATCCTTTGCATCCTTGCATTGTACCTTGTTTTGTTGCATTGACATTTAGGATCATTATCTTTTCTCGTGGGTCATTCCTCATATATCATACTATCCAAATACTTGTACTCTTTTTCTTGCTCTGAAACACATAGTTTTGCATGTGCTTGCACCCTTTCATGTTGAAACAGTTACATTATGTATAAGCATCCATCTTTGGGCTAAAGACTAATCTTGAAGATGTAGGTACTTAACTGTGTTAGGCGTCGTTAAACTCGTGCCCACTTTTTTACGTGTTAGCGTGGTTTGATTTTGCATCTCCATCCCTTTATGATATTTGTGTGGTTTTGCACTACTTGTGGTTTGATGATCCAAATACATTGTATATCATGTGCATTATATCATTTGCATTGTTTTGTTATATTGTGTATCATTTGCATTACCTTTGAACTCTGTTGGTTTGATTCCTTGCAAAGGATCGTGGGCGACTACTTGAACTAACCATTATTACTGCATTTGCATTTTGTTTATTTGTCCAAGTCTTGACCTTGTCAAAAATGGGTTAGATCTCACGGCTTTGACATTCCTCCGTCATTTCATAACTCTGAGCTCTGTCAAAGAGGGGCAACTATAGATATCCCATTTTTGACCACCCTTAAGACTTAGGCGCTACTGATTGTTTACTTAGTGATAAAAGATGTGCAGTGCAAGGATTTGATTTCTTGACAGGAGAGTCTCAAATCAAACCTCCTCCCCATTTTTGGAGCAAAAAGATTTTAGAATTTAAAATCCTCTCTTTCAAAATATTTTTGAAACAAAATTCCTACAATGTTAGGCTCGTATTTTTGTTAAATGTTGCACTTTTTGCATTAAGCAGAGCAAGGACAAAGTGGAAATGAATGAAAGAGAGGTGAGCTCATTGAAAAAATCTCTAAAACATCTTGTTTAGAGGTTTGGATTTGAAGAAAAGAAGAGTGGAGAGAAGAAACCGGTTGGGGAAGAAGTTGGGCATGAAAGCGTTAAGGGAGAGTCGAGTGACCCTCGCTTCATCGGACCTATCCATTTACACACTTGGATTTCAGCTATGAGGCCACCACCATTGGAAAGAAGACTTTTGAGGCTTCATTTTTCCTCAAGAATCTCCTAAAGCGAGGCCAAATAGGGAAGATATGGTGGTTGAAGTTGGGCATCGATTCGGTTGGTGAAACTAAGCGATCTTCACTAAAGAGGGATATCTCTTAGCACACTTGGAATTTTGATGTGAGGTTTCCACCATTGGAAATAAAAATTCCGAGGCTACAGTTTAGGCTCAAGAATGACCTGAAAAAGAGTTCAGATGAAGGAGTTATATGCGGTTGAAGTCGGGGGCGAGGACTAGTTTTTCTTGCCGGCCACAAATGGACTTTAGGCCATATCCGGCCAAAAGTTCTTGTTGGCGGAAAAAGTAGCGATCGGCCACCGCAAGTGGCGGCCGACGATTAAAATGGCCGACCACTTGTGTCCAAAACTCAGATATTTTGCAGATATTTCTCCTCCAGCTGTTTTCACACTCCTCCAGCTGTCCCAATTTAGATATTTTGAGCTGAGGCTTGTATTTTGCTATATATGAAGGCAATATCTATCATTTGAAGAGGTTAGCAATTTTGGGAGCCTCTCTCTCTAAAATCTCTATCTCTCTCTCTCTCACACACACTTTAATTTTGTGAGCAAATTTTCAGCTTCTCTCTCTAGAAACCTCTCTCCCTTCCTATATTGCGCTTAGAAGTCAGAATTTCCTACACTCTCATAAAGAGACCCTAGACCAAACACCTCTACCTTGTTTTTGAGGTTCTTGGAGGTCCTATTTGAGCTCCCAAAGTTGGTTTTGGCTCAAATTTGCAGCTATTTTTCTGCTGTGCTTCAAGGGTAAGCACTTGTCCCTTTAAAGCTTTGTTTTGCATGCTTGTTTTGCCACATTTTCAAACTATTCTTGGCCTGGTTTTCAACTACAAAAATCTCTATTTTTGAGGTTCTAAAATGGTCCTTTGAGCCTTGTTTGCTTAAGGGGTGGTTTCCTCTCATTGCTCTTTGGCTTGCAAAGCCTTTTGAGCCTTCTTTTTAAAGCTTTTGAGTCCATATTTTTTGGCCTTAAAACCACTGAATTTTAGAGGAATTTCAATGGTAGAAAGTTTGTTTTGAGGTCCAAAATAGGAGGGGGTGGCCTCCCCTCCTTGCCTCTCTATGCCATGCCTAGTTAGCATTACAAAGTAGCATATTTTTGTGGCTTGTGTTGGCTTATTTCAAGCATGTTTTTGTGACTTTTTGGACCTTCTCTAACACTTTTTTTGGCTGGTTGGAGCACCTCTTGTTTGCTTCTTACACTTGTAGTGTAATCTTGCTTACTAGCTTAACATGCTCAATGAATTGGCCTATCATTCTAGCTTATGTTGGCTTGACTCCAGCATGTTTTTTGCTATTATTTAAGCATGCTTAACCCCTGTTTGAAGTGGTCTTAGTCCTTGGAGGCTTGCCTTGTATGGCCATAGTGTGAATGCCTTGACTAGCTTTATGTTTTGAGGCCCTTAGCATGCTTTGCTCGGGTTGTTTGCATGCCATAGCATCATTTAGCAAGTAATTTTAGAGCATGTATCATTGTCACACTCTCACATATTTCACTCTTTAATGGCTTTTAAGAGTTGTGCCTTATGCCTTGCTTGCGAGCCAACATGTGCGCATGATTTTCTTGCCTTTTGTGCCTAAGTTTTAGCATGATTAGGTCACTGATTTGGAATGTTTTAGGTCTGTCCATAGCTGATTTGGTCATTTGAGGTTTGTATTGCATACCTCTAGTGTCGTGTCCTTCACTAGTTTCAATGGTTTTGACTCTTAACATGTTGTGCATGGTTTGTTTGCATGATTTTAAGTTATTAGCATGTCATTTCAATGCTTTGAAATATATGCCATTGCACTCCATTGTTTTACTCTTTCATTACGCTTTGAAAAGGGTCTTTAGTATGTTAGCTTGAACATGGAATTGAGGCACTCATGCCTAATGGTTTTAGTCTTCTCTTGAGGGTTTCTACTAACCAAAAGCATAAGGCTTCTTCCATGCTTAAGGTGCTTGTGGCTTAGGCCATCTTTCCCATTAGAGGACAATTACATTGAAACTTAACCGATTAAAAGACTAATTGGTAAGCTAAAATGTGTAAACAAGAAATGGACCAAGTAGAACATGATCAAGATAACATATGTGTGTTGCATTGCATGTGTTTGGATCGGACGTTAATCCAAACACAAGAAATGTGAGACGTTTCATACTCAAAGGGATGAAACGTGTCACATTTCTTAGTCTCTTTACCCTTGATCATGCATGATAGGGTGAAGGAATTTTGAGTCTTATGTGCATTCACTAAGCTTGTACAAGCTTGGTTTTGGGCCATCATGCATTAAGATGCTTGATTGGTGGCTCGAGATCCAAGTACCACACTCCTTTGAGCTTTCGAGACATGATGAGGAGGTGGTAGTACACACATTTCTTGCCAAATACATTGTCTTGGCTCTGTTGCTCTCTGTTGCGACAAAGGTAGAATTCTGGAAAAGAGGTGGCGGCCGGCCGAGGGTAACCTACCGAGCAGTTGAGGTGGCAGGTGGCCACTTGCGAGAAAAATTGTCCAAAGTGCTCCTATGTTGGGCGGATGCAATCTGCAAGTTATATGATGTTACGAGATCACCATGAGTGCAAACAAAGGAAACTCATGGCAAGGCAATGCATTTTAGGTAACGGCTTACGAGCATGCATGTCTCTCTCTCGAGGCCATTTCTTGCTTTACTTAGCTAGTTAATTTGCGGTTTGTAATTAATTAGTTAATGTGTAGCTAATTTAATTACGTCTCTGTAATATTCTAATTAGTTTAGCATAGCTAGTTTCAATTGATTTGTAATAATTAATTAGCTAAGTTAGTTAATTAGTTGGTTTGTAATAGTTAGCTTAGCTTAGCGTAGCTAGTTAACAATTATTAGGACCCTTCTTGAGAGGCATGATGTTATAATAAGGGTGCATGCATGTGTGCATGTTTTCCAACCCACTTCTTTCTCCTTTTTATTTAACTGCTTTCGATGGTTAGATTATGGCATATTTTGATTAGCATATCTTATGCTTTGCATGTTCGCATAATTCATTTGTCTTGCATGCACCCAGTCTCGACGCATCATTCAAGCGCATTGTATTTCCATATACTTATTTGAATCGTGTACTAATTATTGAATTCATATGCTATCTTAGATAGCGAGCCTATTAGTTGTATTATTGCATGTGTTGCATTAGGCATTCTTGTATAGTTAGGATCATGCATGATTTCTAATTAGCTTTTGTTTTGGCTTGGAGTACCTTTGTAAGTGTTACGCTTTAACATCCTTGCATGAGTGTGACTATTGCCATGATATCATGCTTGCCATAAGGCTATTTGCCTAAGTGATTAGCTTGCATGAATGCACATTAATGAAGGCTTTGTTGCTTGAATTGGGACAATTCATCAAATGTGAGTTTTAAGCCCACTTTGTGAAGTGGCAAAATCATGTTTAAAGCCCACTTTCGAGGGTGGCAAATCCGCGCTTTAACCTACTTGCGGTAGCACTTTCAAATCATTTTCAAAACAAACATGGATTGTTTTGTTCCAATTCTCGCGATTTAGTCTATACTTGTATCTTTGTCGCATCATATAGTAAGTTAGATAATAAGCGGAATAAGAACCGTGTTTATGAAACAACATATCATGCTTAGTAGAAGCGATCTTTGATCGAGGCGGCGAAGTGCTCATGTCATGACCTTCCCTCTCTTACCCAAGTTCGAGCGAGGCAACTTTGGTGATAGCCGGACCGTGGCCTTTGGCATAAGTCAGGGTTTCCTACATTTTCCAAAAATAAAATATTTAGGTGGTGACTTTGTAATCTGGCAAAGCAGTTCATGTTTAGCGCTTTTTGATTCAAAATTGATTTTCCAAAACCAATTGCTAGATTTTGACTCTTTGGTGTTTATTAGTCTCACATTGCACTTTGTGAGATTAGATTGAGCAAGTGTGAAGTCCGGCCTTAGAGGACCAATTCGCGCCCTCTCCGAAAGGAGGCCAAGCGGAGAAAGTCGGGCGCTACAGATTTGTAATAGATGTGAGATGATTATGCACACAAAAAGGGTGTATATATGATATGCATTTTATGACATCATCTTCACAAAGCATGTCTCATAGAGCATCATCTTCATGAAACAATATTTCTTTCAAATACAAGAATATCCAAGAGCATGTCTCAATCCAAAAAATGAGCTAAAGATTGATTCAAATTTACACGGCTAATGTCGATTGTCGAAGGTCATTGAGAGAGATAAAGAGATGGTCGAAGGTCGATCTTGCGAAGAAGGTCCTTGATCGTCGAATCGAAGGTCCTTGGCGTCGAAGGTCGATCTTCGAAGGTCTGTCGATCTTGCGAAGGTCGATCGGTTTACTTGCCACATAGATATATATATATAGAGAGATGGAAGAAATTTGCACAAATTAGGGTTTGGTGTTTTGTTTTGGGCAAAAATATCTAGGTAGGATATAGGAATGAAATCAATGGTTAAGATTTTAAAAAAAAAAAAAAGTGCAGGTGGGGTGAGAATTAAACCCGTAACCCGCAAATATGTCATATTCCAAACTACATATGCCCGCATTATGTCTGCAAAACCGCCCATTTGTATATGGGTTTTACAGGTCGGATAAACCGTTGTCAATCCCTACGTGTAAGTCCTAATAGATGAACTTATTGTCCAATCAGTCTTATGATAATTAATTGTTTTTTCATCAAACACTATTAAAAAAGTCACTAATTGTTAATTTTCAGCGACGGTTTTAAAATTTTTTCACAAAAAATATCACTAATTATAAGTTTGGCGATAATTTAAAAAATTATTACAAAAAAATGTTATTATTTTTTAACTTTCAGCGACAATTTAAAAAATTTGTTGAAGAAAAATGTCACTAATTGTAAATTTAGTGATAATTTATAAAAATAATGATAAAAGTCATTAACTATCAATTTTTAACGATATGTGTAAAAAATCATTACAAAAATATTTTTAATAAAATTTAATAAAATTAAATCTAATTATTAAAACTTATTAATTGTCACCCTTAATTGTCAATTGGATATTATTTGTTTTAGTGACTTTTGAGACCGATTTTATTAAGCAATAGGCCAAAAAATAAAAAAACAAATATCGGCGACAATTTAAAAAATTAAATCGAAGAAAAATATCACTAATTGTAAGTTTAGTGATAATTTATAAAAATCGTGATAAAAAATATCACTAATTTGTAAAAATTGTGTTATTATTTTTTAACTCTCAACGATAATTTAAAAATTAGTTGAAAAAAATATCATTAATTGTAAGTTTAGTGATAATTTATAAAAAAATTGATAAAAAGTCATTAATTATCAATTTTTAACGATATGTGTAAAAAATCAATACAAAAATTATTTTAATAAAATTTAATAAAAATTAAATCTAATTATAAAAACTTATTAATTGTCACCCTTAATTGTCAGTTGGATATGATTTGTTTTATAGGGCAATGCACCAATAAATTCCAAAATAGAATCTTTTGCACTATTTAGTCATGTGTTTAATCTTGTAAACCAATAAGTCCCATTTGGTAGGTAAGGACAGTTTTAGACATGATGTTAGCATGTGTTGCCTCATTTATTCTGGGGTAATATTGGGATTGTGCAATGTTAAATTGACAAATGTACCCAAAAAGTGTACTATAGCTTTTTTCTGTTTTTTCCTCCTATGCGATCATCACGGAAGAGATGAACACGGTAACATTTAGAATGGCAATGTAAATCCGGTGAGGATTGGTGTGTGCGCTAATTTTTTGAGTTTGTAATGTTGAACCCCTATTCGTTGTTTCCAATTCGAACGTTGTTTCCACTCCCAACATTCATTTGGCCATAGGTACATAGCAACAAAATTGGACCTCTATACCTGTAAAACAAAAACAAAAAAACAGACAGAGCTTCCTTCTCCCTCCCTCCCTCCCCTTCCCAGATCCTCCATTAAAGAATGAATGAAACAAAAACACAATACACCACAACATACCAACATCCCACAAAATCATCAACCCAAAACCCCCAACAAATAATAACCACTCTTGTTAAACACAACAACCCAGACTAATGTCAGAAAATCACCTCCGATCACAATTGCGAAACCACAACAAACCACAAACTTTAGAAGTGAAGACACGATTACCATGTTGCAAGACCCCTACATCATCAAATGAAATTTCCTACAGTAAATCCATCAAAAGCACATAGAAAAGTGACAATGTAAAAAATTACCCCTTCTTCCCTAAACACACATTCAACACATCGGAAAGTAGAATCACGAATCCCACCAAAAGGGTAAATAGGTAAACCCTTACTAGAACAAATGAAAAGAAATATTTCTTACTAGCTAAATAAGACCAAATAGTTTATAAGAAAAAATACAGGACTAAATGGAGCAACATTATCTCAATTGGGATTTACTGGTAATTTTTCCTTGTTTTTTTGACTTTTGAGACCAACTTTATTAAGCACTAGACCAAAAACAAAAAAAACTATGGTAAATTACAAATACGTCCCCTAAGGTTTGATTAAAATACAAATCACCCCTTGTAGTTCTGGAAATTACATTCCACCTCTTGATGTTTCTAATTTCATAACAAATTACCCTTTTTATTAATAAATTATCAAGTCAATTAAACAGTTTTTAATGATGTTAGAAATATGTTTCAGTTAATAATTTAGGTAATTTTATTATTATATAGGAGAGCAATTATGAATTTCATTTTTGATTAATTACATTAAATAAAAATTTTTGACAAGAGGGTATTCGTAATTTTTCAAATCACAGAAGACAATTTATATTTTAAGAAAACCTCAAGGAATGTATTTGTAATTTACTCAAAAAACAAATATATGCAAATTTAAGCCAAGCGGTGTGGTTAGCTCCCATCCAAACAAGCCACAGCGACTTTAACTTGTCCTACTCATTGATTTTTGTTAAAAATGTGTTTTTTAAATTTAGTTTTTAAAAATTAAATTTTAGTTTTCATTTTTGTTTTTAGTAAATATTTTTAAAATTTTAATATTTTTTTTGTTTTTAGTAAATATTTTTAAAATTTTAAGATTTTTTTTCTTTTTAGATACACTTTACTTGGATGTATCTAAAAGTAAAATATTTAATGAAAAAATATTTCAAAAATTAATAAATACACAAAAATAAGAAAAATATATTGAATTTTATATATATATATATTTTTTGTATTTTGGTATTTAGTAAATTTTTAAAGATGTTTTCTGAAAATTATACTTTTAAGTGTATTTATGTTAGGTATGTCTAAAAATTTAAAAAATACTTAAAATATTAAAAAAATTGATAAAAACAAAAACTACGAAAAATAAAAAAGTAAAATTTTACGAAAAACATTTTAGAAAGGAAAAATTAATCTAAGATCTCTTTCCCATTTTTAGTAATGGCAAAAGATACACAATATTATTTTTAGATGTCCAAGGTCCCTAAATCCCCCACCCATTTATCACAGAAAAATTTGATATATATATATATATATATATCTTGTCGATCTCAAAGACGAGATCACTCTATTCTCGTCTTGATCAGACAACTTGAAAGCATCTTTCAGCCTTGCCATACCGCCATCATCTCCGGCGACTCTAGTGGTGTTGCCGCCACCTTGCAGAAACTTGCAAACTCTTCGAGATTAATGAAGCCATCGAGGTCAGTGTCGAGCTCTTCTATCATCCGCTTCACTTTGTCCTCTGATGTGTTGGATTAGAAAGCTTTCATGACTGATATGAGTTTCGTCGCCGAGATCTTGCCGTCGCCGTTGGCGTCGAAGCGATCGAACACCTTCTTCACCTCCTCCTTGTCCTGCAGGTACACTGATGGGTTTGGACTTGAGTTAGGGTTAAGGTTTGAGATTGTCGCCATTGCTGTTTCTTGATTTTGGTTTCCAAATTATGTGTGTTTTGTGTTTCTCTTTTCTATTCTTGAGAAATTCTAAACCAGAAAAATTTAGAGAAAATTGAACATCACAGAGAAAATTAAACATCCTAGAGAAAATTATTTTTTGACTCAATCAGAGAAAATTGATTAAACCAAAGAAAATCGCAGTCCTCTCTTCTCTTCCAACTTCATTCATCATCTTTCCCAAATTCTCTGGTTTGCTTATAATTATTGTTTCTCTTTTTGCTTCTGAATAATAATGAAGCCTTGTGAATGTACCTTGCAATAAATTACAGATTTATAGTCCAGAAAAATTTTGAATAATAATGAAGCCTTGTCAACTAGAATTTCTCTATGAAGTCTAGACAAAATTCGACTAGAGAAATTCTCTGTGGATCAGAATTTCTATGTGAAGTTCAAAGAAAATCCGTTCAGAGAAATTCTCTATGAACCAAAATTTCTCTGTGAAATCTAGAAAAAATTCGATCAGAGAAATTCTCTGTGAACCAAAATTTCTCTATGAAATCTAAAGAAAATTCGATTAGAGAAATTTTCTGTGAAGTCCAGAGAAAATTCGTTTAGAAAAATTCTCTGGATCGAATTTTTTCTAGATTGATATTAAAGGATTTTAGCCATTATGAAAATATTAAATGTCTTTTATGTTATAAAATCTTAATATAAAAAATCATTAAAAAAAATAAAATAAAATAAAAAATTCCTTTTTAGAAAACCCAAATCAAGCAATACATACGAATTTAAGCCAAGCGGTATGATCGGCTCCCATCCAAACAAGCCCTGGCCGGCTTTCGTTTGTCCTACTCATTGATTTTTGTCAATTATTGGGATTCCAAGTAATCAATAATTCTATCTAATATATATATATATATATATAATAATTAATAATTTCTTTTATCAACTATTTCATCAAACGAACATATTATGTGTTTAGAATAATTAGATAGTCAACAAATTTACTTAACAATTAATTACCAACATACATACAATCCATTGTAGGGACAAATAAATATCATGGAAAATATTATGAATTCTAAATAATTTATTAAATTTTCTATCAAATTTTTCATATGGGTGGAATTCACACAAATTACATGTGTGTGAGTCTCACACCTATATGAGAAGTTTAGTAAAAAAAAAAAATGATAATTTATTTAGAATCCATAACATAGATTTTGTCAAGAAATGTGATATGTAATTGAGATTGAAATAATATGTTAGAAAATTCTTATATAAATATTATAGTATTAATTATTGTAAATAAATAGATAAAATTTTGAGAAATGTGGCTCACAAACAAAACTTCTAAAATCTTATCCTTTTATCTACTTTTATATATCCATATATATGACCACAATATTTTAACAAAATTCTTCATCTCAACCTTAAAGCTTCTCTACTTATCAATAGCCTATATAACAATCACATTATTACAAGTTTGAAAACTAAATTATCCTTTGACTTTAAAATAACATTTTGTTGTGCATTTTAAAATATAGTTTATTTTGGATAAATTATAAACACACTCATTTAGATTTATTTAAAATACAAATTATCCTATGTAATTTAAAAATTACAAAATCTTCAAAAAATTATTTAACGAATGGAAGCTTAAAAATGAAATTCATAATTATTCTACTATATAATAATAAAATTATTTAAATTATTAATTGAACTATATTTATAACATTATTAAACTATTAATTGACTTGATAATTTATTAATAAAATAAGTACTTACGTGTAGGTTCTAATAAGTGGACTTATTGTCTAGTAGGTCTTATAGGAAAATTTTGTCATAAAAAATCACTAATTGAAAGTTTTAGCGACAATTTATAAAAATCATGATAAAAAAAGTCACTAATTTTCAATTTTTAACGACATATATAAAAAATTGTCTCAAAAAAATTATTTTTAACAATAATTTTATCAAGACTTATTTTTAATAGGACTTGATGATAATTAAATCTAATTATTAAGATCTATTGGTAGTTTACCCTTAATAAAAATAATAATTTGTTTTGAAATTAAAAATTTCAAGAAATCGAATGTAATTTACAAAATTACAAGAAACGATTGGTCTTTTAATCAAATCTCAAGATCGTATTTATGATTTACCTTTTACTTTATATGTACACCTATGATTTATTTTGTGTATACACATCAGAATTGAAAAATGTTGGTGAGCCTTTGTAAGTTGACCAGGAAAGTGGGTTGACTTTTTGACTTTTTTGGCTATTTTAGCCTGAGCTAAAAAGCTTGATTTGAGAAAGATTTTTTGACTTTTTGACTTTTTTTATGAGAGAATAATGTAATAATTATGGGTTTAATGTAATTTTTATTTTTTGTGACTAAAATAACTTATTTTATCTTTCATAACTAAAATAGTAAAAAAAAAATAAAAAATCCCAAATCAATCTTCCTCAACAGAGCCTTTGGGCTGGTTTGGCTTAAGCTATATAAGCTAAAAAGTCAAAAAATTACTCCAAAATTTAAAAAGTTATCACTATTCACCAAAAAAAAAAAAAATCAATTTTTTTCAAACCTTCTGTACACACCGAAATGACTCCTGCATGCTGCTGTGTGCGGCATTTCAAACAAAAGAAATGATTGGGTGATTTTTACACACACTGTTGTTCGTCTCATGAGGCTATCACAGGTCCCGTTTTGATAATCTGAACCGTTCAATATGTAGAAATCGTCGAGTACTATATGTCTGCAAAAAATCACATTAATCGGATATCAATAACTATATGATCAAATCAGTTATGTACAACAAATGAATGGTGTTATAATTAATGATTGAAAAATAAATAAATCTGATCAGATAGCTATCGATATCCGATTAACGTGATTTTTTATAGATACATAGTGTTGGACGAGTTATACACATTGAACGGTTCAGATTATTAAATGGGACCCATATTATTTACAGACCAAACAAAACCGTCCGATTCTTTGTACAAAAAGTAGCCAATAATTTTTAACTCCAATTCAACTCCAGCCGGTTGTACGGCTGGGGCGCACCCCTATCTAATCATCTCCTACACACCTTTTTTATACAATTTTTTAATACATATTTTTTCGTAAAAAGTCAAAAAATTAACCCAAACTTTCATATTTTTTTTTTTGGTCTTTTTTAGTCCAAAAATACAAAAAGTGCACTTTTTTAAGACACTCCAAACCAGTCCTTTGTCTTTTTATAAATTTAAAAAATAAAATAAAATAAGAAGTCAATTTTAGCTTCCCGAACACTCTCACAGAAGTTTCATATTTTGATATAATTTTATTGACTTTCCTATTGATAAGATTAAAGAGAATAAAATTAATATCAAAATACACAAGGTAATACTATTAACAGTGTTCAAAAAATTGGATCACTTTGAAATCGATCAATCCGAACCAAACTGAATGGTTGTGGTTGGCTCGGTTTCTGTAGGCAAGATTCATCTATTTCACGGTCGTATACGGTTCTAATCCTTCGGAAAGCGAATAACCCGAACCGGCTGAAATAATAATCAAATAGCAATTACAACTCTTTAGGCTTCATGTAATAATAACAATTAAAACTCCAAGTTTATACCAATTATCGAAAGGAAAAAGTCTCAACCTTCAGTGGGGTGACCCTCAGGGCCTTCAGTGGGGTGTGGCTGGTCCATTATTATTATTATTTTTAATCTAATGACCAATCCCTACGTATGTAGAGGTGGTGGGAATGCTTGGAAACTAGAGGTCTCCAGCATGTTTGTTATGGAAAAGGTAGTGAGAGGGAAGATTTGCATCAGACATCTGGCGAGTTGATACAACGTCAGACTTGACGGACTACATGGCCGAGAAAGTCCTCTATTGACTCGGCCTACTTGCGGTCGGAGATGTTGGCGGTCTGGCATGCTCTTGCTGACCATCTTTGTGATTACGCGTATTAGGCGGAGCTCAAGTTAGCGGATGGCCAGAGTTAAGAGGTAGCCAGAGCTACACCGTGGAGTGCGATCGGGCGATGCATACTGGACGATCAATCAATAAAGATGACCGTGTGGCCGAGATTGGAGATAGAGCGGTTGGAGGCGGCATGCCTCATAGCGGTTGATCATGATGAGCCGGTCAGGATAGTTCGGCCGAGGTGGTCGGGCTTCGCTAATCCCATATCACGGGCGGTGGCCCATGCTGCAGTTAGGTGCATGTGATGGCAATTTCTCACAAGTGTTAGGCGGTCGTGGTACCGGTTAGGAGTGCCACAGGGCTAATGGCGTGAGGAGAGGACATCTGCTCCACGCGCCTCAATACCGTTGGGCGATTCTGTGTCTTGGTGGAAGGACAAAACCTTTTCACGCGTAAGGTGGTGAGAGGCAAGCATTGCCACTGTCGAGGAAGAACGGCGAGAGGTAGTCTTGGCACAATCTTGGGCTGCATGGCCAGCCTAGAAATAGGGAGAAAGGCGAACGTTGGAGTATGAAAATTCACTCTCACAAACACTCTCCTCCGATTGTCTTCTTCCTAAGTTATTTGACTTGATCGTCGGAGGGTCTTTCCGGCACACCACCGTCGGGCAGCTCACCTTTTTTGTGTTACAGAGATAGAAGCCGTCACCAGAAGCTTGATGTTCAAGACATACGGAGAGCAGAGGATATTTCGCCCCCGTACAGGCAGCACAAGGCCAAAAAAATAACAATGATTGAGGTCTCATTTTTTGGAGATCCCCACAACTCTTTTTATATCTCTGGATCTCCACCATTGATATATATGTGGAACCCACTCATGTATGTACAGAGTCCACACCATCAATGGTGGAGATCCAAAGAGATGGAGTTTTCAAAAATGGGAGTCTCAAACATTTTTGATTCAATTTCAAATGCAAGGAAACACTCTAATAAATACTTGACACATACAATACTAAAGTGCCTAACCCTCGTAATTATGCAAATTTTGTGGAGTATATAATTCTCGAATTTGGATGGTGTTGTTTAGCTCATGGAGATCCAGTACGGGTCCTATTTTGATAATTTGAATCGTCAATGAGTAGAACTCATTGAATACTATATACCTGTAAAAATTCACATTAATCGGATATTGATAACTATGTGATCAAATCAGTTTTGTATAAAAAAAAAATGAATGGTAAACAAATTAACGGTTGACAAAAAACTGATCGAATGAGATAACTATCGATATCCGATCAACGTGATTTTTTTAGGCACATAGTATTCGATGAGTTTTACATATTGAACGGTTCGAATTATCAAAACGGGACCTGTGGTGGCCCCCATGGGCCGAACAACACCGTCCAGTCCGATCTCGAATTGGAGGCAAGCTACTCTCTATATAATTATATTGTATTTTTTAAAATTTAAAAAAAAAAAGTCAATCATTATGTTTGGTTTCAGTTTTCAGAATTTACTTTTTAAAAATTTTCATTTTTTTTATTTTTCATATTTTTTGTTTTTATTGAATTTTTTAAATAATTTAAGTAGTTTTTTTAATTTTTAAACACATCTAACATAAATACACTTAAAAAGTATAATATTTGTAAAAAAAAAAAATTCTTTAAAAAATTTACTAAATATCAAAAATATAAAAAAATGAAAATCAATACATTTTTTTTGTATTTTTTGTATATTTATTAATTTTTAAATATTTTACTAAAATTGTTTAAAATTTTAAAAATATTCACTAAAAATAAAAAATATGAAAAATAAAAATTCAATTTTCAGAAAACTAAATTTAAAAAACTGAAACTAAACACACTGAAAATGATTTATTATTTTTGTTGTCGTCATTTATGTTTATTAAAAGCTTTGAAAATTTTAAAAAAAAATGGCCTAAATGCAATTTAACAAAAAGTGGAGGATAATTGAGCAAATTACACGATTATCCTATAATTTTTCTTTTGTATCAATTTGGTCTTTTATAGTTTTAATTTCATCAATTTTGTCTTTGAATTTTTTTATATTATGTCAATTTAATCTAATTGATAATGATTCTTTAAAAATTAGACTAAAATTTAATAGATATAATAATTTATTATAGCCCTCAAAATAATACATATAAATCCACATTCATGACATCCATAAATATAAGAGAATAAAGCATATTTCATTTATCAGAGTATTTATTACAAAAGTATTACATGTTGACAACAAAAGTAAATGCCCTACAGGCTTACAACTTTCCAAGCCAACACTTGGTTACAAAAAGAGAATGCTAACTCAAGACACATTAAGCCTCAGCTTGAATTTATATGTAACACCAAAATAACAAAAAACAACAAAAAAGAGTCTTCAACTCCCAAAACCTCCCAAGCTATGTCCTTGGAGGTGGTATATCACCTGAACCTGAAAATGATGTCCCATATAGGGTGAGACAATGCCCAGTAGAGATATACTAAACCAAGTATGAGAAATAACTAAAATATTAACATTTGATAAATGGTTAACACTTGTAAACCAACTTACAACACTTTCCAGTTCAATGACAAATATAACCGTTTTTCATTTCATTTCACTTTCCTTTACTTATCAATTGATTCATAAACATGACTCATTATCTAGCCTAACAATTTCATGAGACAACTCATATTAAGACACTTCCATTATTCACAATTTACATGAGACTACAACTCATATTAAAACACTTCCATACTTCAATTATCTCGTTATGCAAGCATAATCGAGATTTCGGGACTTTCACCCTAGACACTCGGCGACTTAGTTATCAATGGAGTCCATCCCTATCTCTTCCTAAGCGAGGTTTGAGAGTGCATCCTATCTCTTCTCAAACCATAAAGTACATCCTATCTCATCCCACATAATATATATATACAATGTATTTAAACACTTATGATATACAATGATCAATCAATACACATATTCGATGTATTATTCCAACGTCATATTCAATGACATATTTAGTGATTAGTTTGAGTTTTCCTAATCAATATCTGTGTCTACAACAATCAAGACTATCCTCCACCGATAGCCAGCGTTATCTCTAAACAAATAATAAATTTATCGAACGGATAAAATATCAACATTCTCATAGGTGAGTGATTTATTTATCTAACTACACCATTTAATTACATAAATTCCCAATTTCATGATTTCCAACACAATTTCATATTTCTCCAAATTAATTATTCAAATTAATTATTACACATTCGACATTTTTCCCTCTTTGCAATGTCAACCCTAAGGTTTAATTTCATCAATTTAACAACAATAATTCCATTTTAGAAGGTCACACATACATATGGGTTTAACAATTTAAAACCCCCTTTTTATAACTTTAAAACAAACCCTAACTTTCCCAAAATGACCAAACAACACTACCTAATCAAAATGACTAAAACTTATGTCAAAACTCATAAGATGGAGTAGGGTATCCCTACCTCAAAAGAAGAGACCCAAAAGGAGAAGATGGCGGAACTCAAGATGTTCCAAATCCAAGATTTTCGGATCAAGCGTAGCCCACACCAAGCTCCACCCTTTTTACAAAGGAACTAGGATAGGAGACCACTAGAACTAGATGGATTTGTAGAGAGAACGTATGTGTAAAGAGAGAGGGAGCCGGATCTAGGGTTTGAGATGTAAAATGGATCAAAAAGTGATGAAGGAGGCTGCGGTCTTGATATATTCGAGGCTCGCTCGGCGAAGAAGTGGGCCTTTCGGCGACCGGACCTAAAAAACCTCGCTCGGCGCAAAAAGTCTCGCTTGAGCCAATAACACGAAGCCAGTGCGCAACCCGAAGCACGCTCGGCGAAAAGCTCGCGGCGAAGAAACCCAAAACATAGTCCTCGCTCGCTCGAGCGAAGGAAAGCTCGCTCAAGCCAAGAAACACAACCTTTAAGTCCAAAACCAGACGCAAACGCACGCTCAAGCAAAGGAACCCTAGCTCGAGCGAAGGAGCTAAAACACAAATCTCGCTCGAGCGACAAAAGTTTTGCTCAAGTGAAGACACCAAAAATTGGGCAGCAACCTTTTGTTTCTAATCACTACCAACCACCTATAATCAATTTCAGCGAATATTCATCGTTTTTGACAATCAACAACCATCTCTAATTGTTACCTCCACCTAATCACCACTTATTTTCAAAACAAAATTTTGAAAATATATATATATATGTACCAAATATATATATATATATATATTTCAATTTTAATAGAAGTAAACATATATATGCCTGTGTTATACTTTCTACAAAACTTGATAAATCATTTTGAAAGTTTTGGAGTTTATTTTTTCTTTGCTCAAATGTTTCAATGCATTTTTCAACCTGTAGATGAGAGTTGCTTGACCAATGGATACCTCGACACCGTGATCGATTGGATCCCTGGAATGAAAGGCATTCGGCTAAAAGACCTCCCAACATTCATCTGAACCACCAATCCACAGGACACAATGTTCAACTACAAATTACAATCAATGTCTAATGCTTTAAAATCCAAATCCATGATCCTCAACACATTTGATGATTTAGAACGCCAAGTCCTAGACATTATCAAAACCAAATTCGACAATCTCTACACTATTGGCCCCTTATCTCTCCTCCACCGCCAACTCTGCAACTCAAGCCCTAAACTCTATTAGGTCAAATCTATGGAAAGAAAGCAGAATGCTTGGATTGGTTAGATCGAGAAGAACCAAGATCGGTTGTGTATGTCCACTATGTAAGCCTCATAATCATGACAAAGGAACAATTGAGTGAGTTTGCTTGGGGACTTGCTAATAGTAAGTACTCATTTTTGTGGGTGATTAGGCCTGACCTTGTTGATGGTGGTGAAGAGATCTTATCGAGTGATTTCATGGCAGTTATAAGAGATAGGGGTTTGTTATTAGGTTGGTGTTCCCAAGAGAGAGTTCTTGGGCACGTGGCAGTTGGAGGGTTTTTGACACATTGTGGGTGGAATTCGACTCTGGAAAGCATTTGTGAGGGGGTACCTATGATTTGTGGGCCATTTTTCGCGGAGCAACAGACAAATTGCTTGTATTTGTGTTGGGAATGGAGGGTGGGGATGGAGGTAGATGGCAACGTGATGAGAGAGAAAGTGGAGGGGTTGGTGAGGGAGTTGATGGAGGGAGAGAAGGGAAAGGAGATAAGGAGAAAGGCTATGGAGTAGAAGAAAAGAGCAGAGGAAGCTACAAGGCCTGGTGGGTCATCTTATGTTAACTTTGATATGGTAGTCAAGCGCCTAAAACAGGAATCATTAATAACTAACAAGCCTTGACCTTAGCTTATGAATTTGTTTTATAGCAATGTTATCTATCCAAAAAAATTATTTGTAACTGTCAATTTTATAAGATGAATGTGATTTGATAATACAATTACTAATATTCAATCACTTTAATTTTATATAGTTAATATACTTGATGATTCCCATAAATATATGATTAAAATTACCAAAATAGACTCCAAGTGAATCTACTTAGACCTAAAAATAGTAGCTCATCCCATTCTTTAATCACCAAGTGGACCCACTAGGGCTTAACAATAATTACACTAAAAGGGAATTATTTAATAATTCTGGAACACCACATAACCATACTTTACTTGGTCCCATATTGTTTCTCCATTCCCAACATAAATCGTGGGCTTGTACAACTTTCTACTAATCAAAATCTTATAAAATACCACATATTTATACTCCGAAAATACTAAATAATAAACCCTAAAGTATTCACATTGTATGGTGCGTAGAAAAAAATTACGAAGTGTGCACAAAAATAAAGCTATGTAACATCTTTTATTTATTTAAAAATATTACAATATTTTTAATTATCTATAGTTTTGTATCTCTACTAACTATCAATAATAAATAGGTAAAAATAACGACTAACTATCTAATAAATACTCCTACTTTAGTTTTTAATTTTTGTATTAAGTCACTCTCTCTTTACAACTAATTAAAAGTTTCAAAATCAAACATGACAGAATTACATGTGACAATTTCATCAGTTGGAAGGAATGGTGATGGTCAAGGGTTAGAACCCGAGGAAAAAAATCTGGGCCGAGCCAGGCCCACACTATGCATGAAAAGCGTTCTGCCTCAAGACTATAGGCCTACACCTTTAATGGGCTTTCCCATTCTAGCCCTTATATATTATAGTTATTTTTGTTTTGAAACCTCTTCTCTTTTTTTTAAAAAATAAACATTCTAGCCCAATTTTTTTGTTCTGTTTTGGGTGGGATGTGAGATTTATGAGTTATAAAATCATAAAATGTATTAAACTATTTTCATATCAAACTTATTTTTTCATAATTTTATACAACTCTTAAAATTATAAATACTTTTTTTTTTTACGAGAAACAAAGAAAACAAAAAATATTGTTGGAAATAGTTTTTTGGTGACTTTAATGCAATATTAAAGTGGGTGCCAATCCTCAAATGAGGTAGAGTTAAGTAGGTTTATAATTTTTCCTCTCTCCCTCCATGTGTATAAAATGAGGCCTTCTCCTTCAGTTTTCTACTACCAGAAATTGCTGTTATTCTTGTCTTCCTAAGTTTTTCAGTTTATTTTATATTCTTTATGTGAGAGAGTGCTGCAAAGTTTTGTTTGCCGAAGCTATTCAGTCGGTGCATTGCGTAGCTGGTCCAACCGTTGTGTCCTTGGAGACAGACATCGAACAACCTCCAACACCCAACTGGTGAGGCGACGAATTTGTTTTAAGAACACTGTCAAGTGCAGGCTTCAGTTTGCTTTCTTTTGCAATTTTATTTTTATGAATTTTTGTCCTATCTATGTATAATTTTTAGCATGAAATTCAGACTGTTAAATATATGAATTTATTTGATTTGTGTTAGCACACAATTTGTACGACAAACTTAAAACAGATTATATATTTTCATGAAATTTGAAATAATTAATTCATATGTAATTGGACTACTTTAATTGCCTTCGGATCAGCATGTGAATAAAAACCAGTGCTTGTTTATGCATAAGCTCACTGTTTATTTTTTTATTTGTTATGTACCAATAATTGAATATAGGATATTGTTTTATATATTAGATCTATGCATAGGCTACTGTTTGTTTTCTAGAAGTCTTGATTATGCTTTGATCATTAGATTTAATGTTTTGTGGAAATGGATTCATATATGCAAAGTTCTGTAGGCTGGTTTTGATTACTAGCATATTTGTATTCCTTTGTTCCAGTATATTATATGTGTACTAACATGATCATAATCTATATTTTGATAATATATTTTGCATGTTCAAATTTCCTAGTTTTGGTGCATTCAATTTGATATTTATAAAGTCCACCTTTTTTTTTCCCTGGAAATACATATTTGTAAATTATATTCAATGTGATGTTCTAATTGTCTAGTTTAATTAGAATACTGTTATTCTACATGTCAAGTAAAATTTGCATACTTATTTGTGTTAGTATAATTTTATATTTATATATCGCATGACTAATCAAAAAGAAAAAAAAAAATAAAAAAAAATAGTCTACTGTTACACTTCAATGTTCATGTTGCTTGCTTCCAGTTTCTTTTCTTGGTCAAACTATATAAACTACATGTTTATTTGTGATTAGGAATGATATACTGTTTAAGTGAATAAATTAAATTTCTCATGGTTTTGTTTATAGATCGTTATCATGATTTCGATGCTTTTAGTTGTATAATATGACTTGCATGATTATTGTGAATTAAAATTTTATGTAACTCTAACATATTAATTTTTAAAAAAAATTTTAGAGTTATAAAAAGTTTGTAACTTTATGTACATGAATGTTGTGTAATTTAATTGGGTGAATTAAATTTTAAATTTAATTTATTTATTTGGAGTTATAAGTTTAAATGTTTATTGTGAATTAATTTCATTCATAACTCATGACTATTAAATTTTGTTTTAATTTATTTATTTTAAAGTTGTAATTTAATTTTGGAGTTACAAATATTATTTTAAAGTTTTAATTTAATTGTGAAGTTACAAATTATATTTTGTTTTGGTAACTCATCTAGCATGTTGATTGATTAGTTAATTTTATTATTAATTAGTTTGCTAGATGGTTTCAATTAATTTATTATATTTATTTTTGCTTAGATTATTTATTTGCATTTTGTTGTGATTTTACGCTAACAATTTTTTCTGAAATACCTATCACGAAAGGAATGGAAAAAAAAAAACAAGCCAAAACCAAAACCAAATGAATAGATTTGGTTGCACAAACGAATTTTTTGGACTATATTATTTAAGCAATTTTTTGCTTGTGATTTGGTAGTGGTTACTTGCCAATTTTTTAGGCAAGGTTGTTTGCTTGGCATATTAAAGCATTTTATATGCTTGTATTGTTGTAACAATTTTATATTGCTTGTAATTATTAGCAATTTTATTTTAGTTACTTGTAAGTTTAGAGCTGGTTTGTTTTAACCTAGTTCATCTCTTAGAAATTTAATTCTTTAAATTGTTTATCACGGATTAGAGTCAACATACTCTTGAAAGTTTTGTCAAAAGTTAATTGAGTTTTAAGTAGGACGATGTGACCCTTCCGGTCTTCCTAGGAACATTCTCGACCATCTTGATTCAAGGTTTAGTGATTAGACTAGTTTTGAATTAACTTTCCAATTGTGGGATTTTCTAGTGTTAAGCTTAATTTTTGAAAACCACGAAAGTGATATTCATTGTAATTTTTGAAATGGCAATTGTCACCAATGATCTTTCTCTTGCTAATGTTGGTGGGGATCTGAACCCAAGGCAATTGACTTGCCAACTAGCTGACCTCTGTGGTCAACTTTGGTGTTACTCTTGCTGTTCTAGGAGGACCGCTAAGTCACCGTGAGTGCCCAAAGAAATTTGTTGGGGTGAACTTCAAAAGATGGCAGCAAAAGATATTGTTCTATTTAACTACACTGAACCTTGCAAAGGTTTTGAGCAAGAGATCCTCCAGCCATGGCAGAGAATGAGCCAGACAAGCAAAAAGTTATTGCACTTGTCACCTGGAACCAGATAGACTATTTTTGCGGGAACTATGTGTTCAACAGCTTGGTAGGCTCACTCTACAGTGTCTTTTGTGTTAAGAGCTTAGCAAAGAAGTTGTGAGAATCTCTGGACAAGAAATACATTACTGAGGACGCCGGGGCAAAGAAATTTGTCGTGGGCCGGTTCTTGGACTTTAAAATTGTAGATTCAAAAACCGTGACAAGCCAAGTCCAGGAGTTCCAAGTGATCTTGTATGAAATTCATGTTGAAGGAATGCCTTTGAACGAGTCATTTCAAGTTACTGTAATCATTGAGAAACTTCCTAATGGTTGGTAAGATTTCAAGAACTATTTGAAGCATAAGGGCAAGGAGATATCAGTTGCAGACTTGATTGTCCGACTCCGAATTGAGGAGGATAACAGAAAGAAAGGAAGGAGTGTTTCCTCTGTGAAGGCCAATGTCATTGAACATGGCAAATCTTCTGGGGTGAGGAAAAAGCCTCTTGTGAACAAGGGCTCAAAATTGGGCCTAAGAGGTGGTGTTACAAAGAAACCAGCATATAAGCCGTAGGAACCTAATTATCGGTTCTTAGGGAAGTGCTACAACTGTGGTAGCGAGGGGCATTGGGCTAATGACTGCCGAAGCAGAAGACGCCATACAAGACCAAACCTCGTGCTCACATGACATATATGCAAGAGCACTCCCATGATGAGAATGACATGAACTTGTCTGTTGTTGTCTTTGAGGTGAATCGAGTGGGTTCAAACCCAAGAGAATGGTGGATTGATACTAGGGCTACACGCCACATTTGCTCCAAGAAGAAGCTGTTTACAATTTTCAAGTTGGTTACAAACGACAACAAGTTGTTTATGGGGAATTTTGCTACCTCAATTGTTGAGGAGAAAGGAAATGTGGTCCTGAAGTTGACATCAAGAAAGGAGCTAACCTTGACCGAAATCCTGTGTATTCCGGACATTCGTAAGAATCTTGTCTCGAGGTCTTTTCTCAGCAAACATGGTTTTCGCATGGTCTTTGAGTCTGACAAGGTCGTTCTGACTAAGAGCGAAGTGTATGTGGGTAAGGGTTATATGTTGGGAGGTATGTTCAAACTCAATGTAATGGCAGTTATCCCAAAGATGAATAAAGATGCATCTTCTTCTGCTTTCATGCTTGAGTCTTCCAATTTGTGGCATGGTAGACTAGGACATGTGAACTTTGAATCTTTATGTGGATTAATTAAATTAGATCACTTATCATCTTTTAAGATTAATCCAAAACACAAGTGTAAAACTTGTGTTGAAGCAAAGTTGACAAGATCTTCATTTCATTCTATTGAAAGAAGTTCAGAGCTGTTGGACTTAGTGCATAGTGATGTGTGTAACTTAAAGTTTATACAATCACGTGGCGGCAATAAGTACTTCATCACTTTTGTTGATGATTGCACTAAGTATTGTTATTTGTATTTGCTCAAAAACAAAGATGAGGCTATTGACAAGTTTGTTCTTTATAATAATGAAGTTGAGAATTAATTAGGCCACAAGATTAAGGCTTTAAGAAATGATCTTGGTAGTGAGTATAAATCACCATTTCTTGAGATTTGTGCTCAATTCGGAATTATCCACCAAACCACAGCGCCTTATTCTCTTCAGTCAAATGGAATTGCTGAGCAGAAGAATAGGACACTAAAGGAGATGATGAATGCAATGTTGATAAGTTCTGGATTGCCGCCGAACATGTGGGGGGAAGTAATTCTCTTCGCGAATTACATTCTGAATAAAGTACCCCGAAAGAAGATGGACATGACCCCGTATAAGTTATGGAAAGGTATCAAGCCTTCTTATAAATTTTTACGAATGTAGGGGTGTCTTGCAAAAGTGGCGGCACCTACACCCAAGCGGGTTCAAATAGGACTGAAGTCAGTGGATTGTGTATTCATTGAATATGCATATAATAGTAGTGCATATCGATTTCTTGTATATAGGTCATTTATTCCAAATATACACAAGAATACTATCATAAAATTAAGAAATGCGTCTTTCTTTGAAAATGTATTTCCGTGTCATCTCCAAGTGTAGGCACCCCATTTTTGACCGTCCTCAAGACTTGGTTGTGCTTGCAGGTACATCCAGCAACAAGTTTGGTTGTTCGTTGAGCATTCGAACTTCGCAGCGGAACGTCACAAGTTTGAGCTTTCCAAACCTTGTTTCATTTCTGCCCTATCTTTGGACCATACTTTGGTCCCTTCCTATTGCTTGTTTTAGTGCCTGCTTTAGGCGGGATCAAGAAATCGGCCATGGTCTAAGCCCTGCCAGCCACCTTGTTTCAATAGATAGTATTTTAGATATTTTGAGCTAGTTGTGGCTCACTGAGCCATCCTCCATACACGTGTGTGGGTGGATGGAGGCAAGTTTAAGCTTGTCAAGCAAGCTTTTGCTTGCATTGCCTATATAAGGGGAGGTGCCTCCCCCTTCTCAAGGGTTCAGAAAATTTAGAGACCAAAATCATCTCCGTCTTTATATATTTCTCTCTCACTCTCTATATATATATATATTGAGCCTTAAAGTGTTGTTTCTTCATACTTTTGCACACAAACACCTAGTCAAACACCTTCATTTTGGAGCTGAAGTCCATTGGAGCTTGTTTTGAGGTCTTGGCATTGGTTTTGGTCCAAGTTTGTTGCTGAAGTTGCTGTCTTGCCTTAGTTCTTCAAGGGTAAGAGACTAGCCCCTTTTAGGCTTTGTTTTGCTTAAGCATTTGGCCATCTTTGCATGCTGTTTTAGGCCAAGATTTCAACTACAAAAAATTTTGTTTTTAAGTGTTTAAGATGGTTGTTTGAGGCCTTGTTTGAGTTGGGGGTGGTCTACCCCCCTTTGTGGCTTGTTTTGCTTTGCTTTGTGCTCTCTTTTAAAGTCTTTCAAACCATCTTGTTTTGGCCTTTTAACTACTGAATTCCAAAGGAATTTCAGTGGTGGAAAGTGGGTTTTGGGATCCAAAATAGGTGGGGGTGGTCCCCCCCCCCCTTTGTATCTAGCTAGCTTGTGTTGATTGACCTATCAAATGAGCATGTACTTCTACCCTTTTGAGGCTTAGTTTGAACATGTTTTTGTGACTTTTTGGACCTTCTTTAACTCTGTTTTGGCATGGTTTGGTCACCTCTTGCATGCTTTTGGTACTTGTAGTGCAATCATGCTTGTTGGCCTAAAACCCACTGATTTAACATGCTTGAGGTCTGTTATAAGTGGTCTTGGTCATACATGCTTAGCTTTGATAGCTATAGTGTAGTTGGGCTTCACTAACTTTGCGTTTGAAATCTCTAGCATGCTTTGAATGTGATGATTGCATGCCTTAGCCTCATTTCTTACTTGATGTCAGTGTGTATAGTGTAGTCACAGTCTCACATGTTCTACTCTTTCAATGCTTTTGAGAGATGTGACTTAAGCCTTGTTTATAAGCTAATACATATGCATGCTCGTCTAAGCTTGTGGGCTACCATTTCAGCATGTTTTGGCCTTTGTTTTGGCATGGCTGAGGTCTGTCCATAGTTGGTTCGGTCATTTGTGCTATGTATTGCATGCCTCTTGTGTGGAGCCCTTTATTAGCCTTATGCTTTAAACCCGTTAGCATGCCTTATTTGCAATGTTTACATGATATGGCATCATCTAACATGTGATTTCAGTGCTTATACCTCTACTATACTCTCATGTTTATTACTCTTTCAATGTGTTTAAGAGTTGAGCTTTGTGCCTTGCTTGCGAGCCATAACTTGAGCATGCTTTTCTTGCTTCTTGTGCTTAAGTTTCATCACATTTCAGCCACTGTCTTGGCATGCATGAGGGCTGTTTACGCTGGTTCAGTCCATTGAGCATTGTATTGCATGGTCCTAGTGTTGTATCCTTCGCTAGTTTTGATGCTTATGTCTCTTAACATGTTGTGCATGCGTTGTTTGTGTGTTAGAGTCTTGCGTTTCATGCCAAGATTAGCTTGTTGTTTGCATAGCATGTTGTTTATGTGCATTGCATCGTGTTCAACCGCACGTTATGTTGAACACGAGATGGATTGGTCTACTTCATACTCAAAGTGATGAAAGTGAGCCAATCCCCTTTGTCTCCATTGCCTTTGACCTCTCATGATAAGGCCATGGTCTTAGAGTCTTGTTTGCATTGCATTCATTGAATGTGTACAAGATCGGATCTTTGGCCATCAAGCATTGCATGCTTGATTAATGGTCTTGGATTCAACGATGCCTCTCCCTTGATGTTTTGAGGTGATATGGGGTGGCATAGTACATACATGCCCTAGGGAGACCCTCAATTTCCTCTGTTTTTGCACTTTATTGCAGAATGGTGTCATAGCACACCAGTGGCCGGTAGTGCCACATTGATGGCTGGTACCCTTCCATCATTGGCCGGCAGAGGCCCACTCTTGGCTGGCAGGCCACTAGTGCACTCCCCAGCCTTGATTTGGTAAGGTTCAGCAGCAAGTCCCTGAAGACACCCTGCAAACAGAGCCTCTAAAGAGTAAACTGGAGAGCTTTTCGAGGCGAGAAACCGAATGTGTGCATGTATCTTCAAATAGAGCTGGAGTAGCATAGTTCAAAGCTTTTCTTGTTAGTTAGCTTGGTTTTGTAATTTATTTAATTAATTTGTTAATTAGTTAAATGTTACAATAATTAGTAAGTAGTTTACAAGTTATTCGTTTTGTTGTGTAATAATTAGTCTAATTAGTTTAATTGGATTAGTTAGTTAGCTTAGCTTAGATTAGCTTAGCTTTTATTCAGACCCTTCGTTGAGCGGGCAAATGTTGTAATAAGGGTGCGTGTGTGTGCATGTCTTCCTACCCCATTTCTTCCTCCTTTTTACTTAACCGCTTTCGATGGTTAGTTTAGGGTCATTTTCAATTAGCATATCTTATGCTTGCATGTTTGCATCATTCATTTGTCTTGCATGCACCGGGATCGGCGCATCATTCAAACTGCATTGTATTTGAATACTTACTTGAATACATGTATCAATTGTTGCATTTCTTATGCCATCTTAGATAATGAGAACTGTTTAGTTGCATTTTGCATGTGTTACATTAGACATCTTAACATAGTTAGGATCATGCATTGATTTCTAACTAGTTTTTGTTTTATTTCGAATTACCTTGTAAGTGTTTACGCTTTAGCATCCTTGCATGAGTGTAAGTGATTGCCGTGTTTAGCATGCTTGCCATGAGGCTATGTGTTTAATTGATTAATTGCATGAATGCCTGTGGATGAAGGCTTCATTACTTGAATTGGAACAATTCATCAAAATGTGAGTTTTAAGCCCACTTAGAGTGGCAAATCATCATGTTTTAAGCCCACTTGAGGGTGACAAATCCGCATTTTAGCCTACTTGAGGGTAGCAACTTCAAACCATTTTCGAAAAACAAACAAGAGATGTTTTGTTCCAAATTGAATGATTTAGTCTATACTTGTATGCTGTGCGTATTGCATAGTAATTCTAGATTAATAACCGGAATAAGAACACATATGTTTATAAAAACAACATATCATGTTAGTAGAGGCCGATCTTTGATCGGGGGAGCGGGGGTGCTCATTTCAGGACCTTCCCCTCTCGTACCTAAGTTCGAGCGAGCAACTTTGGTGATAGCGGACCGCGTGGCCTTAGGCGCAGTCAGGGTTTCTTAGATTTCTCAAAAACAAAATATTTAGGTAGGGACTATGAAATCTAGCAAAGCAGTCCATGTTTGGCGGTTTTTGATTAAAATCGATTTTCCAAAACGATTTGCTAGATTTGGACTCTTTGGTAATTTATCAGTCTTACATTGCACTTCCTGAGATTAGATTTAAAATCGTAACAGGAGTCCGAACTGTAGTAGCTATGAACCCAATTCGCGCCCTTGCGCGCGAAGCGAGTTCGGGCGGTCTACATTTTCTAACGACTCTACTGGGGATTTAGAGAACTTGACTCGAACATCATGATATGTTGTTTTGTTTACACTTATGTGTTTCTTTTGCATTGCATTGCATTTGCATTGGTGCGCTTAAGTCACAGTGTTTGCCATCTGCTATTTTTGAACGGTTTGTCGGAGGGTTGCTTGGAAAAGCGTACCATAAGGTTGGCCGGTTACGGGTTCTGCCACGATGGGAACACAAACCTCGATTTTACCGAGGCACCCTTTTGGACCAGTTGACCTAGTTGCATATTAGAAGCCTTAGAGACTGTTCCAAACTAGGACAGGTTGCTTACCCGAATCTAAGTTGTTTGAAACCGTTGTGTGTGCAGTGAAACCCTAGCTCCTGATAAAATAGGACAGAGAAACCCTACCCTAACATAGGGGTGTTTTTGGCTCTCACTTGCTTGCTATGTGGTTTTAGAGTGTGTCTCTACAAGGAATGCATGTATCAGTTTGCAAGTATGAGTATCAGTCTGAGGACATCAGTATTTGGGGGTATCAGATTTGAGGCAGTGATTTGGGGGCAGCGATCAGTGTTTGAGAATAATTCTTTCAGCTTGTGATCATCAACTGTGTGTTGTGTTTATTTAAGTCGAAATGCTGTCCGTTTTTCTGCTTATCATTTCTTTATTATGCTTTATTTATCTTTTTGCAAGGTAGTATTGTATCATTGCTTCTGAGGAGGAAGTTTTCCCTAAAGCACTCTAGGTTAGAGGTAAAAGGCTTCACCGATCTGAGGATCTAGTTGACGGACAAGCAGTGTTCTTTTCATTACCCCCGGTTACAAGACGGAGGCGATTAAGCGAAATATCGATATAATAATCGTTGGTTCAGCAATCATTATCCACCTCACCTGTCTGTGATTGAAATTTGAGATATCTGCTTCCACCTCGGAGAGGGAATACATACCTATTCAATCAGATCAGCAATTTACAGTTGAAATGGAGGACATGATGCGTCAACTCCAAGAGACCATGCAGACCATGTAGCGGGATGCTGCTCGCTAGAGGGAGATTACCACGCGTCAAGCAGAGGTTGTAGCCCAACAAGCAGAACTGATTGCCAGGCTCCAATAACAGCAGCAAACGCAACAAACCAGAGCATCTGCTTCGCATCCACCCCCACCCCCACCTAGAGTTCCAACACTCGGGAATATTGCAAATGTCCAAGAAGATACGAACGCTCCAACAGGGCTAGTCCCGCCACCAGTTCTACCACAGACTTCAAAGACACCGGCCTTCTCAACAAATACACCGTTTGAGTCTGAGATGGACCCAACCGCTCTAAAGATGAGTAAGCTTAAAAAGCTGTTTAAACGGGCCCAGGGAGTCAACTCAATCCCGGACATAGAGAATGGTTACACGGATTCGGCGGTAACATTGCCGGACAGATTCAAGATGCCCCACATAGACTATTTTGACGGCTCGGGCGACCCTATGGTTCATTTGAGGCTGTTCTCGGATATTTTGTGCCCGATGGGCTTGACGAGACTCCAGAAACTATCACTCTTTGGTCAGACCCTGTTGAGTATTGCGGCCATCTAGTACGCCAAGCTAGAGGACTCAGTGAAAAGAAGTTGGGAGGAGATAGCCGAGGCCTTTATCGCACAATATTCATACAACACCCAGATCGAGGTCACGACCTGTGATCTTGAGGCAACGAGCAGAAAGAAGAAGGCTTTTCGACTTTGTCACTTTCGATGGAGGCTAAGGCCTCCATGATGGCGACTTCATTTGCTCAAGAAGTATCAAATAAGGATGGTCGTGCGCAACCTCCAACCCTAAGTGATGCAAAAATGATCGTCTTACCCTCCCACCTTTGATTTACGAGATTGGGGAGTGCAGTTGAGGGCGCCATGAAGTAGGGTATGATCAACCAAGATAAGAAACCCAATAGGGCATTTACCCTAGTTTGAATCACGAGCACGAGTAGTCTTTGCGGCTACGAAACCGATGTGGGCATGGTCACCACCACCACGCCAAAAACAGCCACCCCATTCACCGGTGTGTTTGGAACCGGCTCACAAATAGCGGATATCCACCGAGGCCAAAGGACCTTTACCCCACTATACATGCCTCTGTCCAAAGCTCTAGGGGTTCTAATCAGGAAAGGGCATTTGAAGCCCCTGGAGCCGTAGCCATTACTAGACAAACTTCCTTCCTCCTATAACCCGGCCAAATACTGTTCCTTTCACCAACAGCATGGTCACGACACTGACCAGTGCTATAGACTGCATCATGAGATCCAGGATCTTATTGACAACAAGGTGATTGCGCCTCCAGAGAAGGCAAATCTCACCACCAACCCACTCCCACCACATAACCAAGCTCCACCGCCCAAGCACAATAACCTGATCCAAACCACGGCCATTCCATATGACCCAAGCATATACATTACACCCATCCATCTACCTAAGCCTGAGGTGTTCATTCCAGACAGCACGGACTTCTGCATGTTGAGCACCTCCCAAACCCAACCTGAACCGGTGGTGGTGATTGTCGAAGACAGAACTAGGTTGACTTTGAAGGAAGACGGAAATGATGACTTAGAGCTTGAGGGGTCTGGTAATTTTACCAAGGAAGCATACAACCCGTGTGGTTATATTGTGTCAACAGATCAGGTAAAGTCGAGGGTAAAGTTGCCAACTTGCGCCGAAATCAGTGTGGTCTGAGAGGATGGACCTAGTCAGGGACTAGATGACCTAGTAGAGCTGGAAGAGGACATTGCAAATCTGTAGTTCTTTGAAGAGCAGGACTCAGGGGATGTGAACATCAACTGGTTCGACTTGGATGGATTGGCAGAGAATACGGGGTGGCTCAGTGACCAGCTAGATGTTGTTGAAAAATCTCGGCGAGCGAGGACCGTCGAAGCAGGGAACATCGGCGGTGATGGTCGAATAGCGGGAATCAGGAGGAATCGCCGGAGAGCATTGGTGCGACGAATTTTGCTCAGGACTTAGGCAGTTTGTGTGCAGTGGACACAAAGTAGGAAGATACGCTGAGACGTTTTGAACAAGAGAGAATCGAAAATAAAGATAGGGCTAGAAAAGCCAAGGCCTACTTGGTGCGGAATGTCTTTGTGAGCATAAAGCAGTTACCTTGAGCAGGGACGGTTATGCATCGGTTGCCAATGGCATGTGGTGGGAAGATGACGACTTACGTCTTGCCCACACTAACAAAGACTGGGTCAGAACCAACCGGATGAATCTTGGTATGTTGAGGAGGTTCACCATATGACTAGGAGTGGGCGGTACTTCAAGCCCCCACATTTAGACCAGCCAGAGGCATCTAGAAAAAACAAAAAAGCGGAGAGGCAGAAGGAAAAATTGTTCGAAGAGGAGGCTGCACTGAAACAGCTAAAGAAGATTCAAGCAAACATCTCCATCTGGGGACTGTTAATGGCCTCGAGGGTTCACAGACAAGCCGTCCTTACAGCTATGGATAGGGCCAAGCTTTCAATTGATACAACTCCTGAGCAGTTGATAGGGCTGGTTTTCTCGGGAGGAGTTTCTCCAACCTTGACCTTCACCGACAACAAGCTACCACCTGAGGGCTCAGATCATAACAAGCCGCTCTATATCTCTGTGGAGTGTAGGGAGAAATGGATACCGGTGGTCCTGGTAGACACAAGATCTGCAATCAATGTATGTCCGTCGAGAACGGTGTATTCTATCGGGTTGAAGCTCGCAGATTTTGTGCCTACAACCCAGGTAATATGGGCCTATGATAATACCAGCCGGAAGGTGATGGGGATCATACGGATTAAGACTCAGGTTGGTCCGGGGCAGCAGGACATTGAGTTCCATGTCTTGGATGTTCCAGCCACCTTCAATATACTCCTTTGGCGGCCATGGCTACACCAGGTGAAAGTCGTTTCTTCCACCTTACACCAGATGCTGAAGTACCCCCACGGGAAGGGGGTGGCAATCGTTTTTGGAAATTCTTCAATACATCCGCCACCAGAGGTTTCTACACCAGTTCTGGAAATTGAGTACGGCGTGGAGGATGTGTTTTTGTCAGGATCCACCTTAAATTGAGGCAGAGTTGTACAAGATATACTAGCTGTTGATGAGGGGCTATACGTCAGTGCACAATCTGTTTACCTTATGAACAAGCTTCAACACATGCCCAAAATGGGATTAGGGCGAAGTGGCCGGAAGGGCGTCGCAACATTGGCCGAGGTGCCATATAACCCATATACTTTTGGATTAGGTTATCTACCTACCAAAGAGGATTGAGTGAGGAAAGGAAGAGAGATGACTGGAAGAGCCAAGGCAAAGCAAGCCGGAAAGCACTACGAGTTGGTGCACAGACCTATCCAGGGGACCCTGAACAGATGCTTTGTTCGGGAGGGAGAAGACTTCCCATTTTGCGGTTTTCCGGAGCCCTGGTTGAATTCAGAGAAACGGCGTTTGCCCGACTTCAAAATCTCTTTTGATCTTCAGTTGTCAGGGGATGAAGTTACCGAAGAGTGGACAGACCCACCAGCTAAGGCTGAGCAGTGCAAGGAGGAAGGTTCTGAGAGCACATAAATTGAGAAGGGGGTAGCACTGGCTTGTCTCCTCTCAGATCCTCAGATCATATCGGAGTGCTTGGGGGATAACTTCTCAGTTTCCATGATCAGGGATGAAGCGGCTGTGGGCCCATCTTCAGGCATTCTAGATGCATCCATCGTACCCTCCCTTGTCTGGCAATACAAGGAGGGCTTTTTATCAAGCAATTTGAATTGGTGGTGGTAGGAATCGATTCTATAAGTGCAATGGAGTCGAATCGATTCAGCTCTTGATCTGAGTTCGGTATTCTTGGGGGTGATAACCCGGATGCAACTGTCCTGTCCAGGTCGCCTTTTTCTTTTTCCTTTGGGTCTGTTGTAACTAAGGGATCAGGCGATCCGGATGTTATTAATAAGGCTGTGTGGCCGAGTACTTACATGCCTTTAGCTTATTGCATTAATCGAGACTTTCAAAATTTTGATAATAACGACAAGGAAGAAATTCCTCCGATTTTGAAATATTTGCTTGATCAAGAGCATGAGAGGTTTGTAAAACCTTTGGTTGATAAAATCACCTCAATTAACGTTGGTACTGAGAAGGATCCGCAGTTGGTCCAGATTGGGTCCACGTTGTCTTTTGAGGAGTGCGAGTGCTTAGTCGCTTTATTAAAAAATTTCAAAGATGTTTTCCTGCGGTCCTATGGAGACATGCTTGGAATTAATCTTGAGATTGTACAACACCAGATCCCTCTTGACCCAGAGGCCCGACCTGTTAAGCAGAAGCTCCGAAGGATCCGCTCGGACTGGGCTTTGAAAATCAAAGAAGAGATCACCAAGCAGATCGACGCAGGGTTCCTGTTAGTATTTGAGTACCCAACTTGGCTAGCCAATATAGTTCCGGTGCTGAAGAAAGACGGTAGAATTCAGGTATGTGTGGACTTTAGGGATTTGAACAAAGCCAGTCCGAAGGACGCTTTCCTCTGCTGCATATCGACGAATTAGTGGACTTCACTGCTGGGCATGCGCTGCTCGCGTTCCTGGATGGGTTTTCAAGCTATAATAAGATTTTGATGGCACCTGAAGACAGGGAGAAGACTGCTTCCACTACCCCGTGGGGAACTTGTTGCTATAGGGTGATGCTGTTTGGGTTGAAGAATGCTGGGGTTACATATCAATGGGATGCAACCACGATTTTGCATGATATGATCCACAAAGAGGTTGAGGTGTACCTGAACGACATGATTGTCAAGTCCAAGGAAAGAGAGGGCCACTACATCGCCTTGCAGAAATTCTTCCAACGGATCAGAGAGTATCGGTTGCGGCTGAATCCTCAGAAATGTACTTTCGATTATTCTGAGGGAAAATCTTTGGGGTTCTTGATCACACAAAGGGTATCGAGTCGATCCTTCTAAAATCAAGGCCATCTTAGAAATGCCACCAGGGGTGAAAAGGAGGTGCGAGGCTTTTTGGGTAAAGTGCAATTCATAAGGCGGTTTATTGCAAAATTAACCTTGACTTGTGATCCTTGTTGTTTGGTCTCTGAAGAAAGGAAAGAAGTTTCAATGGGATGGCCGATGCCAAGTTGCTTCGACCAAATCAAACAATATCTCTGAACCCACGTGTTGTCACCGCCTAAGCGAAAGCTGTTGATTATGTACTGTCGGTGGCCAAAGCGACAATGAAATGCATGCTTGCACGGTCACGAGGACAAAGTGGAGAAGGCTATCTACTACGAGCAAGAAAATCTTTGGATTCTGAGACCGCTACACTCCTTTGGAGAAGGCTTGCAGCCTTGGTATGGGTTACGGGAAGTTGAGACACTACTGTTAGCTCACTCTGTATCTTGGTTTGATTAGATCCCATCAAATATCTCTTGAGAAGCGACACTTATGGGTAGGCTAGCCGTTGGTTGCTTCTTCTCTCGAATTTGATCACGAAGTACATGGCGCCGTAAATCGAAGAGAGAACGGTACCGGAGTTCCTAGCCGACCACCTAGTTGAAGGGGATGAAGTAGTAGAATATCTGTTCCCAGACAAGGCCATTCTGCATGTCGAAGAAGAGACTTGGACGATGTACTTTGACGGAGCGTCAAACCAGTACGGGTACGGGACAGAGGTGTTGCCAATAGCACCCGACAATTCCCGTATACCTTTAGCATTCAAACTCCGGTTCAAAGTATCGAACAATGAGGCAGAGTATGAGACATGTATTGCTGGACTAGAAGCTGCCCTGGAACTAGGGGCAAAACGGTTGGATGTCATCGGGGACTTAAACCTTGTTGTATCTCAAGCTAAAAGAGATTGGAAAGTTAAAGAAGAAAAGATAAGAATTTATCACCAGACCTTGGACGTTCTAATTTCTCGGCTTGAGAAACTGAATTTCGTCCATCTGTTAAGAGAGAACAACAGGTTTGCCGATTCATTAGCAACTCTATCTTCTATGATAGATATCCCTTTTGGAGTCTAGATGCGTCCAATCATCATTAAACAGAAATTCGTGCCGGCCTACGAGCTGATTGCTGCCATAGATGAGGTACAAGATCAAAATCCCTGGTTTTATGATGTTTGGAACTTCTTGGAAAAGGAGGTTTATCTGCTAGGGGCAAACGCCAAAGATAAGAGGGCAATTTGAAGAATGGCTACTCAGTTTATCGTCTGCAGGGGTAAACTGTACAAGAGGGGTCATCTCGGGATGCATAAGCTATGCGTTGATGTTGAAGAATCCAAACACCTAATGGAGGCCATTTACGGAGGAGAGTGCGAAGCGCACATGAGTGGAGTGATGCTAGCTCGAAAGATCCTTAGATAGGGTTATTATTGGTCAACTATGGAGGAGGATTGTATTGGCTTTGTCCGGCGATGCCATAAATGCTAGATCCATGCAAACCACATGAACATTCCGCCATCAGTGTACAACATGACCGCCATGGCCTTTTTCGATCTGGGGATTGATGTAATTGGAACATCACTCCAAAGGGGTCCAATGGGCATGAGTATATTCTGGTAGCGATAGACTACTTTACGAAGTGGGTTGAGGCCCAATCTTATGTGGTGTTGAAGGCATCACATGTTACTAAGTTCATCAGAAACAACATTATCTATCGCTACGGGGTCCCGAATGAGATTATTTCGGATAATGGTTCCCACTTCAAGAAGGAGGTGATCGACTTGTTGGAGAAATACAACGTGGCTTTTCATAAGTCATCTACATATCGGCTGCAAACCAACGGAGCTGTTGAGGCCGCCAACAAGAACATCAATCATATTCTCCAGAAGATGGTGAAAACCTACAAGGACTGGCCAAATAAGCTGCTATTTGCTCTTTGGGGCTACTGGACTTCAATTCGAACTTCTACTGGGGCAACTCCATATTTCTTGGTCTATGGGATGGAGGTTGTTCTGCCTATCGAAGTTGAGGTTCCGTCATTACAAGTTATGGCTGAGTGCCAGATAGTTGAGCAGATTGGCAGCAAAGCAAGTTCGAAGAACTCATGCTCTTTGATGAAAGAATGCTGAAAGCACTGTATCACGTCCAGGGTTATCAACGAAGAATTGCCAGGACTTTCAACAAGAAGGTTAAGTCCAGGAATTTGAAAGAGAGGGATCTAGTGCTCAAAGACAACCGAGTTCCCATCTACGACCCTAGGGGCAAGTTCAGACCCAATTGGACTGGCCCTTACATCATTAAGTCTATCTGGTTAGGTGGAGCTGTCGTTCTGATGGACCTAGATAGCCTAGAGTTCTCCCAGCCGATTAATATGGACAAGTTGAAGAAATACTATTCCTGAGTGGCTCGCTGGGCGAAAACCGAAAAGGCGACCTACATAAAAGTTAGAGCATATAAAATTTGAAATAATAAAAGCGAGCTTCAAGGTTGAAAACCACGAAAAGGCGGCCTTAGCAAAAGTTAGGCGTAAAGGAGAGTGTTAATACAGTGAACTGGCCCGAACTACGTAAGGCTTGATTCCCATCTTTGGGATACGTAGGCAACTTCATTCTGAAGTCCAGCCATAAATATTTCCAAATTAACTTTGTCCACATGATCATGTTGGTCATCTTTGTCTTTTCTGCATTCAAGAGCTCGGTTGTGATATCTAGTGCAGTGCTGTTCAGACTAGGGGCAACTTTCCAGTTGTTTGGATCCGGGGTTGTACATCTCAGTGATCGATCTCGAGCGTGTCTAGTTGTAATCCATATCGAAAATGATTTTGAAAAGTTTTAATAAAAGTTGATTTTGCTCAAATCAATCTTTTTACAACTTAGACCATTTTTGGACCATAACGGAAAATTTTCAGTATCCAAAACCTTCAATTTCGTTGATTTCAGTACAGAGTTCTCATACTCTTAAATACAAATTGAAGTAGTTTTTTATTACATTCATAAAGAAAACTTGAAAGTACTGATTAAAGCAAATAAATTCGGGGCATAGTCAGGTGTTCCTGCGTCCCCTTCCAGAGCTGGTCGAAGCCTCTGTTGCCAAAGTAGGCCCAATCTGCGCCTCTTCATCGAGCCAAGCTATGCACTCATCAGAGAGGGTGCAACTGAAAGTGGGATCGGGGGCCAGAAGCTCTCTTGTCCTCCATGCTGTGGCATACCAAGCTAGATGTGTGCCTCGGACTGGAAATGCAATAGGGTACTCTATCCCTTCTTACAGGCGTGTCGATCATGGCGGCGGCATCGAATCGAGCAGAAGTAAATGATACAATGTATCAGGCCGATCAACTAAATCCCGAGCTGGCGAGACATGCTATAGCTCATCACCGGTAAATTAAGCCAGGGCCAGTGCCAAGCAATGTTGACAGTGGACAGACTGCACATCCATTCACACCACCACCCCTCATCTGGGGCATCAACTAGACGTTGCCGGAAGAAATAGCCGCGAGCTGAATATGCTGGGCATGAGTCCACCACCCTCAACTTATCCATCAACCATATCTGGGAAGGGATGAAAAATGAGAGATTAAAGAATAGAGAGGTGTACGTAGAGAGAAAAGTGAGAAAGGGTTTTGAAAGGAAAATAGAGCCTGAGGGTCGAGTGATGTGAGAAATACATATGTGAGAAGGGTGGGAAACATTACCTATAAGACTAGTGGACTCCTTACGAACCTAGTCGTCTCTCGGCGATGGAAAGCGTCCAACCCCATCAAGGTTTCAGCTAGTGTCATGGCAATGCATCTCTTGCCCTTTTTCAAGCCCTGGGCAACCTCAATCAAACGGACGCTAGACCCTCCGGAGCCAGGGGTGAGCAAGAAATGAGACAACATGCACAAGCAAAGCACATGTCGCCGTAAACCCTGCCAATGATGATCACCGCGGTCACCGGCATCAGAAAATCGATGAATCAAGCTGGGGATGCCCAATTCTTCGTCGTGAATCAAAGACCGAGCGTCATGCAAAGTAAGTCCACACATCCGTCCTAAGGCTTGGTTGTGGCCAAAACAGAACTAAGGTAAGATCTCTTCATCACGCTGAGATTCCATCAAAGCTTGGAAATCTTCAAAAGTGGGGCATATCTCTTGTCTGCCAAAGTTAAAAACATGAGTTATCGGATTCCAACACCTAGTCGCGGCATAGAGGAACGGAAAATACAGCGGGGTGAGGCTTAGCGTGAATAATGTATTTATTCTGAAACCTCAAAAATTCAACTTTTCCGAGCCATCCAAAGCTGCGAGCCAATCGGAGAGTTTTTGGGCAAGAAATGCTTCCATTTGAGGGAAAAATTGAGTTAGAATGAAGAAACCACGAAGCTGGAACCTTTATAGAAGATAAGGCAGTGAGTGGAGGACAGATGTCGATGTTTTGGAGGTTCTGCCATTGATGGCCGGTAGCAGCTTAGTGATGGCTGGTAGGGGGTCATCAATGGCCAGCAACCCTTCTTTGGTGTTCACTAACCTCCTGTGTGAAGATTCAGCTGTTTTCAGTAGTTGAATTCTGTTATCGGTATCCTTTGGGGTCTTGTTTTGATTCTTTTCGGGCTTGACATGTCCATTTAAGTTGTATGTATGTTATTATCGAGTTGTTGCACCTTGTTTATCGAGTTGTACGCTTGTTGTTTATCGAGTCCTTGCAATTTGCCTATCGAGTTATGTTTACTTTGTTTGGCCTGTGAGGCCTTGTGTTGTTTATCGAGTCGTTCTTTGTTCTTTCGGTTGTTAGTGGTTCACTACCTGATTCTGACCAATGCATTTTGTATATGCAGTTTTCAAACAAAGATCAATCTCATTTTTGTGTTATGTGATGCAATGCGATGCTTAGAATGTAAAATGCAACACTTTTTGAACCAAAAAGCTATTTTTATTCCCGTAATGGTTTCTTTTTGCAAAAGAGTATAAGTTTTAAAGAAAATAAAACTGCCTAAGGCTGTAAAATGTGCAAAAACTACTAGCAAAAAGCATCTAAATCGGTGCCACTGAGCCTAGGGATTCAGAGGCCCTCTTCGTTCTCTTCCTCGACGGCGCAGACTCTAGAGCATCGTCACTATCAGCATCGTTGTCTGAAGCTAGATCAGAGCCTAAACCGGAACCCTCCTCAGCCTCTCTAGCCTCATTATCTGCAGGATCTGAGCCAGCATCACCGTCACCGCCTCCCCCATCAGATGACTCGGACTGTCAACTCGCTGCCTCAGCCTCCTCGCTCGTCTCATCATCATCATCGCCCAGAACAGGCTCTGAAAGGTCACTCTCGCTGCGGGTGCCTTTAGCTTTACTTCGGCTATGTGTCTGAGCCTGTCTCCCTCTCCTCTCTGCTGCTGGGGGAGGCACTGAAGGTCCTGCCTTTGCTCCCACTAGGGTGTGTGACAAGGCTGGCATCTTGAAAGGAATCTGAAAAGGGTAATTTATGAGAATGCATTAGTGCGTGCGTGGGATGCAAAAGATGAGGTCTTAGTGAGCAGTAAATGATTGCAGATGATGTGCTATAAACAATGGATTTGTAGTGAATATATGCGAGTGGGCGGTGTCGCTTGATATATCGATGCGGTGTTGTGCGATGTATCGATTAGTGAAGCATGGGCGATTCTTGATACTAATGTGTTAACAGAAAGACTTTGTGGCATGAAACGCAAATGGAAAATTACCGGGATTCGGTAGAGGCTGAGCAAATCTAAGCTCGTCTGCACCATGTCTGTCAAGGAAGCCACGAGCTCAAGGGCCTGCCCTGTGTGCTCAATGGGTGCCTATAAGTGCATTGAAGGGATCAGTATTCTATAAAGCATAGTTGAAAGGAAGTAAATATGCAAAATGTAAAGTTCGGTGCATACCGGAGTCGCGCCCCGAATCCCGACAAGTGTATGACCAACTGGTGTAGGCTCAATGGGGATCTGGCAAGTCTATCCAGAACGTCTCCGGTAACTTACTGTGGTCGGCAGCTCTGGCCATCCAGTCTCTTACCTCGCCTTAGGATCTCTCCTCCTACAAGATTTGGTCGCTCTACCTCTCCCTCTTGCAGTTGGAGCTCTCGCTCCCCCACCTCCGCGAACGCTGGTCAGAGGCGGTATCAGATACATCTGAATGAAGGTCACATAGTCGCCCTCCATGCGGAAATGGTCTGCATCTAATCCTACCATGAACTCGATCACCTCATCGTCAAAAAGCCTGTGTGTCTCTCTCATAGACGTGGGAGGTGCCATCGGTATATACGGAGCAGGCAAGCTCAAGGTTTGGTGCACAAAGCGCTCGCTCAAGAACCAAACGCAACAGATCGGTCCCTCCGGGAGGATGTGGTAACGAGCCACGACCCTAGCGATCTCATATGCGAATCTGGCCCCTGACGGTATCACGTCCCATGGCTGCCATGCGATCTGAAGATAAGAAAATGAACAGATGATTAGTCGTTATCAATTGATTACTGTGTGTATCAAACTAATTGAAAAGCAGCATGACTATGTTTTGGGTTACCTCACGCGTAGTGACCGTGTCGAAATATTATCGGAAGAACATGAAGCTCTCCCGGGTCCTACGGCAGAGCTGGCCGTCGAATACCCGAGAGAACAGAACTATCGCAGGGGTCTCCACTATGGGCTCTGGGGCAAGAGTCGGAAAATATGCATACACCCATAGCTGCAAGGAAAACGTGATCAATACAGTGTATGAACAGTGTACAGAAAATGCAAAGCAGAAAGCATACAATGTGTGAGCAAGGTATAGAAAAATGCAGAAGGTACATGTGTTGCACAAATGAAAGCAGGAAATACTAAGTAAAAATGTAAAGTGAAGATGAGGGGAACTAAGCTGCGTACCTCCCAAGCTCGCCAGTAGCTACCGATCAAAATCCCGTACATCTGGGAGGTTGAGCTCATGTATCCGTAGAGAGTGGTGAGACTAGCTCCGCCCCAGTCGTAGAACGGGACTCGCTGAGAAAATACAAACCGACAGTATTCCACCTGTTCGAGAATAAGGTGGTACTAAAAAGGAACATGAGAAAGCCCTTGGCGTACTACTCGGTCTGCTCAACAGTCTCAGGCTCAACTCCTCTGAACTGCTTCTCAAACCAGCTATATCGAACCATACCTGCCCGAAGTATCGGTGGCTGTGCGCTGAGAAGTATAGCCCATGTAGCCTCCCACTCTCCCATGTCAAGATCGAAGGGAATCGGATCACCCCCTAAACCTAAGCCAGTGATCATGGCAAAGTCGTAAGAAATCATCATCATCTCCCATGCGAAGGAGAAGTGGAAGGAGTTGGTGGTATCCCACTACCTCTCCACAAAAGCCCCTAAGACAAGGCGACTCGCTGTGATCCGCGTCAAGCTGGAGCAAAATAGACCGAAGCCAGTCCCATCGATGATGTCATGGACCCCGACTGGAAGCTCCTCATACCAATCCCGAGCAGTTGTGGTACCGTAGCCTCGGAAGGAGTGGGATCCATCCTGTGTAAATGCATGTGATGCAATTAGATCAAAGCGCAATTGAGATACAGTTGAATGCAAAGTAGTGATGTATGAAGTACAGTTGAATGCAGAGCTGTAATGTATGAAGTACAGTTGAATGCAAAGCAGTGATGTATGAAATGCTGATTGAATCTGGAAGCGATGATATATGAAGTACAGTTGAATGCAAAGCAGTGATGTATGAAATACAGTTGAATGTGTAGCAGTAGTGTATGAAATACAGTGAGATCAAGGCATGTGATGCGATCAAATCAAAGTAGTGCAAGAAATGCAACAGTTAAAGATGGTATTACAGAAAAGTGAAGTTTGTACCTCTACGGCTACGGCCGACAAGTGAGACATAGGCTCTCTCAGTAAGAGGTCGTCTGGCACGTCCTCAGCGAAATCAGTGAAGGTCTTGATGCCTCCCGCAACTGGTATAATGTGCGTCTCAGGGTGGTACCTCGTCGGATCGAATGGGCGAATGCTCGGCGGTAATGGCTCAGGCTCAGCCGCAGACTCGGCCTCGAAGTCCACTGCAAACTCTGCTGGAGGTAGTGTAGGGAAGCCCCCGTCGTGTGGGATATCGTCTGCCATCTGAAATGGATGCAAAATGAGAAAAAATGTGCAAAAGTGAGCAAAAATGGGGAAAAGGGTGAAGCTTTGAACAAATCAAACCCTAGGAGAGAGAAAAATTCAAATAAAGTTAAAACCCGAGAAAATTGAACTAACCTTGTGAGAAACTCGGGGGGAGTCGACCTTGAATGGTGGAAATGATGAAAGAGGCGTCTAAATCAAATTTTGATCGGTTCAAATCGAAGAGAACAAGAGGGTTTTCGCGAAGAAAATGTTTTTAGGGTGTTGGGAAACGTGTAGAACGCGCGGATCTAGAGAGAAGGCACACTTAGAGGGCAAGGGAAATGTTTTTTGTGCAAGGGTTTGTGAGCAAATGAAGTGGTTTTGGGTATACTTAAAGAGCCACAGGTCAAAAGACAATTCTGCCCTAATCTACCATTTATGGCCGGCAGTGACACATCGATGGCCGGCAGTGTACAACTGATGGCCGGCAGTGTCCACTGATGGCCGACAGGCCTCCACCAGCTTCCCCTGCATCTTTTACCTAGGTATGTGTCCTTGGGTTCCTAGAAATGCAAGGTATGTTCAAAAATTGATTCACGATGCATCCGCGGAAGCCCAAGAATCACATTCACTGTATGCGAAGGTCATCGCCTTTCAACCCACACAAGGTGTATCCTTTTTAAGCATTGTGCAACTCTCCGAGAGGTAAATCGGGAGTTGCCTTTGAATTGTTTCTAATATATGCTTTTGTTGTGGCATAGAAAAAACATCGCTTTTATTGATGCATAGGGTATGCATTTTGAATAGTTGCCTTGAACATGCATTACCGTTTGCATTAGATATGCATCGTTGATTATCTTGCATTGTTATACACTGTTCCACTTGCATTGTTATGCACTTTTCACTTGTATTGCTATGCACGTTCCAATTGCATTGTTATGCACCGTTCTAGTTGCATTATTATGCACCGTTCTACTTGCATTGTTATGCACCATTTCACTTGCACATTGTATATGCGTGTGTTTATCTCGCATTGAGATTATATCTTGATGTAACATGAAACATGTGTTTCTATTATATTGTACCTGTCAAAGTTTCTCTTCTGTGCAGGCACGATATTGTATTTACGGTTCATTTGAAGTTGGCACAACCAGACGATGTTGTATGTGTTTTAGTCAGAGGAACTACAAGTAAGATCATTCCTGCTCCCTCGAACTCTCTCGTTGTTAGAAATATTCGGGTATGCCTGATGTTTACTCTGGTATCTTCTGGTGTTTCTACCGTACCTTTTTCCTTTCGCGTTTGACATAGGTTTGGACATACCCTACTGTAGACACCCCATTTTTGACCGTCCTCAAGACTTGGACGTCACCGTTTGAACACTCGGTGATTATCCATGTTTATGTTCATTTGGAGTTCCCGGAGGTCTCGGCTACGCGCCCTGCCTCAGGATCCCCGAACTCGACCGTTTTGTGTCTGGTTTTGCACCAAACACCTGTGTTTTTGTCTTGAAGGGCAGGAAATGGCTTGTTGGCCATCCCCACACACCACCAGCCCTTCCTTACCATCACCGGCCGCATGTGTGTACATGAAGCCTTTGTTTTGTTAAAATCTTTGGCGGTCGGCACTATATGTTGCCGGCGGCACATTTGTGCCGATGATTTCTTTGGCTGGCGGCGTGCACCCTTTGCACCCCTGAGGCATGGTGCATGCCAGCTGTGCCAGCTGGAATGCACCATCACTCATCCCCGTGCATGGGAGTGACCCCTTTGCACCTTTGAACCCCCAAACCTTCTAGAAGGTTGACCCTTTTGCTCAAGCTTCTTGGAGAAGCTTGGACAGCTGTCTTAGCTTCTCCAAGAAGCCAAGACCCTTTTGCACCCTTTGCCCTTTTTAGTTAGCTTCTTAGAGAAGCCTTGAGCCTTGATTTGTGCCTATATAAACACCATCTCTCTCCCTTTGAGAGAGGTTGGCCATTTTTTTATCAAAAACCAGAGCTTGTGTATCTATATATCTGCCATATATCTCTCCCTCTCTACATTTTCCCTCTCTCTCCTCTTGTGTGTGTGTTTTTGGGCCTAAAAGTGGTTTTACCTTACTTTTGCACCAATACACACACCATTACACCTTAGCTCGAGATTGGGAGGCTTGGAGGGTTGTTTGTTGAGTTTTTGGACTGGTTTTGATCAATAGAGGAGGGCTGCACCACCGGTTCTTCAAGTGTTCTTCAAGGGTGAGCACTTTACTTTAGATTCCCCATTTTTGCAACAAGTTTTTACCTATCTTGCTTTGTGTTTTGAGCTTTGTGTATAACTGAAAAAAGTCTTAGATTTTCTTGCTTTTGAACTTTCATTAAGGTCATTTTGTGGTTTGAGTGCAAACTCACCCTTTTAGGCCTTATTTTGGCCTATTTGGTGTCTTTACTTTGAGCCTTATTTGCCTTGTTGTTTTGGGTCCTTTCACCACTGAAAACCAGTGGGTTTTTAGTGATAAAAAAGGTGGTTTGAAGTCTTGTATAGGGGAGGGACACCCCTCTCCCCTTTGTCCCTCTTTTGCCTTTGTCTTTGGCTTAAAAGGAAACATGCATGCTTGCTTGTTTTTGCCGTCTTTTCAGAGTTTTTTTTGGATGTTTTGGAACATGTTACATCTCTGTCTAATGGTGGTTTTGTGGTCCTTAACATGCTTTGTATACTTGCTTTGTAATCCTCCATTTTGCCTAGAAATGTGCCATGGGTTTAGCCTTGTATATCCTCATGTTTTGGCTTGACTTATTGAAGCTTTTGGCCATGATTTGTCTTGTTTTAGGTGCATTGTACCTTGGTTTTACCATTTTGGCATGCTTAATGTAGTTGTTTTGCATTGTTGCTTGTAGCTTTGAGGATGTGATCCATGTATATGCATTGGATAGGTTATTTAGATGATTTGAAATCATTTATCGATATTTCAGTCCCTATAGCATGTTTATATGTCCCCATTTGTCATGCCTTTCATGCTTTGAAACATTGGTCTTTCATGCTTAAGAATGGGCATTGTGCATGCTTGCATATTTAAGGTATTTGGGACCACCATGTCAAAGGTGTGTGTGTGGATTTTTGCATGCTAGAAATCTGTTTTTGGTGGCCTAATACATGCTATGAATGGTCATGTTGGTGGTAGTGAAAAGCCCTTGTTTATGCCTTGGTTTTGGGCCCATTTGCTTGCATGTTTGCATGAGAATTGGTCCGTCATTTTGGGCACTTTTGCCACTGTTTTTTGGAGGTTTGAGGTCTGTCCCATTATGGTTTTAGTCTACTATTACTTACTTGAATCATGTTTGTTGCATGCTTGATTAGCAAAGCCTTGTTATATGCTAGTTTTTTTACAAGAATTGTCCATGTTTGCATTATACTTTGCATCTTGCATGCCTAGTATTGCACACTTGCCATAACATGTTGCATTGCATTTGGTATGTCTTGCACTTCATGACATGTTGCATCATTTGAGCCATGTTGTATACGTGCATTCCATGTCTTGGTTTGGAGTGTCAAACCAAGTGTAAGGGTTGAGAAGAGTTCACACTACAAGTGGTGCAACTTGTCTCAACTCTTGGTCACTAAGGCCCTTGATCTATACATGATAGGGTTTTGGTCTCATTTGTGTGTTGCATGCATATTGACATTGAAATGCAATCTTGGTTCCTTAGGCTATCATGCACCAAGATGCATAATTGATGGCCCAAGAACCAAGGGTCATGCTTTCTTGAGTCTCATGCATGATAGGAAGCATTGGCCATGCTTACATATGCTCAAAATCCCATACCATGCACTGTCTGTCTGCTGTTGCTGTCAAAACTGTCTTCTGCAGGAATTTTATGCCGACCAGCAGTATAGAGTGCCGACCGGCACTATATGGGTGGCCGTTAATCCCTTAAGCAGCCGATGGAAATTTTAGCGGGCCGGTGGGCACTTCCTCCAGCCGGTAGTGTACAGCAGCATGCAAGGAAGGTGTTCTGGGACTTTGGCAATTTTTGGAGAGACAGGGCAGTAAAAACATAAGCAACAGTGGCATGGTGCGGGTTTCCCCGGGCGAGTCGGATCTGAGCATGCATCATTCGTGCATCCCGAGGTGGGAGGCTGTGGCCTCCTTTCTTTTTGCATTTATTTACTAAGTAATTAGAAATTTTGTAATAATTTATTTATTCATTATTCGGACTGTACATTCTTTTGGTCCCTCAGAATGAGGGCGTATTTGTAATAAGTGCGCGTGAGTGTGTGTGTGTGTCTTCCAACCCCCATTTCTTTCTTCCATTTTATTTACCTGCTTACGATGGTAGATTAGGGCATATTTAAATTAGCATACAGTATGATAGCATGCGTGCATCCATACATTTGTCTTACATGCAAGACTCGGTACATCATGCTAGCGCATTGTATTTCAATTTCCAAATTGAATACTTGTTACTTGTAGCATTTCACATGCCATGCTTAGGATAGCCGAGCCTGTCTAGATTACACCATTGCATGCAATGCATTAGTCACCCTAACATGAACTAGGGCATGCATGTTTGCTAACTAGTTTATTGTTTGGCACGAAGTACGATGTAAGTATTTATGCTTTAGCATATCGCTTGCGTGTGAATGTTAACATGACAGTATGATTACCATGTGGCTAAATGCTTATATGAGATAAACTGTTTGAATGCCTATGGGTGGAGGTTGGATTGCTTGAGTTGGAAAAATTCGTTGAAATCCGTGTTTTAGCCTACTTGCGAGTAGCAAATTCCAAAGCCTTTTCAAAACGAACGGATATGCAATGCTTTTTTCCAAATTAGGCGATCTAGTCTATACTTGTTTGTTGTGCGCATAACATAGTAATTCTAGGCTAATAACCGGAATAAGAACACGTAACGTTTTCAAAATCGGATATCACGGTTAGTAGAGGCCGGTCTTCGGATCGGGCGAAAGGGGGTGCTCATAGTTGACCTTCCCCGATCGTACCCAAGCTCCCGAGCCAAGACAACTTTGGTGATAGCGGACCGCGTGGCCTTGACGGCAGTCAGGGTTTCCTAAATTTCCCATTTTAAAAAATATTTAGGTGGCGACTCTGTATCTGGCAAAGCAGTCCATGTTTGGCACTACTTTTCAAAAAAATCTGTTTTCTCAAACGATTTGCCAGAGTTGGACTCTTTGGTTCAGATTAAGAACCGTAACAAACAAAAAAGGGGAGTCCGAACTGTAGTAGCGAGGTCCCACGCGGGCGCTGTTACACCTTCTTCTCTCGCGTTTGACATGCGTTTGGACGTACCTTTCTCCTTTCGCGTTTGACATGCGTTTGGACGTACCCCTCTCCTTTCGCGTTTGACATGTGTTTGGACATACCCCTCTGCTTTCGCGTTTGACATGCGTTTGGACGTACCCTTCTCCTCTCGCGTTTAACATGCGTTTGGACGTACCCCTCTCCTTTCGCGTTTGACATGTGTTTGGACGTACCTTTCTCCTTTCGCGTTTGACATGCGTTTGGACGTACCCCTCTCATTTCGCATTTGACATGCGTTTGGACATACCTTTCTCCTTTCGCGTTTGACATGCATTTGGACATACCCTTCTCCTCTCGCGTTTGACATGCGTTTGGATGTAGCTTTCTCCTCTTGTGTTTGACATGCGTTTGGACGTACCTTTGTCCTCTCGCATTTGACACGTGTCTGGATGCCTTTCTCCTCTCGCGTTTGACACGCATTTGGATGACTGCGCTTTCTTGCGCAGTCCCTCTCCTTTCACGTTTGTTACGCTAAAAGGTGTTTCATTTGGGGCTTTGGGCGTTCCCGATAATTGCTTCTGGTCTTCTCTACGTGGTCCGTGGTTAAGATTGCATATAATTTTCTTACATCCTTTCTGTTGAAATGTGTGACACTTCTACAACTTGACGGTTTGCTTAAATTGTTGTATTTATTTTGCATAAATGCTTCATTACAGTTTTTTTTGCATAATCATAAGTTATGCTCTTGCATCATACATGTCATTTGCATTTTGGCCCAGCCTGCAGGCGCATCTCTGTATAGCTATATTGAATGTTTGCCTGAGTCTTTAGCCTTGTCAAAAATGGGTCGTCTTTGGGCTTTGACATTCAGTCCCGTCACTTTGTGACTTTCTAGTTCTGTCAAAGAGGGGCAACTATAGACACCCCATTTTTGACCGTCCTCAAGACTTGGTTGTGCTTGCAGGTACATCCAACAACAAGTTTGGTTGTTTGCCGAGCATTCGAACTTTGCAACGGAATGTCACAGGTTTGAGCTTTCCAAACCCTGTTTCATTTATGCCCCATCTTTGGACCATGCTTTGGTCCCTCCCTATTACTTGTTTTAGTGCACTGCCGACCATGATCAAGGGCTGCCGGCCGTGGTCTAAGCCCTGCCGGCAATTGATGAGGCTCTTGGCCATCAATGAGGCACTAACGGCCCTCTTGATGGCAGTAGGCCACCTTGTTTCAACAGATAGTGTTTTAGATATTTTGAGCAGGTTGTGGCTCAGCGAGCCATCCTCCATACCGTGTATGGATGGATGGAGGCAAGTTTAAGCTTGTCAAGCAAGTTTTTGCTTGCATTGCCTATATAAGAAGAGGTGCCTCCCCCTTCTCAAGGGTTCAGAAAATTTAGAGACCAAAATCATCTCTCTTTCTCTCTCTATATATATTTCTATATATATATATATATATTGAGCCTTAAAGTGTTGTTTCTTCATACTTTTGCACACAAACACCTAGTCAAACACCTTCATTTTGGAGCTGAAGTCCATTGGAGCTTGTTTTGAGGTCTTGGCATTGGTTTTGGTCCAAGTTTGTTGCTGAAGTTGCTATCTTGCCTTAGTTCTTCAAGGGTAAGAGACTAGCCCCTTTTAGGGTTTGTTTTGCTTAAGCATTTGGCCATCTTTGCATGTTGTTTTAGGCCAAGCTTTCAACTACAAAAACCTTTGTTTTTAAGTGTTTAAGATGGTTGTTTGAGGCCTTGTTTGAGTTAGGGGTGGTCCACCCCTCTTTGTGGCTTGTTTTGTTTTGCTTTGTGCTCTCTTTTAAAGTCTTTCAAACCATCTTGTTTTGGCCTTTTAACCACTGAATTTCAGAGGAATTTCAGTAGTGGAAAGTGGGTTTTGGGACCCAAAATAGGTGGGGGTGGTCCCCCCCACCCCTTGTATCTTGCTAGCTTGTGTTGATTGACCTATCAAATGAGCATGCGTTTCTACCCTTTTGAGGCTTAGTTTGAGCATGTTTTTGTGACTTTTTGGACCTACTTTAACTCTATTTTAGCATGGTTTGGTCACCTCTTGCATGCTTTTGGTACTTGTAGTGCAATCATGCTTGTTGGCCAAACATGCTTCATGCTTATAGTTCATCATTCTAGCATGTGTTAGCTTTGCTCCAACACATTTTTGCCACTGATTTAACATGCTTGAGGTCTATTATAAGTGGTCTTGGTCATATATGCTTAGCTTTGATAGCTATAGTGTAGTTAGGCTTCACTAGCTTTGTGTTTGAAATCTCTAGCATGCTTTGAATGTGATGATTGCATGCCTTAGCCTCATTTCTTACTTGATTTCAGTGTGTATAGTGTAGTCACACTCTCACATGTTCTACTCTTTCAATACTTTTGAGAGATGTGACTTAAGCCTTGTTTATAAGCTAATACATATGCATGCTCGTCTAAGCTTGTGGGCTACCATTTCAGCATGTTTTGGCCTTTTTTTTAGCATGGTTGAGGTCTGTCCATAGTTGGTTCGGTCTTTTGTGCTATGTATTGCATGCCTCTTGTGTAGAGCCCTTTGCTAGCCTTATGCTTTAAGCCCTCTAGCATGCCTTATTTGCGATGTTTACATGATATGGCATCATCTAACATGTGATTTTAGTGCTTATACCTCTGCTACACTCTCATGTTTATTACTCTTTCAATGCGTTTAAGAGTTGAGCTTTGTGCCTTGCTTGCGAGCCATAACTTGAGCATGCTTTTCTTGCTTCTTGTGCTTATGTTTCATCACATTTCAGCCATTGTTTTGGCATGCATAAGGGCTATTTGGGTTTGGTTCGATCCATTGAGCATTGTATTACATGGTCCTAGTGTTGTATCCTTCGCTAGTTTTGACGCTTAAGTCTCTTAACATGTTGTGCATGCGTTGTTTGTGTGTTAGAGTCTTATATTTCATGCCAAGATTAGCATATTGTTTGCATAGCATGTTATTTGTGTGCATTGCATCGTGTTCAACCGGACGTTATATTGAACACGAGGTGGATTGGTCCACTTCATACTCAAAGTGATGAAAGTGAGCCAATCCCCTTTGTCTCCATTGCCTTTGACCTCTCATGATAAGGCCATGGTCTTAGAATCTTGTTTGCATTGCATTCATTGAATGTGTACAAGATTGGATCTTCGGCCATCAAGCATTGCATGCTTGATTGATGGTCTTGGATCCAATGATGCCTCTCCCTTGATGTTTTGAGGTGATATAGGGTGGCATAGTACATACATGCCCTAGGGAGACCCTCTATTTCCTCTGTTTTTGCACTTTGTTGCAGAATGGTGTCACAACACACCAGTGGCTGGCAGTGCCACATTAATGGCCAACACCCTTTCATCCTTGGCCGGCAGAGGCCCACTCTTAGCCAGTAGGCCACTGGTGCACTCCCCAGCCTTGATTTGGTAAGGTTCAGCAGCAAGTCCCTGAAGACACCCTGCAAACAGAGCCTCTAAAGAGTAAACCGGAGAGCTTTTCGGGGCGAGAAACCAAATGTGTGCATCCATCTTCAAACAGAGCTGGAGCAGCATAGTTTAAAGCTTTCCTTGTTAGTCAGCTTGGTTTTGTAATTTATTTAATTAATTTGTTAATTAGTTAAATGTTGTAATAATTAGTAAGTACTTTACTCATTATTCGTTTTGTTGTGTAATAATTAGTCTAATTAGTTTAATTGGATTATTTAGTTAGCTTAGCTTAGATTAGCTTAGCTTTTATTCGGACCCTCCGTCGAGAGGGCAAATGTTGTAATAAGGGTGTGTGTGTGCATGTGTGTGTGTGCGTGTGCATGTCTTCCAACCCCATTTCTTTCTCCTTTTTACTTAATCACTTTTGATGGTTAATTTAGGGTCATTTTCAATTAGCATATCTTATGCTTGCATGTTTGCATCATTCATTTGTCTTGCATGCACCGGGCTCGGCGCATCATTCAAACTATATTGTATTTCAATACCTACTTGAATACATGTATCAATTGTTGCATTTCTTATGCCATCTTAGATAGCCGAGCCTGTTTAGTTGCATTTTGCTTGTGTTACATTAGACATCTTAACATAGTTAGGATCATGTATTGATTTCTAACTAGTTTTTTGTTTTGGCTCGGAGTACACTGTAAGTGTTTACGCTTTAGCATCCTTACATGAGTGTAAGTGATTGCCATGTTTAGCATGCTTGCCATGAGGCTATGTGCTTAAATGATTAATTGCATGAATGCCTGTGGATGAAGGCTTCATTACTTGAATTGGAACAATTCATCAAAATGTGAGTTTTAAGCTCACTTGGAGTGGCAAATCATCATGTTTTAAGCCCACTTGAGGGTGGCAAATCCGCATTTTAGCCTACTTGAGGGTAGCAACTTCAAACAATTTTCGAAACCAAACATGAGATGTTTTGTTCCAAATTGAGTGATTTAGTCTATACTTGTATGTTGTGCGCATCACATAGTAATTCTAGATTAATAACCGGAATAAGAACACATGGGTTTATAAAAACAACATATCATGTTAGTAGAGGCCAATCTTTGATCAGGCGAGCGGGGGTGCTCATTTTAGGACATTCCCCTCTCGTACCCAAGTTCCTGAGCTGAGGCAACTTTGGTGATGATGGACTCGTGGCCTTAAGCACGAGTCAGGGTTTCTTAAACTTTTCAAAAATAAAATATTTAGGTGGCGACTCTGAAATCTGGCAAAGTAGTCCATGCTTGGCACTTTTTGATTAAAATCGATTTTCCAAAACGATTTGTCGGATTTGGACTCTTTGGTGATTTATCAGTCTTACATTGCACTTTGTGAGATTAGATTCAGAACCATAACAGGAGTCCGAACTGTAGTAGCTATGAACCCAATTCGTGCACAGAGCGAGTTTGGGCGGTCTACACCAAGAAGGAATTTAGAGTTCCATGGAAGAGGTTAAAGGTGATAATAGCTGATCAAACAGATGATCACTTAGATGATCAAGTTGATGATCAAGCTGAAGATGTAGATGAGCCAAGAAGGAATAAGAGCGCTAGGACTGCAAAGTCTTTTAGTCTAGATTTCTTGACTTTTATGTGAGAGGGAGAACCTCAAGCTTTCCATGAAGCTGTGACTTCACCTCTGAAAGTCCTTTATGGAAAAAAAAAACAATCAAAATTGAGATTGACTCCATCTTGCAGAACCATACTTGGGAGTTGGTTGATCTACTCGCAGGCAGTAAGGCCTTAGGGAGTAAGTGGATCTTTAAAAGAAAGATGAAAGCTGATGGGTCAATTGATTAGTATAAAGCTAGACTAGATATTAAAAGATACAGGCAGCGTGAAAGCCTGGATTACTTTGATACGTATTCACCTATGACAAGGATTATATCCATTCGCATGGTGATTGCAAATGCAGCTTTACGTGGTCTAGAGATACATAAGATGGATGTAAAATGGAGATTTAGGCCTCGTTTGGGAATAGGCTAATTTAGTAACTTTTTGGCTAATTGGCTAAAAAGGTAGATAAAAAAAACTTGTATGTTTGGGATGACTTTTTGGCTAATTACGAAAAGATGTGCAAAAAGTAGAGAGAAAAGAGAATCTTTGACTTTTTTGTATGGGTTGTTGGCTTTTTGGCTAAAAAGGTAACTTTCTGGCTAATTGGCTAATTTAGGCACTCCCCAAACGGGGCCTTAGATGAAGAAATCTACATGGAGCAACTCGAGGGGTTCTCAGCTCCAGGACAAAATAAGAAAGTCTGTAAACTTGTCAAATCATTATATGATTTGAAGCAAGCTCCCAAGCAATGGCATGAGAAGTTTGACAACGTTATGTTATCAAATGGGTTCAAAATCAATGAGTGTGACAAATGCGTATTTGTTGAAGACACTGACAGAGGTTATGTCATTTGTGTCTATACATAGATGACATACTCATTGTTGGTAGTAATGATGAAATGATTCGAACTACCAAGAACTTGTTAAACTCTAAGTTTGACATGAAAGATATAGGCCTTGTAGATGTAATTCTGGGTGTTAAGATTACCAGAATATCTGATGGTATTGTACTTTCTCAATCTCACTATGTTGAGAAGATACTTGAGAAATTTGACAAATCGATACAAATGTATCTAGGACACTGGTAGACGTGAGTCTACATTTGACCAAGAATAATGGCGAGAATGTTTCTTAGCTAGAATATTCTTCAGTCATTGGAAGTTTGATGTATCGATGAAATTTGTACAAGGCCGCTTATAGCCTACTCATTAGCGAGCTTAGTAAATACACGAATAATCCGAATGCTACTCATTGGAGGGACATTATGTGGGTGTTAGGTTATCTACGTTACACCTAGGGTTATGGGTTGCATTATACCAGATACCCAACAGTACTAGAAGCGCATAGTGACGCTAATTGGATATCTGATATAAAAGACTCCAGATCCACTAGTGGTTATGTGTTTACTCTCGGAGGGGCAGCCGTGTCTTGAAAATCTTTCAAGCAAACGTGTATATCGAGATCAATGATAGAATTTGAGTTTATTGCTTTGGATAAAGAAATTGAAGAAGCTGAATGGCTTCGCCAGTTCATTGAGGATATTCCATGTTAGTTGAGACCTGTGCCAGCCATCTGTATTCATTATGACAGGCAATCGGCTATTAGGCGAGCACAGAGTAATATGTATACTAGAAAGTCTAGACATATTCATCGTAGACATAATTCTATTCGACAACTACTCTCGAAAGGAGTTATCATTTTAGACTATGTAAAGTCTTAGGACAACATTACGGATCCGCTAATCAAAGGGTTAAATCGAGTGTTAGTAGAGAAGTCGTCAGATGGAATGGGGTTGAGGCCTTTAGTGTAAGGTGTTACTGGAATGAAAACCTAATCTAGTTGACTGGAGATCCTAAGATCTAGGTTCAATGGGACAACCTAATTGCGTGTAATGGAGATTAAACCTCCAACCATTTCTTTTATCAGCGATACCTGTAAGTGTAGAGGTTAAGCTAAGCTTTTAATGACTCTAAAGTGTTAAGCTGTTGAGCGGAGTATAGCAGGATACTCAAGTAGAGTCACCTATGTGAGTGTGAAGTAGGGCCGCTTCTATAAGAATTGACAAGGCCTAATTCTTTAAATCATTTATTGAACTCAACTAGTGTTCCAAGGCCAAACTGGACACAACAGTGAGAACAAAATGATGGTTGGAATAATTTCTATATGAGGTATGTTGTCTTGGTTTACATAAATCGCAGAACAGTTCAAGACTTCGTGTTCATTAGACAGCCAATAAATCTGATAGACTTCACTAGGAGAGGTTCAAAGCCAAAAGCTATCTTTTCCGATGTTGGGGTTATTTTGTTACACTCTCTCTGAGTCTTTGTTATTAAGCGTTGTCCGTTTATTGTTATTTGGTCAATTTTTATTTATGTGGGAGATTGTTGGAAAAATAATGATTTTTGGTGACTTTAATGTAATATTAAAGTGGGTACCAATCCTCAATTGAGGTGGAGTTAAGTGGGTTTATAGTCTTTGTAGTGAAATCTTTACACCACAAAAAGAATAACCAAAAACCATATAGGTTTGAATGAGAAATTGACTCATTAAGTTGGCCTCATGAAAGAGGTATTGGGAAATGTGTAAAACCTCTATTCCATATTGATTGTAGAGGAGAGCATTGATAGGTGTTTAAAACTCATTTTTTGCATAAGGGTGCAAGCCTTTTGAGGCATTCAAATTTTTCGAAAGAAGTGAGTTATGGATGCTTCAATGATGAACTTGGCCCAAGACCATGGTCCAAGTTGGTTATGCAAAAATTGCCACACGCGCGCACGTGCCGCCCACCCGGACCGGCTCGGACCGGACTAGGTCCGGGTTCTTGGTCCATGATTCGTGATCCATGGGTCGTGGATCGTGGATCTTGGATCTTGGACGTTGGACCTTGGGACTTGGGCTTGGGCTTGGGCTTGGGCTTGGGCTTGGGCTTGGGCTTGGGCTTGCTGGAATAGATTGAGTGTGGAGGTTGGGCTTAGCTCACCCATTTTAATCTTTTTGGGCCAAGTCAAATGTATGGGTTCCAAGAAAACCTAGAATTGATAATGGAATTAAACCGATTAGTTTTGCAGAATTAATTTAAGATTAATGAAGAATTAATTCCTACATTTGTTGCAGGGAAGCCTCTTCCTCTCTCCCTCTATGTATATAAAATGGGGCCTTCTCTTTCAGCTTTCTACTACCAGAAATTATTGTTATTCTTGTCTTCCTAAGTTTTCCAGTTTATTTTATATTCTTTTTGTGAGAGAGTACTGCAAAGTTTTGTTCGCCGAAACTATTCAGTCGGTGCATTGCGTAGCTGGTCCAACCGTCGTATCTTGGGAGACAGATGTTGAACAACCTCTAGCACCCAACCGGTGAGGTGGCTAATTTGTTTTAAGGACACTGTCAAGTACGAGTTTATCGATTTGCTCTTTTTTTTTGTAATTTTATTTTTATGAATTTCTGTTCTATCTATATATAATTTCCAACATAAAATTCAAATTGTTAAATATATGAATTTATTTGATTTGTGTTATCACACAATTTGTACAACAAATATAACTATCATATTCTTTTTACGAGTAACATATTATTTTATCACGTGAATAAAAATAAGTTATATCATGCATAATATAGATCACATGCTAATATAAATAGTTCCAATACAATAAATTACTTGTTCATTGTTTGGCTCCCAACCAATCTATACATAAAAATAGAATAAAATGTATTATCACTTATCCATTACTCGCAAAGAATCAATAAACAATATTTTTTGGGAACAACTCATTGCGTATAGATACATGTGACTTCTAACAAATTTACACAAATAGCATTTTCTTTGAACAATCCATTACTCACACATGTCCCTTTGTTTATCTTCCAAGTGATAGATCCCAATTATAAGGCATGTGATAAAATTTTTAACACAACGCGAGTTGTATATAAAATTAGTAAATTAGTGTTGATTAGTTTTTTATTAATTATATTTTTAGTCTATAAAGTTGAGTTTTGTGTTATTCTAATTTTAATATTTAAATTATATTAATTTGATTTTTAATATTTAAATGGTGTCAAATTGATTCTTAATATATAAAAAGAGTTTGAATTTGTGAAACAATTATAATTTAACTCAAATTTTACTTTAATTTCTATTATTTTAATTTAAGTAACATTAATTCTAACTTCTTAAGTATAAATTCAATTCCACCTGCACTTCATATTACCCACAAATATTTTAACATGTACTCCACAAAATATTACATGCGTATAATAATGATATTCTTCATCATTGTACCAACAAATGGTGGTTACATAAATTCTTACAAATGTAATAAACAAAAGGGATTTGAAAAATGAGAGAAGCTAGCTCATACAAGCTAAATTTATTAGGAAGGAGTATTTATTTACTATCGCAACTGAATTGTTGATTATTGTAGTATTTTTTTTTTTTTTTTGAACATGAAAAAAAAAAGATATTCTTTGGTGTTGTCACTATAGCCGTGGGTCTTGACCTCATGATAGTCAGCGTCAACTAGATTTAACTCAATTCATAAAAAAAAGGACTCACATGAAACACCGGTGAACTCTAACCACACATCACCCAACTCAATATCTTTGTTGTTGCATCTTAAATGTTAATTAAAATAAATTACTTATTATTTATTTATTGCGTCAAATTACTTGCTGTTATTTGGTGGCAACACTTGGCTGAACAATTTTTGATGAACCACCAGCTCTGACCGCCTCCTAAGCCTTCTTCTTCCACTCCATGGCATTCGTCTTCATCTCCTTTCCCTTCTCACCCTCCATCAACTCCCTCACAAGCTTCTCCACTTCTTCTCGCTTCACATCACTATCTATCTCCAACCCAATCCCTCATTCGCTGCAACTGTACTAGCAATTCGTCTGCTGTTCGGCGAAAAACGGCCAGCAGATCATCGGAACACCGCCGGAAACGCTTTCGATCATCGAATTCCATCCACTGTGAGTCAAGAACCCCCCAATCACAGGGTGGTTCAGGACTTGTTCTTGAGGGCATCAACTCGCTAACATCCCTCTGTTTTTAGTCTCCGCCATGAACTTCGGCGGCAAAATGGCAGTGTCTTCGGAAACAATGTCCCCATGCGAACTTATTGAGTTGTTGGGCGGTCATGACAGTGATGCTATCGAAATTCACGTACACAACCGAGTTGGGTTGTTAGGAATAGAGCCAATTGATGCACTCGAACTGGTCTTTCCAGAGATTGGTGTCTGTAGATTTCAATTTGTGATCGAAGATCTGGTTCAGGATCAAGTGGATTGGACCGATGGTGTAGATAGGAGGGAGATTGGAGGAGAGAGAGTCCACGGCGGCGCGTTCGAGCGCGTCGAATGTGTTTAGGGCTATAGCAGAGGCTTTGAAAGCGGCCTCTGATTCGTGTATGAGGAAGTTGAACATGATGTCATTTGGGTCGGTGGTTCGGATGAAGCTTGGTAGATCTTTCAATCGGATGTTGTTCATTCCAGGAATCCAATCAATTGTCATCTCCAAATACCCATTTGTAGGGCAGCTCGCATCTGCATTCGATCACAAAATTACGTAAACAGATGTGAGAATGTAAATTTCAAAAATCTTTTTAATTATTATATTATTATTTTTTGAATTAATAAAGTTAAAGCTGACCTTTGAATCTCTCTCCCAGAAATCAATTGATATAGTGGTGTTTTGAAAAGTTGGTAAAAAATTATATTTTTAGTGTTTTTAGTTTATTTTGTCTTTTTATAGATAAAAAATATGAAAAGTAATGTAACCAAAATTGAGTGAAAAACTAAAACTAAAAGCTAACTTTTTTTTTTTTTCTTGCTTCCCAAAAGACCCCATAATTAATCCCTTGAGCTAAGAGCATTTTAACAAATGTAGCTTTTGGTTTAATATAACTAATCAATCATAAAATTTTTGTTTCATTAGTCTCAATAAAATATTTTAAAATTAGTTTTTAATTAATTTTGCTACATTACAAAGATACAATATTTACAAGTTATACAATATTTAATCATTTATTTTTAAGAGTGACCGAATATTTTACTGAAAGGCCGGCTGCTGCACAATTTTTTTTATAATTTGAAATTGCAAAGATATAATAACATTATAGGAGGTTTGGATTTTAGGGAATATCAAGCTGTTTATATATATTAACAATACAAAATTAGCAACTTTTCTTTTTAACAACACAAATTGAATACTTTATAAAATTAAATTTTAGAATAGAGAATCTAATAAAATGTGTATATAAAACAATGCTAGCTAAAAAAACAAAAGTAAATTTTTTTATTATAATTTAATTCAAATTTGTTGAGAGCTAAAGTTTTACTTACTTTTAATTGCAACAATAAGTTCTCATATCTCACTATAAATATAAAGGGTTTGATTTCTCTCATGTTAGAGATTCAACTTAAGAGAGTTTTTGCATCTAGCAGGCTTATTACAAGCCCAATCTCGATGATCCAAACCATTCATTTTTTATAACTAATTGAGAAGAATATTCATGTAAAAAATCAAGATAATTGGATTTGATAGCTATATATTTGAATCTATTCGTCTTTAAAAATAGACAATTATTCTTGAAACTATATTTGCCATCAATTTTTTTAAGATAAATGTAATTCAAATATATAATTATCGAAATTCAATCATCTTGATTGTTTATATAAATATTCTTCTCAATAAATACTAAAAAGTAAATAGTTTTGGATCACCGAGATTTGGCTTATAATAGGCTCATTAAATCCAACTGCTTTTTCAAGTTGAATCCCCAATATGAGAAAATGTCATACTTTTTAAGGGGTAAATTATATTGGCATTTTTTATATCTTAATTGTTGTGTCATTTTAGTCCTTATATTTTTAAATTTTTTTTATTAACAAGTGCACTAAAAGCATATGTTAAGAATATATTAAATAAATACAACTATATCCACTAATATAAAAAGTTGTAAAAACTTAAATCTTGTCATTTTTTTTATAGTAAGACCAAAACATCTTTTTGTTTTCCTTTTCCTTTTCCTTTTATTTATTTATTTATTTTTGTCAATGTTTGTTATAGAAATAATTTTTAAAACTCTAAAACATCTTCTTCTTTTTTTTGATTTTATTTTTATTAAACTAATTTTTAATTTTTCAAAATAAAAATTGAAAATTTAACCAAACAAAAATAATTTCGAACTAAAGTTCTTTCAATTTGGATTAACTTGTTATAAGAATTATGAAAGATACAATACATAAAATTAAATATAAAAAATAAAAGAGAAGATAAATAGGGGACAATTGAGTAACTATATTTACGGTAAAAGTTTGTTGTGCTATTGTATGATAAAATTAGGCTTTTAATTTTTATTTTTATTTTTAATATTAATAGTTAAAAAGCTTACCATTGATTTTGTATGCTAAGAATGGAGTGTTTTTGTCCGCATAAAAGAAAATATCATATTTATTATCTTTTTTAAAAACATTAAACTTATTTATACTTTTGTTCAGCATTCTCTATATTTTTAATGAAAAATTTTTAAGATTCACAAAAAAAAATGCCTCATAATTATACCCATAATGATCTGATATTACATGTGTTAACTTTTAATTTGTTATATATCTAATAATATAGGATCGCACTCTCTTGCCACATCATTGTAGGTGGATTTGTGAGTTAAAAATGTGAGTATATAGCATTACTCATTTTTAATTGATTCAATTTTAATTTTGAATTTTTTTACTTTGTCTCAATTTAGTCTAATTAATTATAACTATTACATTATTTTACAAAAAATGTGCAGAACAGCAAGTTAACCTTAATCAATACTATGATTAGTTTTCGTAAAAAGACCTTAATAAAATTAAAAATCAATACAAAATTAAAAAATAAAATTTAAAATTTAATAAATTAAAATAATCAAGAAATAAAATATATGAACTACTGGCGTAATTTTTTTATTTTTGTTTTTGTTTTTGTTTTTTTTTTAAGTTAAAGGTTTTATTTACCTTTGAGAGGAACAAGACCTCGTTCCACAAGATGTTTGTAGTGTGTATGAGCCAAGAACCCACAAGCACTTGGTGTATTCGGTGTTGACAAAGGTTATGTGAAAGTCTCTGTTGTGGAGTAGCTTTGCTAGTTTTAGCAGTGGGTTCACATGGCCTTGCGCTGGATATGGTATACACACTGCATGTGGCATTTTAGCTCCACCCATCTCTCTCTCTCTCTCACTGCATGTGGCATTTTAGCTCCACGCATCTCTCTGTCTCTCTCTCTATCAAATGATATGAGTGAGATAGAAGAAGTGAGGGTTGCCTTCCTTTCATAAGCAAATATATTTTGGAAAATCACATAGAAGTCCCGTTTATATGTTATAGATTAATGGATGTTTGTTTGGGTTTTTGTAACTGTATGATTAAATTTATTTCAAATAGTTTTTTATTTTAATAATTTATTTTAACTAAAAAAAATTAATTCTAAGAAGCTACTCTTTCCTTACTTTTGATTATCAGTTTCTGCTATGAACATATTAATTTACGGTTATACTCTTAGATTTTTTTTTTATTTTTTATTTTTTTAAAAATAAAAAAAGACCCAAATGGACTATAGATTATTATTACTTTTTTTATAAGAAATGTAGACAAGTAGTGAATAACAAAAAATAAAAATTAATTAAAAAAACTACTTCACAGCTTAGTTAACAAACATTACTCAGTAACTTAAATTTATAATCCAACAACTACACCAAATAAATTAACAGCTTCTGATTAAAGTCATAATCTATAATCTGTTAAGTTATAATTTATAATCTGTTTTAATAGTTACACCAAACGGGCCCTTAATAATGTATAGGTGATATGATTAATTGATGATTGGAGAAAACATGAGAGATAGTGTTATTTTTAATATTCTATTTGATTGCCACATTATTGGATTTGAAAATTAAGTTGAATTTTTAGTCTTGAATAGTAATACTTATCACTACTATAAAAATAGTTAAAAATCACACTTTGACCACAAAAAAATATATATATATCTCACTTTTATTGAAAGTGTGATAAAAAAAAATTAGATTAATATTTTAATCACACTTAATTTGATTGAGTGTGATAATATTTATTTTTTATGTCACTTTTCAATTAAGTGTGATTATATATATATATTTTTTTAATCACACGTTCTAATTAAAGTGTGATTATATATACACTACTACTTTTTAATCACACTTTTTAAATAAGTGTGATTAGATATATATTTTTTAATCATACATTCTAATTAAAGAGTGATTATTTATATATTTTTTAATCACACTTTCTAATTAAAATGTGATTATATATACACTACTACTTTTTAATCATATTTTTTAAATAAGTGTGATTATATATATATATATATATTTTAATCACACATTCTAATTAAAGTGTGATTATTTGTATATTTTTTAATCACACCTTCTAATTAAAGTGTGATTATATATACATTACTACTTTTTAATCACACTTTTTAAATAAGCGTAATTATATATATATATTTAATCACACTCCACTACAAGAAAAAACATTTTTGGCGACTAAAAAAGCACATTTGGTCGCTGAAAGTATAGGTTTTGGCGACTAAAAAAATTTAGTAGCCAAAAATATAGATTTTGGCGACTAAAAATCTGTTTGGTTGCCCATATATAGCTTTTACAGAGTAAAAAAAATTTAGTAGCCAAAAGTAAAGCTTTTTGACAACTAAAAAAAAATTAGTAGCCAAAAGTGAGATATTGGGCGACTAAAAAGATGTTTGGTCTCCAAAAGTGGTAATTTTAGCCCACGAATTAAATTTTTTAACGACTAAAAAATAATTAGTAACCAAAAGTATAGAATTGGCGACAAAAATTATGTTTAGTCGCCAAAAGTGATTTTTTTTTTTTTTAGTAAATAATTTATTTTTACATAAATTATGTTCAATAAAAAATAATTATCTTCATATATATACTTTTATATTAATACGGGTCTATGTACTATATAAATAATATATGTTGCATACATAATCATATGGTGTTATAGAGGTGTAGTGGAAAGAGTGTGTTGTATAAGGTTTATGATGTGAGAGGGTTGATTGTTCAAATCTCCACAAGAGCAAATGAGAAGCTAGTGAGTGTAATTTTTTTTTTTTTTTTTTCACGAATGAGCTTTTGGCGACTAAAAGGTTTGATCTAAATGTTATTAATCACACTTAAAAACTGTGATCTAAATATTTTTAATCACACTTAAAATGTGTGATCTAAATATTTTTAATTACACTTAAAAGGTGTGATCTAAATGTTATTAATCACACTTAAAATGTGTGATTAAAAATTATCCCTTTTAATCACACTCCCAAATATCACACTTTAATAAAACTTAAAAGTTGTGATTAAATAACATACATCACACTAAAAAAAAGTGTGATTTTTATCTGTTTTTGTAGTAGTGTATATTTTTTTAATAGAAAAATGATAATGAGGGAGGGTTCGAGAATTTGAATTTTTTATTTTCTTTCAATTTTTTTATAAAAAATCGTGCAGAAAAAGAAAAAAAGTAAAGAGAATGTGTTAATCTTCCAAACAAGGCGTAGATAAACAGTAGGTATTGAGATTAAGAAAATATATATATATATATATTTAGAATTTAAATATACAATGTGTAAATTTAAAATTTATTGGAGGGTGTTCATAGGTTTCTTTGTGTTTATTACGGAACCACTTTGACAATAATTCAAATTGTAAGAACTTTTGAGAACATCATCTATAAAAAAAAAATTAATTTAATTAGACAATTATAATTACTTAATTAGATCATATTTGTTATAAAAAAAAAAAAAAAAAAAAAGATGACCAGTGTAGTTTTGAGTATGGACTAATAATTATTTTGAAATTAAATATAATCTGATTATGCATTTACGATTGTTCAATTAACATGATTTTTTTAATGAGTGATCTTCACGAAGAGCTGTATAATTTAAACAATTCGAATGTCTAGAAAGGTGCATAATAGACTTGCGAAAGCCTAACAACACCCTCTAACCCAACCTTTTGTTTCATATTATATACACGAAATAATGCTAAAGATCTACATATTTGATTTACAAAGAAATTAGGCCCTCAATCATTAAGTATGTAACAAATTAAGAATTAACACCTATTTTGAGATATCATTATAGATAGAAGTATGAAACTTTTTCGAGAATCTCAAACATTTTCCCTATAGAGGCATTTTAGGAATTGATTAAGTAAAAGATGACCCATTAGTAGTTATCAATAGTTGTCAAGGAATCAGGGACGGAATTAGGATTTCATTGTAGGAGCCAAAAGAAAAATAATTTTTTTTCACCATATACACAAAACACACATGTATGTATATATGATATATAAAATATATATACATACAAAAAATTAAATATCATAGAAGTAATTTCTAATAGGATGAATAAGCATTTTTTGATGTAAAATAGAAAGAGAATTCAAGATGGAAGAAAAGTGACATATATATTTTTTATACTGGGGGCCATTTTATATATAAAATGATATATATATATATATATTTAAAGTTCTGTAACAAACAATAATATTCACTGAAAAAGAAAATTATGACCCCCATAGTCTTCTCCTAATATTGCCCCTGTAAGGAACTAAACTTGGCTAATTTTTAGCATTAAATGATTGAGTTTTGTATACAGGTATTGTGGGAATTGATTATGCTTAAGATGGCCTAATCTAGTTCACAAAAAAATAAAATAAAATAAAATAAAATTGGACTCCTAACAGTTAATCAGTAGTATTTTTGTTTCAATAATGCCAGAGATTAAGAAAAAGACTAATGAAAATATCTTGTAATTAGATTCATTTGAAGTGTACATCTCACCGTGCAAATATTAAATTAACTCAATTCTTGATTCCTAACATTATTATCATAAAAAAAATGTTAGAAACTTCAAAAAATTTATCAAATGTCTCACATGGATACATAGGTGTAGCACACCCATGTGAGACATTTGGTAGAATTTTTAAAATCTCTAGCATTACTCTATTATTATTAGTATACTACTAATTAATATATTAATTAATGTGTATAGCATCTGTACGGGGAGGAAAAATTCCGACAACCCGCACTTCCTTTCTTCTAAGCTCCTCAGCTGTCCGATCACCTGAAAGCACAACGGCGGTGAGCTACCCGGCGGTGTGTGGCCGGAAAACACCTCCGACGATCAAGTTAGCACACACCTAGGATAGAGAGAGAGAGAGAGAAAGGAGAGTGTTTGAGTGTAAGAAATTCCTTACAAAGTGTTCGTCCTTTTCGTATGGGGGGCGCAGACTTGCTTATATACCCTTCTGCGCCCCATATCCACTCCTAGTGGCCTCTCAACACGTGGCTCTGCTATCCCATCTGCAAAGATACGCCATCTTTGAATATCACCTAACCCAACCGCCTCGCTCACTCTCATCGAGCTCGGAAATGAGCTTAACATCTCGCTATCAACGGCCTCACCGCTTATGCCCAAGCATTTCTGGTTAAGCTCAATGGAGACGGCTCGGCGGCATCTCGGCAGAGCCGAGCGGGTCATCTCAAACTTGTTTAGTGGCCTTCTGCCGAAAGCGACAGATACCTCGGTCCAACCGCGTTCGCTCGGCGTCGGACATTTCACTCGGCTAACCTCGTCTCTCGCCGGCACGATCTCGGTTGGGCCAAGCGGTGCTTAACCGAGCACCTTCTCTCTCCGGAGGCTAAATCTCCTCGGCCCATCACCGCCGCCCAAATCTGTAAAGACAACTCTTCGCCCAAATCTATCCAGATAACTCGTCTCGCCAAAATCTGTCCGATCATTACCACAAATTTCAATCCAAATTTCATAAATTTCTCACACTGTTCTTAATTCCGTCTCGGCGTAAGGACCGGATTACCATTACATCAACCGGTAGATTCACCGAAACCTCACAGCTGAGCAATACCAATTCTTCACCGAGTAAGCCATCTCGGCCGAATCGCTAGCTAAGCAAAACATCAACTCTTCACCGAGTAAATTATCTCTACCGAAACGCCGCGATTGAGTAAACCATCAACTCTTCAAAGGAGTAAGCATCTCTACCGAACAACTCTTCACCAAGTAAACCATCTCTGGAACACGAAGTTGAGCAAACCATCAACTCTTCACCGAGTAAGCATCTCTACCGAATCGCGATTGAGCAAAACATCAACTCTTCACGGAGTAAATCATCTCGGTGAAACGCAGCTTGAGCAAACCATCAACTCTTCAGCCGGAGTAAGCATCTCGGCTGGAACAACTCTTCAGCCGGAGTAAACCATCCCGGCTGGAACCTGGAAGTTGAGCAGACCATCAACTCTTCAGCCGGAGTAAGCATCTCTACCGAATCGCCAGAGTTGAGCAAAACATCAACTCTTCAGTCGGAGTAAATCATCTCGGCTGGAAACGCGCAGTTGAGCAAACCATCAACTCTTCAAATGAGTAAGCATCTCGGCCGAACAACTCTTCAAATGAGTAAACCATCCCGGCCGAACCTCGAAGTTGAGCAATTATCAACTCTTCAAATGAGTAAGCATCTCTACCGAATGGCGCATTGAGCAAAACATCAACTCTTCACGGAGTAAATCATCTCATTGAAACGCCGATTGAGCAAACCATCAACTCTTCAAATGGAGTAAGCATCTCGGCCGAATCGCTAGCTTGAGCAAAACATCAACTCTTCAGCCGGAGTAAATCATCTCGGCTGGAAACGCGCAGTTGAGCAAACCATCAACTCTTCAGCCGGAGTAAGCATCTCGGCTGGAACAACTCTTCAGCGAGTAAACCATCTCGGCCGAACACGGAAGTTGAGCAAACCATCAACTCTTCAGCCGGAGTAAGCATCTCGGCTGGAACCTGGAAGTTGAGCAAACCATCAACTCTTCAGCCGGAGTAAGCATCTCGCGAAACGCCAGCTTGAGCAAACCATCAACTCTTCAAATGAGTAAGCATCTCGGCCGAACAACTCTTCACCGAGTAAACCATCTCTACCGAACTTGAAGTTGAGCAAACCATCAACTCTACAGCCGGAGTAAGCACCTCGGCTGGAATCGCGCAGTTGAGCAAAACATCAACTCTTCAGCCGGAGTAAATCATCTCGGCTGGAAACGCGTAGTTGAGCAAACCATCAACTCTTCACCGAGTAAGTAAGCATCTCACCGAACAACTCTTCACCGAGTAAACCATCTCGGCCGAACACGAAGTTGAGCAAACCATCAACTCTTCAAATGGAGTAAGCATCTCTACCGAATGGCGATTGAGCAAAACATCAACTCTTCAGTCGGAGTAAATCATCTCGGCTGGAAACGCGCAGTTGAGCAAACCATCAACTCTTCAGCCGGAGTAAGCATCTCGGCTGGAATCGCGCAGTTGAGCAAAACATCAACTCTTCAGTCGGAGTAAATCATCTCCCGAAACGCCGATTGAGCAAACCATCAACTCTTCAGCCGGAGTAAGCATCTCGGCTGGAACAACTCTTCAGCCGGAGTAAACCATCTCGGCTGGAACCTGGAAGTTGAGCAAACCATCAACTCTTCAGCCGGAGTAAGCATCTCGGCTGGAACCTGGAAGTTGAGCAAACCATCAACTCTTCAGCCGGAGTAAGCATCTCGGCTGGAACAACTCTTCAGCCGGAGGAAACCATCTCGGCTGGAACCTGGAAGTTGAGCAAACCATCAACTCTTCAGCCGGAGTAAGCATCTCGGCTGGACCATCAACCGGAGCAAATCACCACGGTTGGAATCCCTGAGTTGAACAAACCATCAACTCCATCAACCGGAGCAAATCATCACGGTTAGAACATCAACCGGAGCAAATCATCTCGACCAAGGAACTCCAAGGAAGGCAAGCAAAGTCCGCTCCGCAACTTCCTACTTGGCGGACAAGATCAGCTCGGCCAAGGAACTCCAAGGAAGGCGAGCAAGGTCCGCTCCGCGACTTCCTACTTGGCGGACAAGATCAGCTCGGCCAAGGAACTCCAAGGAAGGCGAGCAAGGTCCGCTCATGACTTCCTACTTTGGCGGACAAGATCAGCTGGCCAAGGTGGTGGACAAGATCACCGCCAAGGAACTCCAAGGAAGGCGAGCAAGGTCCGCTCATGACTTCCTACTTGGCGGCCAAGAGCAGCCCGGCGAAGGACCTCCAAGGAAGGGGACGAAGGTGCGCCCCGCGACTTCCTACTTGGCGGACAAGATCACCTCGGCCAAGGTGGTGGACAAGATCAGCTCGGCCAAGGAACTCCAAGGAAGGCGAGCAAGGTCCGCTCTGCGACTTCCTACTTGGCGGACAAGATCACCGCCAAGGTGGCGGACAAGATCACCGGCCAAGGAACTCAAGGAAGGCGAGCAAGGTCCGCTCATGACTTCCTACTTGGCGACAAGATCATCGCCAAGGAACTCCAAGGAAGGCGAGCAAGGTCCGCTCTGTGACTTCCTACTTGGCGGACAAGATCAGCTCGGCCAAGGTGGCGGACAAGATCAGCTCGACCATGGTGGCGGACAAGATCAGCTCGACCATGGTGGCGGACAAGATCAGCTCGGCCATGGTGGCGGACAAGATCAGCTCGGCCAAGGAACTCCAAGGAAGGCGAGCAAGGTCCGCTCCGCGACTTCCTACTTGGCGGACAAGATCACCGGCCAAGGAACTCCAAGGAAGGCGAGCAAGGTCCGCTCCGCGACTTCCTACTTGGCGGACAAGATCAGCTCGGCCAAGGAACTCCAAGGAAGGCGAGCAAGGTCCGCTCCGCGACTTCCTACTTGGCGGACAAGATCAGCTCGGCCAAGGAACTCCAAGGAAGGCGAGCAAGGTCCGCTCTGCGACTTCCTTGGCGGACAAGATCAGCTCGGCCAAGGTGGCGACAAGATCGGCTCGGCCAAGGAACTCCAAGGAAGGCGAAGCAAGGTCCGCTCATGCGACTTCCTACTTGGCGGACAAGATCACTCGGCCAAGGAACTCCAAGGAAGGCGAGCAAGGTCTTCCATGACTTCCTACTTGGCGGACAAGATCACTCGGCCAAGGAACTCCAAGGAAGTGAGCAAGGTCCGCTCAGGACTTCCTACTTGGCGGACAAGATCACTCGGCCAAGGTGGCGGACAAGATCACCGCCAAGGAACTCCAAGGAAGGCGAAAGGTCGCTCCGCGACTTCCTACTTGGCGGACAAGATCACTCGCCAAGGTGGCGGACAAGATCACCGGCCAAGGAACTCCAAGGAAGGCGAGCAAGGTCCGCTCATGACTTCCTACTTGGCGGACAAGATCACCGGCCAAGGAACTCCAAGGAAGGCGAAAGGTCCGCTCATGACTTCCTACTTGGCGGACAAGATCACCTGGCCAAGGAACTCCAAGGAAGGCGAGCAAGGTCCGCCTCCGCGACTTCCTACTTGGCGGACAAGATCACTCGGCCAAGGTGGCGGACAAGATCGGCTCGGCCAGGAACTCCAAGGAAGGCGAGCAAGGTCCGCTCTGACTTCCTACTTGGCGGACAAGATCATTTCGGCCAAGGAACTCCAAGGAAGGCGAGCAAGGTCCGCTCGCGACTTCCTACTTGGCGGACAAGATCACCGCCAAGGAACTCCAAGGAAGGGAGCAAGGTCTGCCTCAGGACTTCCTACTTGGCGGACAAGATCGGCTGCCAAGGTGGCGGACAAGATCATCGCCAAGGAACTCCAAGGAAGGCGAGCAAGGTCCGCCTCATGACTTCCTACTTGGCGGACAAGATCACTCGGCCAAGGTGGCGGACAAGATCACCGCCAAGGAACTCCAAGGAAGGCGAGCAAGGTCCGCTCTGACTTCCTACTTGGCGGACAAGATCACTGCCAAGGAGTAAGTCATCCCGGCCGAACCTTGAGTTGGCCCCGATTCACTATATTATTTCTGGACACAACAAAGTTCTTCAAAGAAAAGTAATTCACTTCTATTACATTGACAAAAAGAGTATTTCCATTTAGAAGTGTAAGGAAACAAATCCTTCCTCAAAAATTACATACGTCGCATTCCATGGCGGCACGCCTTGCCATCCAAATCTTCCAAGTGGTATGCCCCTTGCGGTTTGCCCCTAGCTTGCCTTCTTTAGAACCCAGCGCCCACTTGTCCGCTGGTTGCCCGGGTTGTCTTCGCGGTGACGCCCAAGATCATCCTCTACTCGGATGTACTCATTGATGCGCATTAGGTGCCACATGGATGTCACTGACTCATTGTAAGCGAGTCCTCAAATTATGTGTCCGACCGGGAGACCGCTTATATTGGGTGATTGCCGGGTTGACCGGCAATCTAGGATCTCGTTGAAGGTTTCGATGCAGACTGGAGTTGTACGCTTCAACGTGTCGCCGGCTCCATCTTGACCGAGAAGGTGGTCGACCTCCTTTGGTGTTTTGGTGTTGGTCGTAAAAGCGCGTCACAAAGGCTTCGCCAGCTAACGCCACCTTGCTATACTCCCCTCCGTGACCTCCCGAACCATTTCAAACCTTCGCCCAAACTTGACGGAAAGACCAGGCACATAAGAGCATCATTCCGCCTATGTCCGGCCATAACCTGTCGGAAATGACTTACATGCATGTACGGGTCAGTCTTTCCGTCGTAAAGGGTGAACTTTGGCTGGTGGAAGCCCGCCGGAAGCGGCGCTGTTTCTATCTCCAAGGAAAAAGGAGTAGCGCTCAGCCTGGCTAAATCTGTATCTAGAAGGGATGGCGCCGCTTGGCGGGGTGGAGGCATTCCGACCTCCTCACTGGTGTGGACTCCATAGGGTAGCCGCTGAAACGCCGGCACCCTCTGAGCCTCCCGCCGGCGAGCCCGTTCCTTCAAAACTGCCCGCAAATCCTCTGTACAGGCGGAGTAGGAGTACCTCGACGTCGTCTCCGGACGTGAGGGCCTGTAGGTGCTGTCCTGCGCGCTGGACTTTTCTGCGCGCACATCGGAATCACCATCTCTGCAACTTCTGGTAATAGAAATGGTCGGAGTGTGCCTCTGACTCTGGCTGGCTGAACGGCGGGATGGGGTGCGCTCACTGTGGTCACCCACTCCAGCTACACCCTTCCCTTTGACATGCCGCTTAAGCTCCTCCATCTCTGCCGCCATTCGCCGGATGACGGCGTTTTGGTCTCGCAACTTGTGTTCCAGACGTCTGGAGTGTGACTCTCTCCGCCGCCGATGACCGTCTGGACTCCGCGAACGACCATGACTTCTTCCGCGCTTATTCCGCGCATCTCCCAACTGTCCTCCGGGGAGCGTCTCCAAGTCCGCCATTGGAAGGACGGTGGGATGTTCTTCTCTCCTTCGGTTAAACTCCGGGGTGGCTCCTGCGATGGCAGACGACGGAAACTCGTCGTTGTTTGCCATGGACGGCGATCAGATGAACTTGGAAGACAAGGTTTTATCTGTCAAGTTTCCCACAGACGGCGCCAATTGTACGGGGAGGAAAAATTCCGGCAACCCGCACTTCCTTTCTTCCAAGCTCCTCAGCTGTCCGATCACCTGAAAGCACAACGGCGGTGAGCTACCCGGCGGTGTGTGGCCGGAAAACACCTCCGACGATCAAGTTAGCACACACCTAGGATAGAGAGAGAGAGAGAGAGGAGAGTATTTGAGTGTAAGAAATTCCTTACAAAGTGTTCGTCCTTTTCGTATGGGGGGCGCAGACTTGCTTATATACCCTTCTGCGCCCCATATCCACTCCTAGTGGCCTCTCAACACGTGGCTCTGCTATCCCATCTGTCAGCATACGCCATGCTGAATATCACCTAACCCAACTGCTCACTCTCTTTGAGCTCGAAATGAGCTTAACATCTCGGCTATCAACGGCCTCACTGCTTTATGCCCAAGCATTCCCCTGGTTAAGCTCAATGGAGACCGGCTCGGCGGGATATCGGCAGAGCCGAGCTCGGGTCATCTCAAACTTGTTTGGTACCGCCTTCTGCCGAGCGACAGATACCTCGGTCCAACCGGTCGCTCGGCGTCGGACATTTCACTCGGCTAACCTCGTCTCTGGCACGTATCTCGGTTTGGCCAAGCGGTGCCTTAACCGAGCACCTTCTCTGGGAGGCTAAATCTCCTCGGCCCATCACCGCCGCCCAAATCGTCCCAAGACAACTCGTCTCGCCCAAATCTATCCAGATAACTCGTCCGCCAAAATTGTCCGATCATTACCACAGCCCAATCCAGCTCATAAATTTTCCTCACAGCATCACTGTTATTATTTTTGTATATAACTATTGTGGGAATTGATTAAGATTGCCCACAATTTTATTTTATTTTAGGGGGGGGGGGGGATGATTACCAATCAATGGTATTATTGTGTATAAAATTTATCACTTATCTGTAATTTTTTTTTAAAATTATACTTACTCTGTCCCAAAATAATAATCCCTTATTCTATTTTTTATTATCCCAAAATATTAGTTCATTTTCAAAGATCAATGAGTAAATTAACATAAATTTTCTATTTTGCTATTTTTTTAAATCTAATAAAATTACTTTGAAGTGTAATGATTGTACTATCAAAGGATAATTTTAAAAAATTAATATTTTTAAAGTGTAATAATTATATTATAAAAAAAATTAAATTCTCACGGAACTGATAACAACTTCTCTACTCAACTTTGTAACAGCTATCTGATCTTAAAAATAAAAAATAAAAACTTTGTTCCAGCTATTTTTCTTTAAAAAAAATAAATAAATAAAGTATTGAAAACCATGTGCCAAAGCCTTTTGACATCCAGTTAAACGGAAACATCTTTTTGAATTTTTTGTTTTCATTGATTTTTTTTAAAATTTTAAGTTAATTTTTTTAATACTTTTTAGATCTATATAGTGCAGAGTGATCTTAAAAGAATTTTTTTTTTTTTTGTCTTTACTAAATTTTTAATTTTTTAAAAAAATTATTTCTAATCCATCTAATTGAGTAGAATCTAAAAATATAATTTAAAAACTTCACCTAGAACCAAAAAAAAAAAGTCATAATTTCATATCCGAACTTGACGGATCTGGAAGGTCTATTATGGGTATCGTTTTGATGATTTGAACCGTTCATTTTGTAAGCTCTTCAACATATCATCTTGAAAAAAATTTGATTAATCTAATAATCGTAACATTTTCTTTTTCAGGTATTTAAAAATCAGTGGATGTTTGAAAAAAATATTTTTAAATTAATGATAAACTTTATAAATATTAAAAAATAAAAGTATAAACTTTCTAATGAATTTATAAAGTGAGTTGCTATTTTCACTCCATTTTGCTCTAAATACACTCTCTTCTTTGTCTTTATTATCTACAGAGAGGAGTGTATTTTGAGTAAAGTGGAGTGTGAATAATAATTATGTATAATAAGGTCAAAAAATTGAGTTTATATGGAATAAAATGGAGTGGAAATAGCAAGCCTTTTTTATAAATAGTTTTTAGAGATACATTTGATATGTAAATTTTCCTTCTTTTTATGACATTTGTCTCTAAAAAAAAATGATGTTAAGTATATTTTAAAAAATAAATTATATTTTTTTTATAACAAATTGACGCAGCGGAATACACGGGAACTAGATATCGTTCTAGTTGACGAAAGGGCTCTTGAATCCACGAGAAAAATAGAACCTTGAATTCCCAAGGAAGAGTAAATATCTTAATATTATTGATTGAATCACCTCCATTACATATGCTTGTAGGCTTATTTATACTAGACTAAACCTAATACTTATAAGAAAAGTAATTCTAAAATAAATTAGGAAACTTAAATTAACACAAATTAGGAAACTTGAGAGAATAGGAAACTAAAATTCTAAATTATTTAAAATTCTAGTCAAAATCTAATTCCAAAATAATAAAATTAAGAAATAATATATCAAAAATATTAAAACTAAAAATATAAAAATTCCTAAAATCTTGTCCTACATCACAAATGTAATAAAATAAAAATATTACAATTATTAAATCAATCTAATTTTTTTAAAAAATAATATATATATATATATATATATTTAAAGGGGCACTGCCTTGTAGTTCTCATATTCAAAGTTCAAAACTCATCTAATCTTAAAACAAAATACTTGCAACAATTAGTCTTACATATTTTTAATTGTTATCAAAGTCTTTTTTTAAAAAAAAGAAAAAAATTAAAGATGTTGTTACATCCTATCATTGCCGAACTTTTCTTAGACGGTCAGTGAAGGCTTATCGGAATGTTTTAACATCACTAGGAAGTCACTGGAGTATCACTAGAGTGTTCTGAATATCACTAGAAGTCGTCGGAATGTCTAAAACGTCGTTGGATGTCAAGAATGTCGCCGAAGGCTCACCAGAATATTTAAAATATTATCCAAAAAAAAGAATAAATGAAAAAATTGGAGTGAAAAAATATAGTAAAATGTGCTAAATACGGATAAATTGTAAGGAAAAAAAAGTAACAACAAGAAATAACAATAATGAGAAAAAAAATGTAAGTTATTTTTCAATTTTTATAAAATTTAAGCAAGTGATTTCCTATATTGATCAAGCTGAAAAGCATGTTTTGAAATTATAAAATTGTTACCGTTTCAAAATAAGATTCTATTGAGTATTTCTCTTTATTAATCAAACAGAAAAACATATTATAAAACTGTAAATTTTTTTAGTAAAAGCATGCTATAAAATTGTAAAATTTTATAGTTTTAAGGCATGATTCATTTAAGTACAAAATAACTGAAACTGAAAATTTTTACAATTTTCAACGTCTGTAACTAAAACTTAAAAAAAAAAAAATTTATTCAAAATTTGAAAATTTCCTCTATTAAAATAAGAAAAGAGAAATGTGCAGTAGAGAAAAGGTAGAAACATTAAGACATCGAGAGAGAGAGAGAGAGAGAGAGAGAGAGAGAGAGAGGATTGTATTTTGACAATTATTTTTGGTTTAGATTTGATCAGATCTAATGTAGATTTACTTAGATCTACTAATCTCATTCACTAGAAACTCATCTCTGATAACTCATCTACTCATTCCCTTCGTCGAAAACTCCGATCTGAGTAGATTTGAGTATATTGAAGTAAGGAATCGGTTGTCAGTGGTTGTCGATGAAATCAAAATTGTTGATAGTCGTCGGTTGTCAGTAATTGTATATTAGAAAGAGAAAAAGAAGAAGAAGAAAGAAGATGTGTTGCCAGATTTCAGAAAGAGAGAAACCAAAAAAGAAAAAAAGAAAAGAGACAGACGTTTTAGAATTAAATACTGTAAAATACATTTGTTTCAAAGAAGACTTACGAATTACTTATCTAAATATTTCAACAATATAGATTATTATAATAAGATTCGTGATGGGCCACTCGAACAAAACCCATCCCACAAAGAAAATCAATCCCCCAAGAACGCCTAGTCTCAAATGCAATACTTTTCTAAAATGAAAATATTAGAGGTCTTAAAATTTTTATTAAATGTTTTATCAAAGGTTTTATATGGATATGGACCCTATAGTTATATAGGACTCACATGAAATATTTGATAAAATATTTGATAGAAATTTTGATATTCTAATATTACTCTTTACAAAAGCCTATGGGGGCATTTTGCAGGTGTCTTTTTCCATAAAAACAAAACAAAATCTCTTTGATTTGCCTAGTCTCAAAAACAGCACTTTTACAAAAACCTATGGGGCATTTTGCACGTTTCTTTTTCCATAAAAACAAAACAAAATCTCTTTGATTTGGGCAATTGGTGGCAGATCAAATCTCCCCTATTGATGTGTGTTTGATCACACTTCCACTTAAAAAATACTAATATATCATTCGTACTATGCACGAATTATATTTATAATTATTTATATATATAAATTATGATTTTTAAATGTCTTATTTTTTTTTATATTATATTAAAGTTTAATATTTTGATAATAATCATATGTGTTAGATTTTTCAAAAAAAAATTTTATACTTATTTTTAATATATTAAAGTGTTATTATGAGGGATAATAATCATATATATTAGAATTTTTTAAAGAATTCATGTGTTGGATTTTAAAGAATTTTTTTTATGCTTATTCTTAATGCATTAAAGTGTTATTATGAAGATAAGACTTTAAAATTAGAAAAAATTAATAAATGCTAAGGTTTAAATTAAGAAATTAAAACTCTCATAAAATTTAGGATTAAAAATTTCTTTTTACTTAATATTGCAGGTGTGTTTTTCCATAAAAACAAAACAAAATCTCTTTGATTTGCCTAGTCTCAAAAACAGCACTTTTACAAAAACCTATGCGGCATTTTGCACGTTTCTTTTTCCCTAAAAACAAAACAAAATCTCTTTGATTTGGGCAATTGGTGGCAGATCAAATCTCCCCTATTGATGTGCGTTTGATCACACTTCCACTTAAAAAATATATACATAGTACAAAATATATATATAATAATGGTAAATTACATTTTGTTTCTTTTTTTTTTTTTTTTTTTTTACTTTTGACTCTTAAATTTTTTCTTCTATTTTGTCACTCATGCTTCAAGTTTTTTTTTTCAATTAACTTTTAAAATTAATTTTTATTCAAAATTAGATATCAAAAGCTAGGTTAACTATCAAATCACATAAAAAGTTAACTTTTGAAATAAATTAAGAAAAACTTAAAACAAATTCAAACTAATTTTAATATCCACCTATGTAATTCGAAAAATAAAATCAAGCCTTTTGTCATCATAATCTTGAACTAACCTCCTAAATTATGGGGTTACGGTTGAATAAAAAAATAAAAATATTAATTATAAGTTGACGTCAAATAATCAACAATGTTATATCCATACAATTTTTCTTCTTGAATTCCACTCAAATATACTTCTGACTGGTAAGAAAATAATTTATTACCAATCAAAATCATTTTCTTACTGGCCAAAAACACAATCGGAGGAAATTTGAGGGAACAATTTATGCGGATGAAATATTTTTGGTTAATTAATTTGCTTGCCCCAATCTGAATTTGAGTACACAAAAGTCTGACCACTTCATCACTTTAAATTTTTTTAGGTTACATTTAGATCATAAATTTGGACAAGAATTTGAAAAGAAAAAGCAAAAAATGTGTGAAAGTTATGTGAAATGCAATCATATTTTTTTCAAATTTCACTAATCTTTTTTTTTTCCCCTCCAAATCTCTACCCACATTCATGTGATTATTTGATAAATTTTTTGATAATTTTTTTTTGTATCCTTAACATTGCACAAAGGAGTCATGGTCACTTTTGTTCCAGAAAAGCATTTGAAAAACCAAGGAAGCATTGCTAGATGAAGTGTCTGATGTTGCAATTGAGATGGCTATATAGTGTGTAAGAGGAGTTAATTTGAGCCCACTAAATTAATTAGGCCCAATAGTCCAAGGTTGGTTGGCCCAAATTTATCGCAAGTTCAACATTGGTGGGCCGGGATTTATCGCCATCAAACGAGCCGAATCGCTCTAAGCCTCAAAAAGGTTTGGATCCATGAACTTAGAGGCTTTCTCGGGCCTGGACTAGAAAGGGTTCAAATCTACGAACCTAGAGATCCGAAACACTTAGCTTCGAACAGATTCAGACGTAATCTAGAAGCCGCTCCACTAATGAGTCTCAGAACACTTGCGAACTCAGATGTCATGACCCGAACTCGGCCCCATGGGTTAAGGACATAACCAACTAATAATCCCGAGATTACCTACGGCCTCAAACCAAGCCAGACATAACTCATTAGAGTAAAGGGGCCAAACGGAAGCAAAATTTAAAACTTTGTCCATAAAGCTATGCTTACATGGCACATCATAACAAACCATACATAAACATATTATTAACTCACATCAAAATACAGTGACATAAAGTTCTGTACAGACAGGATCAGTTAAGTCTAGGTCAGCCAATCAAAACTATAAACAAACATAAACCAAAGTCCTCGCCAACAAGACAAAATAAAACAAAATAGCAAAAAGGCAAAGACTGGTCGCGCGCATAAGACGTAAGGGCTGACTCTTTAAGACCTTGGTTGGTCCACACCGACTTCACTGAGGCTGGGTTTGGACCTCTCTTGGCTCACCTACAAACACATGAATGAGCGTGAGCGAAAGCCCAGTGAATAATATCAAACAAATAAGAGACATTAGAACAACGTACATCAAACGGCCTCGAGCCCAATCCATATTTCTATCTAATATTGTAATAACCCCGACCTCCGATTAAGGCTAATCCATGATTAGTTATGCCTAACAGTAATTTAGAAGAAATCCGGAATTAATTTGCATAAGTATTGCATTATTTTTGCGTTTCTATCTGTTTGCCATAAAATGATCTGTTCATGTTTAGACTTTGAACTGCGAATTGAAAGCCTTATTAGCGCCCGATTCCGAAATTGATTAGTGTTATGTGTTAATTAGAATTTATGCGATTTTATGGTATATTTAATTTAAATGTGATTTGGTATGATTAAATAAAGTTAAATTACATCAACTTGAATTAATTGCATCTTTGCCACTAGTGGGCACTTTAGGCTATTAATAGATTTTATATCTTCTTGCATAATTCCTTCATTCTTTTCTGAGACCAATTTGAGAGAGAAAGAGGGAGAGTAGGAGAATTTGAGTTCAACAAGAGATTTAGCTTGGAGACTTAGAAGAAATTAAAGAAGAATTGCATATTTGAGCTCTTACACCTAGAATTCAAGACCTAAGGTAGAGATTTCATCCCCTTGAACTTAAATTTGAATTGTTTCTTCCATGGTTCATGGTTAATTAGTGTCTAAAGCTAGGAATTGGGTTAAAATGTTGAATTGAAGATTAATTCATGCATGCACGCATGTTTCATAGCATTTTGAAGGATGAGTTTCAAGAATTTCCTTATGCATGTGTTGATTTCATTCTAATTTTGGAAACACAATGAATTTCATGTTGTTTGATAGCATTTGATCATGTTTTAGAGAGCCTTAGCTCAAAAATGCACATGCATGTCATGTTTTGGATCATCTATAAAGTTTAAGTTGAGTTTGTGCATAATTGGTTTGCTTTTGGGCCATGATTTCTTGAAATGATGCTTTTAACATGTTATTTTGTGGGTTACCAAGTGTTTTCCAAAGTTTTGGCCCAGAAAAGTGAGTTTTGGATGGTTGCAGGTTGAGCTTCATGCTTGGAGGTCAATCTGGATTTTTCATAAATTTGACCCACGCTCGAACGGCGACTTTTACGCTTGAGCGTGAAGCCTGAGTACATGCACTTACGCTCGAGCGGCAAGAGTCACGCTCGAGCGTAAAATGCGTATACCCAGAAGTTTGTGTGTTTTGCGATCCTTTCGAAGGGTAAGCCACGCCGAGCGAGGGTTCAGGTCACATGCTCGGCGAAGTCGAGCGTGGCCGAAAGTGTGAATTTCATACATCCAGTCCTTTTTCATAAGTTTACAGTCCGCTCGAGCGGGGAATTCCATGCTCAAGCGGAGCTTCATTGTCTGCATGTCCGCTCGAGCGTGGACCTTATCTTCAGCAAAATTTGAAAAATGGTTTTCAATGCATTTTTGTATCCTCATTCCATCCTAGGCATTCCTAGGCCATATTTAAGACCCCATAATGAGGATAAGAGATTAGAAACACACTAAGAGCCAACGAAATAAGTTTTGTACAATTAGAACGTGTGTTTCAAGTGTACATTTGTTATGTGTTGTGTAGGTTACGTACCACGTACCGTTTGACCAAGTTTACTCCGTCTGTCTGTCTCAAGGCCCACTGTGAGTAATAACTTAGTAAAGTTATGTTCAAACTGTATCTACTTTCTATGTGATAAAACAAGATATGTTTTCCAGAATGATATGTTCTATACAATGAATGATTGTTCAATTTTTGATATGTATTCATGACATCCTTAGCATCATGTGATATCTGTTAGCTGTTACCTGGTATCAGAGGTTCCTTTATGGAACTTGTTTATGTCTTCACACTGTTACCCGTACCGGAGTCCCTGTCACGGGAACTCAGCTTCTGTTCTGTTGCCCAGATCCGGAGGTTCCTTTATGGAACTGGTTATTCGTAACCTCACGTGTATACGTTCTATTCTATTATGTTCTGTTAATGCTAATGGGTGTATCACGTAAACTTAATCATGACTTATGATTTCTGTCTATATATGATCTGGACAAATGATGAATTTGATACAAATCTGAATTATGATTTCTAAATCTGTACGAACTCATTCATTGAAACCATTTACTCTATTATTATTCACTGGGCTTCCGCTCACAGTTTATATTATGTATGTAGGTGAGCTAGCAGGTGACCAGGGCCAGAGTTGACGGCCTTCCGTTTTGTTTTTGTTAGCCAACTATTGTGCCTCCCGATGAGGTTCCGAACGAAGCCTAACGCCATAGCTATTTTTGTATTCATGCTAGTCTTTGTGTTTGCTCTGTAAAGTTAGGTCTTGGGGAGTACATTCTGTAAATACGTTGTAAATATTATATATCTGGACTGGCATGTTTGTGTATATATAAATAAGTTTTGAAATGTTCTGTCCCATGTACGTTATCATAGCTCATTGGACCTTGTCTATTTTGTATTATTGCTTCCGCAACCCCTTATTATTTGCTAAAATCTTTAGAGGCCTTTGGTAATCCACGGATTACTGGCCGGTTACGGTGCTAAACCTACAGGGGCGGGTTTGGGTCGTGACAGAGTGGTATTAGAGCACGTGTTCTACTGCACACACAGGTCTGTATGATCTTAGGATGTCCTAGTAAGCATTAGAGGCATTCCATTTGCATGCGTGAATGTGTGGTAATTCAACTGAATATGAAAACTGAACGTAATTTTGAGCAAATGAATTGAAGGAAACGAATAAGATTATGTCTGTGTTCATTACCATTTGATGTCTGTATAGTAAGATGGAGAATGCAAGAGGAAGTGGTGAAAGTGAATCTTCAGAGGCTCGCATGAGCCGAATGGAACAGATGTTAGCCGCATTGACTGAAACCTTGACACAACAACAGAGACAACAACCTTTACCCTCTCCGCCTCCACCGGCACAAGCCGAGGCAGATAATAATGACATCATCAATCTGACACAGAAATTCATGAAAATGAAACTGCCAACGTTCTATGGTGGAATTGAACCTTTGAAAGCTGAGACGTGGTTGCTTGAGATGGAAAAATTGTATGAAGTATTTCCTTGTTCTGAAACTCAGAAAGTCCTCCTAGCCACCTACACTATGAAAGATGAAGCCCGTAGGTGGTGGTTACTGATCCGAAGTGGCAACGGGAATATGACGTGGGCACAATTTAATACAATCTTTTATGATAAATATTTTTCTCAATGCTTCAGGGATCGGAAGGTGTCCGAGTTTCAGGAACTCAAACAGGGAAAGATGTCTGTGGTAGAATATGAAGCTAAATTCACTGAATTGGCATGGTTTGCTCCACATATGGTGGATACCGATTACAAAAAAGCACGAAAGTTTGAAGGTGGATTGGATTTAGAAGTGTTTGATCGAGTAGGCGTCCTGAAATTGCCTACTTATGTGGAAGTTCTAGACAGAGCCTTAATGGCAGAGGCCACCCTAGCTGCCATGAAACAAAGTAAAGCCCCAACTACTACAACAACTGAGTGGAGAGGAAAAAGATCTGGGTTTGGTTTTAAAAGAGGCCGATCCTTTGTCAGTAAAAAGCAAAACACATGGACTTCAAATAGCTCGAGTTAGAGTAGTGGGTCTATTCCGGTCTGTTCTGATTGTGGTAAAAGGCATAGGGATGTGTGCTACCAAGTGTCCGGTGCTTGTTTCCGGTGTGGCCAGCCAGGTCATGTAGTGAAAGATTGCCCGCTCAAATTTGAGACTACTAGCCGTCTTGCAGCAAGTTCAGCGGGATCCGCTTCTATGGCCAAAACCAATGCCAAAGCCAATACTGGGAAAGAACCTCTGAGACAAGGCCGAGTGTTTGCCTTAGTGCCCAGTGACATACCAAACACCTATACTGTGGTGTCAGGTACACTCCCTATATGTTCTCAAAATGCATGTGTACTGATAGATTCTAGTTCTACACATTCCTTTATATCGTATGCTTTTTCTCGAAAATTGACTAGACCATTAGAACTTATGACCTATGTGTTATCTATATCTACACCGTCTGGGGATTCTATAATGTGTGCTCATGTTTATCCAGCATGTGATGTTATGATTGGCGATATGATGTTATATGTGGACTTATTACCCTTGGACATTAATCATTTTGATTGTATTTTGGGGATGGACTGGTTGACTAAATACTGTGCTACCATTGACTGTGCAAATAAAACTGTTGTGTTTAGACCACCGGGTATGCCTGAATTTACTTTTTATTGGGAATGGGGTAGTTCCTCCCCCATTTTTGATTTCGGCTATGAAAGCTATAAAACTCCTTAGGAAGGGATGTAGGGGTTATTCATCTTTGTCAGATATTGATCGCACCATCCGACAAGATACTACTATAGAAACAATCCCTGTTGTTTGTGAATTTCCCGATGTGTTTCTGATTGACTTACCTGGGGACTTAGTTGATCGAGAAATTGAATTAACTGTTGAGGTGCTTTCGTGGACATAACCTATTTCCAAGACTCCTTATAGAATGTCTACCTCTGAATTGAAAGAATCGAAAACCCAACTTCAGGAACTGTTAAATAAGAAATTTATCCGTCCGAGTACTTCACCTTGGGGTGCTCCAGTTTTGTTTGTCAAAAAGAATGATGGATCTTTAAGATTGTGTATAGACTACCGAGAACTGAACAAAGTGACTATCAAGAATAAATACCCTTTACCCCGAATAGATGACTTGTTTGACCAACTTCAGGGTGCCCAAGTGTTTTCCAAAATTGCCATCAGGTCCAGGTATCATCAATTAAAGGTTAGAGTTGAGGACATAGAGAAAACTGCATTCCGAACTAGATATGGACATTATGAATTTTTAGTAATGCCATTTGGGATGACCAATGCAACTGCAGCTTTCACGAATCTTATAAATAGGGTGTTTAAATCATATATGGATGACTTCATTGTTGTATTTATTGATGACATTTTGATTTATTCTAAAGACAGGGAAGAACATAAGAACCATCTGAGAACCACCTTGCAGATTTTGAGAGAAAAGAAATTGTATGCTAAGTTGTCTAAGTGTGAATTCTGGCTAGACAGTGTGGCATTTTTGGGACATGTAATCAACAAGGATGGAGTTTCTGTTGACCCTCGGAAAATTGAAGCTATCGTGGATTGGCCTAGACTGACAAATGTGACAGAAGTCCGAAGTTTTCTGGGACTTGCAGGTTACTACCGGAGGTTTGTGAAAGACTTTTCCAAGCTTGTCATGCCATTGACTCAGTTAATTCAGAAAAATGTGCCATTTGACTGGACTGAACAAAGAGAGGCAGCCTTTCAAGAACTGAAAACCAGGTTAGTGACTGCACCAATCTTAACTTTGCCTAATGGTACAGATGGGTTTCAAGTGTACAGTAATGCTTCCTACAAAGGTTTGGGGTGTGTATTAATGCAAAACGAAAAAGTGATTGCCTATGCTTCTAGACAACTCCAACCTCATGAAAAGAATTACCCAACGCATGATCTTGAGTTGGCAGCCGTGGTGTTTGCTTTGAAAATCTGGTGTCACTACTTGTATGGGGTAACTTGTGAGATGTACACCGACCATAAGAGCTTGAAATACTTCTTCACCCAAAAGGAATTGAACATGAGACAGAGGCGATGGTTAGAGTTAATCAAAATTACGATTTACAAATCTTGTACCACCCAGGGAAAGCTAATACTGTAGCGGATGCCTTAAGCCGAAAATCAATGGGAAGTGTCACGACCCAAACCCGCCCCGAGAAGGTTGGCATATCAGAATCGCCAAGAATCCTAGATTACCGTAGGCCTTTCTATACAAAACATAATAAATCGGGGCTCGCGGAAGCGAAAACTAAATACAAATAGTCCAAAGAGCTGTGCATTTATATGAACAAATATTTACATGCCAAAAAAATATTAATTTACCCACTTAAATTACATAACATGTGACTAAAAATTCATATACAAAACACATAGACACATGCCACTAATACAACTGAGACCAAAACTCATACGGCCTTCCAGGCTTAGCCCCAACTCGGAGGCACGCAAAACATCTGGTAGGCTCTCAAAACAGCGGCACGACCAAAACTCCGCCTAGGCTTGACTCCCAGCATGCTCACCTATAAATACATATATACAAACTATGAGCTAAAGCTCAGCAAGTAACATTAAAGTAAAGGGGTAGTGAACGAATTCCGTACATTTCATATGCCCGTAAGATAAATCATTCATAAACATAATCATTTCATATCAGAACATACATAATGGCATACTCCATAGAACATAACATTTGTCATCCAACGACTAGAGTAACCGTCCGGACGATTAAACACATACCAAGATCTCGTAAACTGGTCCACTTAGGACTATCTATGGATGCCATACTAGATTCGCAAACTGGACATTCGTTCACAGAAAACATTTATCATTTCAAAACCATAGCATAACGTAGCATTTTTAAACGTAGATCATACTAATATATCTTTACAGAAATGTTACTCACAGTGGGTTTCCAAAACCGGTTGCACGGTCTTCACCTTTTGACCTGCAAATATCAACATTATAACACATATCCTTAACTCATATTATCATCAAATCAAATTCATGCATTCTCTTAATGGTGTTTCAATCTCATAACCTCGTTATCTTAACGTAATTAAAGCTTAAACATGCTCAAAATGCGATGAGGATGCCAAAACATGCATTGAAACATTTCCTGAAATTTCTGAAAAATAGGTCCCCGCTCGAGCGGCCAAACCCCCGCTCGAGCGTACTGTGAACTGAGGCAGAGATACTGGATGTGCGAAATCCCCGCTCGAGCGGCCAAACCCCCGCTCAAGCGGCCTTCGAAAATTCTGAGTGAAAACCAGTCCCATTTTCTGTCAAACCGTGGCCTCCATTTTTGCAAAATCAACTTCAAAATTCATGGAACAAGGCTCAAAAACTCTTGGAAATCACTTAATCTCAACTCATGATTCTTAAACAAAACCCATATGCATCATATACACAAGATCAAACCCATGAACTAAGATGAAAATCCATAAACTTGCACATTAAAGTTTCATATCTCAACATTCATGGAGGTTCTCCCTCAATATGCCAAATAATCATAAATTCATGCCATGCATGTTCAAATTCCACATGATTTCCCTTTCAATTCACTTATTTAGCATGAAATCATGAAGGAATCAACTTTACTTCAAGAAATTAGAGAAGAAATTCTTACCTTGGTCACTTAAATGAAAGAGTTAAGCTTGTTTTTCCCCTTTCTTCTATCTCCTTCCCTTGTTCTCTCCTTTCTCCCGAATGTTCTCTCTTCTCTCTTTCTTAGATATTTCTTTTCTTGTTTTTGAGTCTAAATGGGTCAAATAAGAGTCAACAATCCTTATCTTATATCATATATGTAACATTGTGCCATAAACTCAAGCCAAACAAGACTTAGCGATTCAGACGAAATTCAGTCCTCAATTTATTTTCTCAAATGGTTCTAAAAATTCCCGGTATCACATAGGCGTGTTCAATTTCGTTTTCTGAACCCACTACGGTCATCGATTTTAGTCCTGAAGTTGTAATTCCAACAGATATTTTGCTAGTTTAAACAAATATTCTTCGATTAATTCATGTAATCACATAATTAATTATCAATAATTACGCCATACGTTTTGGGGTCATTACAGGAAGTTTGTCATGTCTATTATCCAACCGGAAAGAATTGTTGAATGACCTAGAACAAGTTGGGCTGTTAACTGCTATCTCCGCTCAACCTACAATTCTTGACGAGATCAAACAGAAATAGTGCGAGGATGAATACTTGAAAAAGATTACGGAGGAATTTGATTTGAAGCCGAGGCCAGGATTTGTGTTTGAGAAGGATGTGCTAAAATTTTATAACCGTCTTTGTGTACCCGATTGTGGTGATTTGAGGAAATGTGTTATGACCGAAGCCCACAGTAGTAAGTTTACTATGCACCCGGGGAACACAAAAATGTACCATAATTTGAAACAGAATTTTTGGTAGCCTGGAATGAAAAAGAGTATCACAGACTTTGTGGCTAGATGTCTACATTGCCAACGGGTTAAAGCTGAACATCAACGATCTGCTAGTTTGCTACAACCACTCCCAATACCGGAATGGAAATGGGAGCACATTACCATAGACTTCATTGTGGGATTGCCTCGTTCTTCTCGAGGTATGGACTCTATTTGGGCTATAGTTGACCGTTTAACTAAGTCTGCCAATTTCCTTCCTATCAAAACTATTTATAACGTGGATAAATTGGCCAATATCTATATGACTGAAATTGTGAGACTGCATGGAGTACCAGTATCTATTGTATCTGACAGGGACTCAAAGTTTGTATCGAGATTTTGGCAGAGTTTGAAATAGGCTTTGGGGATTGAACTGAGGCTAAGTAGTGCCTATCACCCACAGACAGATGGACAAACTGAACGAACTAACCAAACTTTAGAGGACATGCTTAGAATGTGTATGTTAGACTTCTAGGGGAATTGGGAGACCTACTTGCCATTAGTTGAATTTGTGTACAACAATAGTTACCATTCAAGCATTGAAATGGCTCCTTACGAAGCTTTGTATGGAAGAAAATGTCGTTCTTCGATATATTGGGCTGAAGTAGGTGATAGACCTTTGTTGGGATCGGAACTTGTGCAAGAAACAACCGAGAAAGTGAAACTGATCCAGCAACGCTTGAAAACTGCACAGAGTCGGCAGAAAAGCTAGGCTGATGTCCGAGAAAGAGATAGAGAATATGAAGTTGGGGACCATGTGTTCATAAAGGTGACCCCGATGAAGGGTCAAACTCGATTTGGTGTTAAGGGCAAGTTGGAGCCAAGATATGTTGGGCCTTATGAAGTCCTCGAAAAGATCAATCTGGTATCGTATCGGGTAGCCTTGCCTCCAGTAATGGAACATATGCATGACGTTTTTCATTTATCGATGCTTCGGGAATATTTGAGAGATCCACTCCATGTCATCGAATCGACACATGTGCTTTTGAAAGATGACTATACTTATAAGGAGAAACCTATCCAGATTGTGAATCACCGAGTCAAAAGATTGAGGAATAAGGAAATACCACTAGTAAAAATTGACTGGCAAAACCACGGAGGGACCTATGCAACTTGGGAAACCGAGGAAGACATGATGAAAAGATATCCAGATTTGTTCCCGTTAGACCCAATGTTGTTCCAGAATGAAGGTAATTCGAGTTTGGAGACCAAACTCTTTTAAGGGGGGGAAGACTGTAATAACCCCGACCTCCGATTAAGGCTAATCCATGATTAGTTATGCCTAACAGTAATTTAGAAAGAATCCAGAATTAATTTGCATAAGCATTGCATTATCTTTGCGTTTCTATCTATTTGCCATAAAATGATCTGCTCATGTTTAGACTTTGAACTGCGAATTGAAAGCCTTATCGGCGCCTGACTCCGAAATTGATTAGTGTTATGTGTTAATTAGAATTTATGCGACTTTATGGTAGATTTAATTTAAATGTGATTTGGTATGATTAAATAAAGTTAAATTACATCAACTTGAATTAATTGCATCTTTGCCACTAGTGGGCACTTTAGGCCATTAATAGATTTTATATCTTTTTGCATCATTCCTTCATTCTTTTCTGAGACCAATTCGAGAGAGAGAGAGAGGGAGAGTAGAAGAATTTGAGTTCAACAAGAGATTCAGCTTGGAGACTTAGAAGAAATTAAAGAAGAATTGCATATTTGAGCTCTTACACCTAGAATTCAAGACCTAAGGTAGAGATTTCATCCCCTTGAACTTAAATTTGAATTGTTTCTTCCATGGTTCATGGTTAATTAGTGTCTAAAGCTAGGAATTGGGTTAAAATGTTGAATTGAAGATTAATTCATGCATGCATGCATGCATGTTTCATAGCATTTTGAAGGATGAGTTTCAAGAATTTCCTTATGTATGTGTTGATTTCATTCTAATTTTGGAAACACAATGAATTTCATGTTGTTTGATAGCATTTGATCATGTTTTAGAGAGCCTTAGCTCAAAAATGCACATGTATGTCATGTTTTGGATCATCTATAAAGTTTAAGTTGAGTTTGTGCATAATTGGTTTGCTCTTGGGCCATGATTTCTTGAAATGACGCTTTTAACATGTTGTTTTGTGGGTTACCAAGTGTTTTCCAAAGTTTTGGCCTAGAAAAGTGAGTTTTGGATGGTTGAAGGTTGAGTTTCATGCTTGAAGGTCAATCTGGATTTTTCAGAAATTTGACCCATGCTCGAGCGGGGACTTTCACGCTCGAGCGTGAAGCTTGAGTACATGCACTTACGCTCGAGCGGCGAGAGTCATGCTCGAGCGTAAAAATGCGTATACCCAGAAGTTTGTGTGTTTTGCAGTCCGCTCAAGCGGGGTAAGCCACGCTCGAGCGAGGGTCTGTGTCACACGCTCGAGCGGGGGTCGAGCGGCCGTCGAGCATGAATTTCATACATCAAGTACTTTTTCATAAGTTTGCAGTCTACTCGAGCGGGGAATTCCACGCTCGAGCGGAGCTTCATTGTCTGCATGTCTGCTCGAGCGGAGAAAGCCACGCTCGAGCGTGGACCTTATCTTCAGCAAAATTTGAGAAATGATTTTCAATGCATTTTTGCATCCTCATTCCATCCTAGGCATTCCTAGGCCATGTTTAAGACCCCATAATGAGGATAAGAGATTAGAAACACACTAAGAGCCAACGAAATAAGTTTTGTACAATTAGAACATGTGTTTCAAGTGTGCATCTGTTATGTGTTGTGTAGGTCACGTGCCACGTACCGTTTGACCAAGTTTACTCCGTCTGTCTGTCTCAAGGCCCACTGTGAGTAATAACTTAGTAAAGTTATGTTCAAACTGTATCTACTTTCTTTGTGATAAAACAAGATCTGTTTTCCGAAATGATATGTTCTATATAATGAATGATTGTTCAATTTCTGATATGTGTTCGTGACATCCTTAGCATCATGTGATATTTGTTAGCTGTTACCCAGTATCGGAGGTTCCTTTATGAAACTTATTTCTATCTTCACTCTATTACCCATATCGGAGTCCTTGTCACAGGGGCTCAACTTCTGTTCTGTTGCCCGGATCCGGAGGCTCCTTTATAGAACTGGTTATTCATAACCTCACGTGTATACGTTCTATTCTGTTTTGTTCTGTTAATGCTAATGGGTGTATCACATAAACTTAATCATGACTTATGATTTCTGTCTATATATGATTTGGACAAATGATGAATTTGATACAAATCTGAATTATGATTTCTGAATCTGTACGAACTCATTCATTGAAACCATTTACTCTATTATTATTCACTGGGCTTCCGTTCAAAGTTTATATTATGTATGTAGGTGAGCCAGCGGGTGACCAGGGCCAGAGTTGACGGCCTTCTGTTTTGTTTTTGTCAGCCAACTGTTGTGCCTCCCGAGGAGGTTCCGAACGAAGCCTAACGCCATGGCTGTTTTTGTATTCATGCTAGTCTTTGTGTTTGCTTTGTAAAGTTAGGTCTTAGGGAGTACATTCTGTAAATACCTTGTAAATATTGTGTATCTGGACTGGCATGTTTGTGTATATATAAATAAGTTTTGAAATGTTTTGTCTCATGTACGTTATCACAGCTCATTGGACCTTGTCTATTTTGTATTATTGTTTTCGCAGTCCCTTATTATTTGTTAAAATCTTTAGAGGCCTTTGGTAATCCACGGATTACTGGCCGATTACGGTGCTAAACCTACAGGGGCGGGTTTGGGTCGTGACAAATATATATATATATATATATCAAGTGACTGTGGTTCCAAACACATCGAATGGCCTCGGGCCCAATTCATTTATGTCAAACCAGTCCTTGGTCCATTCAGACTTTCTTGTCAAACTGGCATTTGACCTATTCATTTTTTCTTGTCAAACTGGCCTTTGGCCCATTCATTCTATCATTCAGATCATACTGGCCTCTGGCCTATTCGTTTTATCATCCAAACTCATACTGGCCTCTGACCCATTCATTCTATCATTTAGATTCATACTGGCCTCTGGCCCATTCATTATATCATTCTAACATTTGTCCACCATCCAAATTTACAAACTTATAAGACTTACATAGAAGTAAGCAATTGGACAAACAACATATATCTTTATTAAGATATTACTCATCGTGATCGGGTCATAAACAATTACATGAACACAATGGGTCACAAACAATTCAATCCGTCCATTGATTCACATATTCCTCTTTAGGCTTCATTCTTAACTTTTTAACTCATTTATAATGCTCAATGCATGCCTAAGAGTACTTAGAAGTGAAAGAGAACGAAAAACGAAACACATAACACATTTTCAAAATTTCAAAAACAGGGGTCTCCGCTCGAGCGTGGACTTCCCCGCTCGAGTAGACCCATGAGGTCTGCAAAAGTACTGGTTAGGTCATTTTTACGCTCGATTGTGAATTCTGGCGCTCGAGCAAAAGGCCTCACTACATGGCTCCCCGCTCGAGCATGAACTTCCCCGCTCGAGCGGACACCATGTCTGCAAAAAAAATACTGGGAGCCCAAATTTTACGCTCGAGCGGCGGTTCTCCTACTCGAGCGGACATCAAATTTTTTGGATTTTCCAGAACATGTTTTTGAGCTTCAACTTGATATTCAAAGGCTCTAAATGCATGATTTTGGCTCAAACTTCACATATACATATACTAACATGGTATAAACACCAAATTACAACATTATGAAGCTTAATTCCAAGAATTACTGACATACATGACTCAAATTAACCCAAACTCATCACCAACACATTAAATTCAAACATTTAATACTCACACCTCCATGATTTGCACATGCATGTGGGAGATACCCATTATTCTTAACTAGTTGGTGAAGAGATGATTAAATACATGGACTTTAATCAAAATTCAACAGTAGTCATGTAATTCAAGCTCAAATATGCAAACTTAAAGAAATTTCTTACATGCATGTACATATTGGCTTCCAATTCAACAAAACCAACTTAACTCATGTTTTTTATCATCATTCAACTTGGAATCTACAAATTACAAACTAAAATCCATGAGTCAAGGGTTGATTACTCACCTAAGAGCCTCAAACACCCAAGCTCTAGCCAATTCTTGAGCTTAATCTTCAAGATTTTCAAGCTTCAATGATGAAACTCCAATTATTCCCTCTCTCTCTCTCTCTAGTCGGCCCTCCCTCTTTTCTTGAGTTAGAATCAGCCAAATAGAATGCTAAAGAGGAGGTTTGAGTACATAGTGCCCCACTTATATAATTTCCCTCAATTATACTTATTAATATTAAATAATTTAAGTACTACACCATTAAATTAATCTAATTAATTTGATCCGAATAAATTTTCAATTAAATTTTACCGTAGGCTCTAAAATTACGCAAATCGCAATGGCGTAGTCAATTTCAGTTTCTGTGGCCGATAGGGCCTTCAATTAAAATTCTAAAGCAGATAATCAAATAGATATTCCTACGGTGAATAGATAGAAATTCAAAACCACATATTTTCACATAATGGCACACAAAATCATATCAAACACATAATCACATTCATAATAAGGACCAATTAGCATAATAAGGAATAAGGTTATCACATCAGAACTTTCCGGGATCTACGTACTAGAACCATGGACGTAATGGAGTTCGAACAAAGGACCCGATCCCGAGGACAGTGAGTGGAGATAAATTCATTCTTTGGTTAAAATAGCCTATACCCGGGTCGAGGTGGCATGATCTAGGGGGTCCTTGAGATTCGACAATATTTGCAGCAGGACGTTCTCTTGAACTACCCCTGATCCTTCTGCGGCAGGGCGTCCTCTGGGACTACCCCTGACCCCTTGGGATGATTGAGGATCATTGGTTAGGTGTAGCTAAGAAGAAGGGTTCGTCGAGAGGTTGATCTTCTCTTCGATGGTTTTCCTCATCCTCGGAGAGGTCACATCCTCGGACAAGGTGGTTAGAGAGAATATTCCCCATGTGCCTTGCACATGGGCTCCATCCTACATCATGAGTTGTCTATAAATAGCACCCATCCATAGCTTTACAAGAGATGAATTTTGGAGAGATAACTCTTGGGAAATAATTAATTTCCCTTCTCCATTATCAACCTTAAGAGTGAAAGTGGGAGATCCATGAGAAAGCCTTGCCATTATTCTCTCTCTAACTATTTTGCCTTCTTTTTCACCCAATCTCTTATCTCTATCATCTCTTTGTTTTTGTGTTCTTAGTTGTGATTATTGAAGAATCTAAACCTTTCATCATTTCTTGAGAATTCAAATTTTCTTCAAAGATCTTCGAAAATCTTCGAATTTTCCAACAACGTTTTTGAAGCCCCTCATACATAGTGTAAATGTTTTAATTACACTCGTACTTTACAAAGAAGAATTACTTTTACTAAAGAAGGGTTTATAACTTTTATTCAAGTACCTACAGACGTGTAAAAATAAACGTTGAAGAAATTTAAAGAGAAATAAATGATTTAATAATTTGATCAACTAATTTTATTATGGTTTAAGAGAAAGTAACAATATCTAGTCCGACATTACAATGGAAGTGTGTTGACTCAAGGGCAAACAGTAAGCTTTTTTTTTTTTTTTTTTTTTTATTATGGACGCTTTATTTTGTCTCTATTTTTGAAAGGCCAAGCTAACACCACAGACACTGTGATACGAAGAGCTTTGCTTGGAGACTTAAAAGGAATATGTATTACACATACAAAATTTGAGAAAATACCACACGAATATTTTATTATAGTGGAGATTCAAGAATTAGTATTTGAAATTTTAATAAATTTGAAAACAAATTATATTGAGAAGTAATTTATACAAAACTTGTGATGAGTCTAATTGTGTCAATGGTCCTGAATATGTAACTATTCAAGAAATTCAAGAATTAGTATATGAAATTTTAATAAATTTTAAAAAAATTATATTAAGAAGTAATTTATATATGTTTATTTGTGTTAAGGGTTTTGAGTATATAATTGTTTAAGATATTATCTCGCCAAAATATATATTGAAGTTTGATGTTTTATGAGATACATTCAAAGTAAATTTGATCCATGCATCTTAAATTTTGAACTTTAAAAATAAACAATTTCAGTGGCATTGCTTAATTAACTTATTTATCAAAAATTGACAGTTCTAATTACTTTTTAATTTGTCCTCCGAATTCATCTGCCGGACAGACATTACCTGATGGCTAGGTCAATTAGCATTCAGCTTAAATGCGTAAAAGCTTACAGTAGATGGTAAACTAGACAAAAAGAATCATACAAAACAAGGGCCATGTTTATGGGTTGTCGTTAACCAACAAATAATATTAAAATATTTATAACTTCAATATATATATATATTTATGTATTTTAAACTTATTTATATATTTTTATATGCATTTTAATTACTTTTTTCATAAAACAAAGTTGAAGCAAAGATGCAATAACAAATTTGATAATTTATAATAATGCTTATATCATGAGGAATATGCTAAGCATACTATTTAATAGGTATAATAACATTTTTAGTGCCCAAAATAATTGTTATTTGTGTCATTTTAATCATCATTATATTATGTCAATTTAATCTCTATAAAAAGTGTTCTAACTTGTTCTTTGAACCCAACTCCACCAATAGATTCCATTAGAATCAAGGATAAATGTGAAAATACACTTAAAAAATTTCTCTTTTAATTTATTAAATACTAGCATATCAACTCGTGCTATGCACATGCTAAATAAATAATTAAAAATAATTTTAAAATTACATAATAACATAAAATTTATTTTAAAAGTTTAGAAAAATAATTTAGAATGAATTAAATTTTAACCATTTTATTAAAATATATATTTCAATTGTTATGTCGTTATTTGTATATTCTAAGTTCACAATAAAAAATAGATGCCATAATATGTGAACTTTAATGTAAAAATTTACTTGAAAAAATTACACTTTTTCTCTTTAAAATGTATGATTTGTGTCATTTTGGTCTTTGAAATTACAAATTCACCTTTGACTTTTAACGATATTTAGGCCTCATTTGGAAATATGTTATTTTAATAACGTTTTGATTTTGTTGTTAAAATATGAGATAAAAAAAATTAGTATATTTGGAAGGATTTTTTGATTTTTTATGAAAAAAATGTACAAAAAGTATATAGAAAATAAAATTTTTGACTTTTTAGTATAAGTTATAGATTTTTTTGATTTTTTAAATAATTTCTTAACTTTTAGACTAAAAATATTATATGCCAAACGAGATCTTATGAATGGAGTTAGATTGGAAATCAAATGAAAATATTTCTTTTATACGTTGGATATTGTATTAACACAATTTAGATTAACAGAGTTAGTAATGATAACCCAATAAACTATCAATTAGTGTTTAGAAAGTTTGAATCTCAAAATAAGGGCCTTGATTCATCCCCCGAAAGGGGGAGCCCGAATCCCCCGATTTTTCTTTTCAAGTAAAAAAAAAAAAAAAAAAAAAACAGAAAAAAAAAAAAATAGTTTGCTAAAAAATGGAAATTAGGGGGATTAGGGGAAGTTTTTATAGGAGAATTTTTCATTTTCCTCAAAATAATTTTTACACATTCTGAAGTGCTTACAGAATTTTCACAACTTTTTTCTAGTACTGTACATTTTAGCCTGAAGTCTCGTTTGGCAACTCAATATTTTATCCTAAGAGTCAAAAAATTATTAAAAAAATTACAACGCTAACAATTTATATCAAAAAGTCAAAAATTCTCTTTTCTCTCTACTTTTTATACATCTTTTCATAAAAAATTTAAAAGTCATTTTAAACATATTAATTTTTTTTACCTCATATTTTAGCAAAAAAAATAAAAAGTTACTAAAATGACATGGTTCCAAATGAGGCCTTCGAATCATGATTTGAGTGTGGAATCATAATTTGAAAACAGAGTTTTTGAAATGAGTTTTGAAGAGAGAAAATTTGTTTAATTTTTCACTCATACAATTTGTCTCAAGTTTTACTTTATTTTATATTATTTTAATTTAAATAACGTTTAACCAGATATGTTAAGTCTAGATAGATCCAATTTGATTACTTTAATTAATTTATATTTTAACGCACAATTCACAAATGGTGAATTTTAAGGTAGTAAGTATTTTTGGATCATCTTGATATTATATTGAATATTTTAGTCACAAAAAGACAAAATGGGTTTTTTAACTCAATAAGACAAAATATCACATTAAACTCATAATCGTTTTATTTTTTCTCTTAGAGCATCTCCAACGCTTCATTATTTTTTTCACCAAATTTGAGTCGAAAAACTGCCTTTTCACCAAATCTGATACTGAGCGCTCCAACCCTTAATTTTCATCAAATTTTCATCCGGGACAACCGGGTGGTCGACCGGCTAGCCCAAAAAATTTTTTTTTTTTTTTTTTTTTGAATTTTCTGAACTTTTTTTTTGAACTTTTTGAACTTTTTCCGGGTCGACTGGGTGGTCGACCGGCCGGTCAACCGGTTAGGCCAAAAAAAATTTTTTTTTTTTTTATTTACGGTTTAAACTGATTTTTCTTGAACTCTTTGAACCTTTCACTGGTTGACCGTCAACCGGCCGGGCAACCGGTTGGTCAACCGGCTCCTCTTTCCAACGGTCAGGAACAGTATTTTGGTGAAATCAGTATTCTGTCGTCGATTTGATGAAACTTTTGATGAATTGTCGATTTGATGAAGCGTTTGATGAACCGTTGGAGGAGTGAACAGTGCATTTTTTTTATCAAAATTCAAATTTGATATCAACTCTGATACACCGTTGGAGATGGTCTTACAAAGTCAAAAAAGTCAAAAAGCCTATTCCAAACGAGACTTTTTAGTTTCAGACTAAAATAGTCAAAAAAATCAAAAAATTAAAAAATCAACCCACATCTCAAACGAACCCATACTTATAATGATATGCAAGTCAGGGCAAAATCCTGTATAGATTGCTTTTAAAAAATTATTTCTAATTAGAGATTTTTAACTTGAGACCTTGGAAGGAGCATATCCTAAGCTCTAGGCCTGGGCCACCTCCTTAAGGTTGAAAGTTTATACTTTGTTTGGTTTAAATTTTCTGAATTCAATTTTTTAGAATTGAATTTTTTTTTTCATATATATATATATTGTTTTTAGTGAATTTTTTTTTACTATTTTAAGCAATTTTTAAAAACCTTTTAGATATACTTAATATAAATATAATTAAAAAGTATAATATTTGTGATTTTTTTATAAAAAATTTACTTAAATGCCAAAAATACAAAAAAAAAAAAAAAACGAAATACAAAAAAACAAAAATTTAATACATTTTTTTATTCTTGTGTATTTATTAATTTTTTAAAAATATTTGTCTTTACAAATATTTTACTTTTTAGGTGCATCTAAAAAGTTTAAAAAAAAAAAAATTTTGTTTAAGATATTTTAAAAAATTCACTAAAAAAAAAGACAAAAAATGTAATTTTCAGAAAATTGAATTTTGAATTGATAATTGTGACTCAAAATTAAATAGTTTAGAGCTGAATTTATTAGATTTTTTATTTTTTATTTTTTTATACAATCTAGATCTAATGTGTGTATTTATGTATATTTATTAGTATTAATTTTTGTTGGTATATTGTGTTTTTCTTCTGGACAAGAATGGTATTTTACATGATTTAATTTTATGATATACAAATTCATTTTTAGACCCATTTTATGGACGTAGTGATGTGTTAAGAAAATGATTTACTGATAATTAAATATTCTCTAATTATCATTTAACAAATCATTGGATTTAAAAAATAGGTCTAACTTTTGAACTTGAATAGTAATACTCTTTTATAATTATTAAAATTGTTTTGATTGTGGAAAGAATAGCTATTGGGTAATTGTCATGCAAAAAAGTTGAAATTAGAATAAATAAAATTATTTAAATAGTGAATGTTTTGAGTTTCAAATTAAAATTGAACGATAAAAATAAATAAAAAATTACACTGCAAAAGATTATAAAAAATTCCAATTAAATTTTTAGTCTTCGACTTCAAATAAACTTGGGATATCTCCATAAATTAATGAATTGAGATTCACTCCATCACAAATTACAATGATTAAAAAATTTATTTAAATATGAAAATCATCAAAATAAAATGGGCAAATTACAAACACCCCTCTCGAGGTTTGGTGAAAATACAGATTTCCCCCTGAGGTTTGAGAAATTTCTCTGTGTCGAGACTGAAATTTCTCTGAGTTAGATTATAATTTCTATGAGTCGAATTATCTTTGTGAAAATATCGAGGGACGCTAATAATTATGAAAATATTATATATTTTTTTATCTTATAAAATCTTAATATTAAGAATCTTAAAAAAAATTCTCCTCTTTAAAAATAAAAATTTAAAGTTTTAGAGTTCTAAATTTTATTGGACTAGACAATTCAAAAAAGTAAAAATAAAAAATTGTAAAAAATTATTAAAAATAAAAAAGTCACTTTGTTATTTTTATTTTTTTAATTTAGTGAACTTGCTTTGGAATTTTTTGTTTTTTAATCTTAGATAGACTATAAAAATAAAAAATTTTGAAATAAATTTTTAAAAAATTACTAAAGACAAAAGTTAAATAAATATTTGACTTGTTTAGCTGGATACCAAGATAAATCACATGGCACATCGTGCATGGCCTTAAATAAATAAATATTAAACAAATTTATATAAAAATCGTTGAATCTTAATTGAAAAATACATCGATCTTATAATACTTTAAAAATGATTATATATCTCTTGTTAGAAAAAAAAGAAAAGAAAAAGAAAAAAAAAAGGAGTGCTTGTGGGAGTGTCAAACATAATATTTAATTTTACATTTTAAAAATTAAGAAATATAAGTTATAATTCTTTTCCTTCTTTCTTTCTTTTTATAATTGCTTTTTAGTTTTATTTTTTTGGTTAAGTTAAATGGAAAGTAAATGTTAGGCTATTTTGAGTTTTATCATTTGATTTTTTTTTTCTCCCTACACTTCATTTATAATATCGTTGACTGGCTTTAATGATATCTTTATTATTTAAAATTTTATTAATTAAAACAATACTATATAAAACGTACAGAAGCTCTCACATGGATCCCATGCTTGGAATTGATTAAAACCTTGTTAGACGCATTCATTAAATAACAACATTTATCACAATTATTAAATCTACTTTAACAGGTGTTTCGACTAAGAGAAATGTTAGAGATCATGAAAATTTTGTTATGAAAATGATCATGAAAAATTTGTGACCTTTAGATTACCTTGATTAGTGTGTGATACTTTATTGTAAGTGTAATCCAAAGATCACAAATCTTTCATGATTATTTTCATGAAAGACTTTTCATGATTCCTAGCATTGTTGTTCTACTAAATATCATGTATGTATATATTTTAGGTTGAATTTCTCTCAAGTTTACATTTTACATTGAGAGAATTTGATGGGTTCGTAGAGTTAATTACGAATCATATTTCGATAATTTAAAACGTTGATTTGTAAGATCTTTTATACATATCATGTATGAAAAAAATTGAGTTGATTCAATAATTATAATATTTTTATTTTATTATATTTGTCTCTAAAAAAAATAAATGGTATATTTTTAAATATACATTTGTCTTCAATACGATTATTGAATTGATATAATTTTTTCATAAATGATATACATGGAGGGTCCTAAAAAATAAAATGTTTGGATCATCAAAAAATAAAAAAATAAAAAAAAATTATTTTTTAAAGATAAACATAATAAAATAAACCTTCCATTTTTTAGACCGCATCATTTTTCATGAATAATATGCATCAAACTATTTACAAAATAAATAGTCAAAATAACCAAAACAATACTCTTGATGAATCGCAAATCCAATATATCGATAATGTTCAAATTTTAATTTAAATAAAAGTCAAACCTATATTAAAAATTCAAAGTGTCTTCGTCACAGAACTCACTACAAACAATCATATCACATAAAGTGGGACGTAATAAAAAAAATTGTATAAATCCCATCTTAATCATGTTAGAGAAATCTATGATTAAAAAAATAGTGGTATAATATTTTTACCTTTGAGAGGAACCAGATCTCTTTCAACAAGATGCTTGTAGTAAGAATAGCCCAAAACCCCACAAGCACTTGGTGTCCAGAATAAGACTTCAGGAATACCAAACTCCTCAGCAGCATCAAGAGTGAAGCTCATGCCCGCATCGGAGACTATACACGTCACCGGCGGCACATCGGACGATGATGATGCGTCGTTGAGCTTGGAGATTAAATTGGAGAAAGGAACTAAGCAAGTCTTGGAGGTGGAATCACAGAGAGAAGGGATGTCTTGGGTGGAGTCGGCATCCGAAGGAGGGAGGCCATCGGGGATGGTTTCGAAGCGAAAGTCCGGCAAGCCATCGAGGGAGTTGGGGCCTCTGGATCTCAGAAGACGGTTGTGGTTGTACTCTGTGTTGACAAAGGTTATGTGAAAGCCTCTAAGATGGAGTAGCTTTGCTAGTTTTAGCATTGGGTTGACATGGCCTTGAGCTGGATATGGGACACACACTGCATGCGGCTTGTTAACTCCACCCATGGAACCCATGTCTCTCTCTCTCTCTCAAATGATTTGGTTAATAAAGAGGAGAGGAAAAGGTTGCCTCCCTTTTATACACAAATTGGACCCAAATATAGGTTTTTGAAACAGAATGGGTTGTGTAGTGTAGATTAAAATTATGTTTGTGAGATTTATATATAAAATAAATTTAAATCACATATTGATATTTTTGGATAAATTTTAGTTATATTATAGTGTTCAAGAATGAGAAGATGAAATAAAAAAAATATAATTATATATAATATTTTTCTATTTAATTTACTTATGGTGTAGGTGGAGTCCACACAAGTGGTGTGTTGTAGAAAATGCTTGAGTAAGCAATACAATTTGTTTAGATTTTTTATTTTCTTTTAAATACTTGACATATATGGTCAAATTTAAAGTTGGAGGGAATAATTTTTACTCATAATTTATTAAAGGGGTATGCACTAATAAATCCCAATTTTGTATTTTATGATCCAGTTGGTCCTATTGTTTTTATGAACTAATAGGTCCCAATCCAATGTTAATGACCAAATTAACCGCGTGACCCCGCATATGGCACCTTATAGTAAGGGCAAATGTTCGTTTCGACAGTGTGGAATTTTACGTTTATGCCCAAATGGCTTACTGTAATGTGTTTGTGTTTTCCATTCGAACTGATCGGAATGGAAGAGTCGTAGATGGAAATAATTGTAATTTCCGATGTTAATGGCGTTAATGTTGGTGGGGTTGGGTGTAATTGGTAGTAGATAACATTGAATCATTGTAGATTGGTATCCTAAATTACCAATTTCGTTCCGTAGCAAACCCTAGAAAATACAAAACACGTTCCCTAATAAGACGTTTACATCGGTTGGTTGTAGAGGCTGTTTTGCCTTGGTGTTTTCGTATGCCGTCAGAACATCAGACATTGGTCTCTGGCTGAGATTGTGTTTGTTGCAAATGACGTCAGGTACATTGTTTATTTGTTTGTACGAGCCGCCAAATTCACATATGTTGTTCCGGTTGATGTGTGGTAGTATTTTGATGTGTGCAATATGTTATTAACATAATGATTTTGTTGAATTTGTGTAACGTTATTGTACAATTTGTGTCGCATTCTTGGTTGGAGTCAGTGAGAAGGTGGATTTTGTGAAGTGCATGCGTGTTGCTAGTGTTAGTGTGTTAACATTGTTGGAAATTGGTGGGTTTGAATTTGCTTTAGTTTATGAAATGTAATGTGTTGGGTTTGGGTGTGTTTAATTGTAATATGGCTGGTGTATTGCCATAATTGGGGGGTGAAGAGATTGTTGGGCTGGTTTTTTTGGTTGTTTTAAGTTGTCCTATATATGTAATTTGATGTCTGAGATGGTGTTTTGCATATTTACGGTACGCAATAGTAGCGGGATTGTGGTGTTTGGGTGTATGGTGTTTTACTCAAAGATGTGATGACATAGTTTGAATGAAGGGGGGTGGCCAAGTTGGTTGGGGTTTTCTTTTAGGTGTTTAGTAACGTAAGGTGGTGTGGGCTATTGTTTGGGTTTGTATTATTAGTTGTCTGGGGGGGAGGGTGTGTTGTGTAATTTGGATGCGTCCTGAAATTTGTAGTGTGGTGTACGTTGTGTTGTGTGGATATGTTGTGATGTTATTGGTGTTGTTTCCTAGACATAATTTTGGCATAGTATGATTGTTGTACATATATATGATAGATTGCTATTATGAATACTGTGCGGGTTTAATTTTCGAATCGGATTGTGGTCTGACAAAATGGTATGTTGCTAACTAGAGAGAGTGTAACGAGAGTTGCGTCGAGGTTAAACCCCATTTTGAAGTGATTTATGTATGATGTGTTGCATATGTTGTTGTGAAGTGTGATGTCATTAAGATTCGTTGTTCTTTTGTTTTACATGTAATAATTGGACGTGTGGTGGAATAGAATGTAGGTGTTTGTTTGTTGTAAATTTTGTTGTAATGTTATGCATGTTGTTTGTTATGTATTGGTGTTGGTTAGGATTTCAAGCTGACATGTTTGTTGGCTAGTTCATCGTGGTCGTAATAGTCAAGGCAAACATCAACCAGACTAGCCCCAAAGAGGCAATCGAGACTGCCATACAAGAAACAAAAATTGAATAGTAGTGTTGGTAATAAGGCTGATGTGGACACATCAACTAATGTACCAGTCCAATATTTCGGGAGTGATTAACACCGTGCTAGAGTTAGAATTGGCTGATGGTCATGTTCGAAAATTATAGAAAACCCCATTTTGTGTAATGATTGATTCTATCCGTGTTCACAAACTAAATCTAAAGTCGTTCAAAAAATATGACGCCACAGTGTGCTGAATTATACAAACTTACAACCTAAAGGATAAGAAGTTTCACATTGGTGGAGCTAAGCTGTCATTGAGGAACAATGACATTCGATTGGTTTTTGGGGTGCAATGTGGAAAAGACAAACTTGATTTGTCACAAGGTCATAAAGGGTCTTCAGATTTCATGTAAAGATAGTGCTCGAACGTTGGCCAGTTATCATCAAAAGTCATTAAGGATCTGCTAGTGGAAGCAGTTCGTGGCCATACAGAGCATAACGAAGAAGACGTGGCAAAGTTGCTTTGTCTTTACATTTGTGCGAAGTTATTTTTTACAACTACCGGTGAGCATATTAGGTGGTCGTTTGTGCGTATGATTGACAAGCTGGATACCTTACAGCAGTATGACTAGGCTACGACAATCCGCAACACGCTAATTAATTCTCTGAATGAGATGCACAATAGGCTGGAGAGGGTAACTGGGTGTGTTGTGGCGTTGTTGGTACGTACAAAAGTCAATGTATTATAATTTATGTAGTGATCAAAGATGAAAAATTAGTAATGTTTTCTCTGTTGGAATTAATTGTTTTGTGTGACATTGTGTTTGTAGTTTCTCATTTGTGAACATTTGACCATTGTCACCCCAGAACGGCCTAATGTGATGCCAAGATTTTGCCGGTGGAACATTAGAACACTTACAGGGAAGCTGAAAGGGATAAACTTGTCGGCTGAAGGTTGTATTGAGGTTTGACACAAAAACAGATCGAAGCGCACTGTTTGGTTTCCAGTAAATGGATTTTAATATGTGTGATTTTTGGGGTTTATTACAGGTGCATTGCGCTAAACTTGTCGGGTCAATTAGAGAGTGTCATATTGTGAAACTTGATCAGGTATCAAACGATCTAATTGAAGGCAGTCGAAATGTACTGGATGTAGATCCAGGGATCGCAAGGGATGGACTTCGGCCTGATATCGATAAGACTAATGTGGGCAATGTGGGTCCTAGCTTCAATTGTTGGCAGATTGATTCAGCAGATGGTGGTCACATTAGGTCAAAAGGAGTATATGAGTATGAGACTGACAACAATGGGACACCGACCAGTAAGGAAAAAACCGAAGAGAAGAGGTTGGGAGATAGAGAAGTATAGCTGGTATTGTTTTCGAATCTTCTAGATTTGTCAAGTACACCAGATAGTGATGCCGTTTGTATCGAACCAGCGGGGATAAAAGATGAATTAGAAAATGTTAAAATGAAAGTTAGTTTATTGGAGATGGAAATTGAAACTAAGTCCGCACGAGTGCGTGAATTAGAACATCGCGTGGAATCGATGGAGAAAATGCTTGAGTCATAAGCTGCTAATATGCTCATAGGATTTGACAGTGTTATCGTTGTGAAGGATGCTGAGATTGCACGCCTCATGAAGCTAGTGGATTAGTTAAACGCGCAAATAACCAATTTGGAAGACAATTTCGATGATTGTGAGGTGCATGAGGTTACGCAATCTGTTGCGAAAGGTGGATCGAATCATCGAACAGATTCTAACAGTCGGTCGGGGGACGACAATGGAGCGGGCACCGTGACATGTAGCAAAGTTGCGTAACAATCATCGTCTCCTGCACGACACACCGAAGGAGCAATCATTCCCACACACAAACTTGTTGAAAACATTGTTGAGGTTGAAGATTTGAGTGTTACTTGTGCCGATGGGTATGTTTATTTGACTATTGCAGGCGTGAATGGTACCAGTAATTCACATATTGTCCAGTCAGTTAGAGATAGATGTGATGGTTATGGTGTTGATGTTGGTGGCGCAGAAGGTGGCTGTGATGACAAGTCTAATAACCTAAGTTCTGGGCTGAAAATTATGTCAATGATCAGACGTGTGAAAGAAAAATCACGGCGTGAATACAAGATGTGTGACTACAAGTACCTCGACATATTTGGGAGGGGCAAACTTAGTGACAAAGTGAGGATTTGTAAGTCAACGGAGCCTGGAGTGATATACACTGTTGAGGACATTGATGTGGAGCATAAAACCTGGAATGGTTTTGGTATGAGTAGGAGGCACATTGTGTGGTACATGTTGAAATATGAAGACATGCAGTTACTGAAGAAAATGTACAGCTTAGATGGGGACGGGTAAGTCATACGTTACGTAAGTAGTATTGCGTTGACCTTGAAAAGGTTCATACGCTGTAATCTGATTTTGTTTAATTTTGGTTTATGGCGTGCAAGTTAATAGTATGGGATGGCGGTGACAATGGAATACAAGTCCACTTCACCAACATCAAAGACTTGGTGCAGCAAAACTCGATTCATGGGAATGTACGCTAATCTCTATCCTTGTTAGTTGACTTGTTATTTGATTTGGTACCCTTGTAAACATGAAAACATTGATTCGTTCACATCATATCTTTTTTTGTGTGCCATCATATCAACCAATGCACTGTGTGGCACAAGTGGTTACATAGTTTTGTTAATGAATGCAATGAAATATTACTGTTGACCATATGGTGTAGGTAATCGATCAGTACGCCGCTATGTTGACAGACATGCATAGGATGGTGTCGAGAAGTAGATAATATAGAGGAACGACATATGTGTATAGTAGCGTGTGTGCGGTACGTAACTCGACCACCCCCTAAGTTGTTTTGCAAACGCACCACAATAAATGAATTTCTGCTAATAAATTAAAATTATGGGGATACGTTGATGTACGATCACAAAATAATCTTCTCGTATAATCCTATTGATCAAGTTTGCACTCCTTCAAATGTTGTCACTTAACTACCTGTAAACACAAACGTGAGCTAGCCGGTGGGGGTGTGCCGAAAACTTCTTCGATGCCTAAGTTAGCAAAGTAGACAATAGACACGAAAGCTTTGTGTATTTGAGAATAAGAATTGTGATACCTGTACATAGGCCTTGTTGTCAGCTTTTATAGATTCTACTTGGCACAATCTTAGTAGGACTCAAACTCTCTTTAGCAGAGTCCTCCTAGGAATTACACTCCCAAAGATAATATCTATCCTGATAACACCCTACTCACTACCAACCAAGTGAGATGGTTGCAACAGTTTTACTTAGGCTGGTAGCACGGTTAACCGAACTAAAGTGGCCCTGCTCTAAGTATTGGACAACGAAAATGATGCTCCACCACGCTGGACCAAGTTTGGTTATCTGCCTCGGTTATACCTTGGTCCCTCCTGGATCACATATAATCAATCCGGTCCAAGTTTTGGTTGAATATCTGCTCGGCCTAGGACCGAGCTACTCCATTTCTTGCATCGGCCCACAACACGGCCCACAACATGGCCCAATGACCAAGAGACTGTACCTAGCTCGATCCATTTTAACAGATGGACTTAGCTCGACCTAATTTATACATAAATTATCCCCTCAGTTGACATTGAATATATGTGCAAGACATGATGCATAACACGAGTGCTTTGTCGCGAACAAAGTACTTAAACGTACACATGAAGGCAGTGCGTGATTGCAGATACACTGTATACCCAATATACCATGCGAACCACTGGACTACAATGTTATACGATTCAGAAAGCGAGGATTGGAAACATTATAACTCTATGAGGCCAAGACGTGGTGTGCGAGATGAGCAGTACAACGAGGGTTCAAAAGTGGTATGGGCAATATTTTTTTGTTAAGAAATTGTAGTGGTGACATTGTACTGTAACAATTTAGAGTTTAAATATGCATAAGTGATGAATGGTAATGTTGATTTTTTTTACATAATGGGGCACGGATATGTATTTACGTGTAATTGATGAACAGAAACGATGGGTGGCCGACCACCATAATAAATTTGTGAAGCCAAGAATTGCAAATCATCATGTTCAAGCAGAGGATTCGCAATCTTGCATCTGTTGTGGATTGCCCGCAACAAGTCTCGGAATCATAAGTACTGTTTTTATTATATTGTATGATTTATTGTTCCGATGTGTTTGAATATGTATATTAACAGATTATGTGATTGTAGCTCGGACTACGGAATTTTCGTATGCATCATTATCAGACAGTACGTCAGCGGGGCAGATATCGACAAAACAATGGACGTCCTCACTTCCACTACTCTATGCACTGCAATGGTGGAAATATTTTTAAGTGCCCCAAAAAAATGACTTCATGCAAAGGCATTATAAATTGTGTTCGCCACTCCCATTCCCAACAGGAACCACACCCCATGTAATGGCAGTTTTGTTTGAAATAACTAGTTGAAGAAAATATTTTTCTGTGTGCGAATAGTAAATGTTATGTTTGCATATGTTTTAGATTAATCGTCATAGGATATGTCATTTGCATCATGAATGTTGGATTCACCGGTTTCCCGGTGGTAGTATGGCCCCTTTTTTTTTTTTTGGTGGAACGATGAAATCAGTTTGCAAGTAATTTAAATAGTAGCTTCGATGAAATAAAGTAGAATGCCAACATTACAGACTTACATGTTTGCTACATTGTTAATGATACATGCGTGGTACATTGTTGACGATACATGTTTGTTACATTGTTGATGATACATGTGTGTTACATTGTTGATGCTACTTGTTTGTTACATTGTTAATCTACAAGCAAGCTGGTTATCCCCGCACAACATCACGATATTATTCTTTTGTGAATCGTAAATTTTTCTAAAATTTGCCTATTATAAATTGACTTGTGTAGTTGTTCACTGTGATTGGAATGTATGTAAAATGTATGACAGTTAAAGTAGTAGTTTATGGGTGTATGTTCCCTGGGTTGTGGACACATAGCAGTGATTGGTAATGTAAAAAATATCAAATGTGTTACAATAGATAAATTGAATGTTGAGGCCAAAAAAATAGTAAACATGCATGTGGGTTTGAAATACCACCATCACAAATAGACATAAGTTTGCCGAAGGGAATATATTAAAATTGAAAATAATAAAAAGTTCGGCAAGAAAATTAGTTCAAACAACAGCTTGAAAAAAAGTACGCCAGTCCAAATAAGTTGCTTTAGGGAAAACATATTTAACCACATTGCATCCCATCTATATCAACTTTTTGCATGTCTTCCTATTGTGTTTGCCCAATTTCCCGCAATGCCCACAACGAATACGTTGAACTACCTCGCCTTTAGATGGAATCCTCTTCCGTTTGGGCCTACCCAGTGGACGCTTCACTGTTGGCGATGTTATCATATATTCAGCTCGGGGTAGATTAGGCTTCTCCACTATTGGTATAGGATATATTGTTCCACTGTATGAAGATCGAAATGTGTCGATGTGGATTGCATGGTCTATGGAATTATATATATTCTTTCGTTATTACGGAATGTGACAACGACATGAGAACACGGGAACCCATTTATCTGCCACTGAAAACAGGAACACATGCGGCTACCCACATCAACCAACACTGAGGGGGTGGAGTGAACCTCGTACACATTGTCATTAGCTTAACTAACACACCATGCCTTGCTATTGTTAAACGCCTTGGCCAATTTCTTTTCCAATTTCGGGCATAGTACGTTGGCCTATGTGGTGCACTTAACTCTACGTTTTGTCATCAGCTCCATTATTTGACCCCTTATCATATCTACTAGACGAGTAATAGGAAGATGACGCGCATCACTGACCCAATTGTTGAAAGATTCGGCAGCGTTTGATCACATCTCACCATACCGTTGTCCCCTAAAAAATAACAAATTTCAAAGGATACAACCATGAACAAAAATGTTAACAAAAAAAAACAATTGTTACAACAAATGGCAAGGATAGAAATGAACGGATCGTGAATTACCTGAAATATGTGTTGGCCCAATGTTTGGGGTCCAAGTCTTTCATAAAACCTTCAATCACATCCGAGCTACACTTCTTGAGTACCTCCGTCTTCTCATTGAAACAATTAACAGTGGGTGCGTAGGCATATTAAATGCGACTTATGATCAACCCAATCTTGTGCGATGTATTCACATATTTCATGCGATCTCGTAAATTCATTTGGAAATGCAACAAACAATATGCGTGATGTGCCAACAGGAATATGTTTGGCATGCATTGCAATAGTCCAACGTGCCGGTCAGATATGAATGTTAATGTTCGGCCACCACTAACAACTTGTTTCAAATTTCGAAGAAACCATTCCCAATTGGCTGCATTCTCGGAATCGACAACAGCAAATGCCATAGGAAATAATCTTACATACAAAACATGATACAAATAAAAATCAACCCTACAATTGGATGGCAGGAAAATTTCATATAAAGAAAAGGTCCTGTAATGTGGAATATCCTATAAGAAGAAAAAGGTATGCAATATGTAATGTCATACATGAATTTTTTTTTAAAAAAAAAAAGAAAAAGGAATGAGCATGTCAATATGTTTTACAACACAAAATTGTGTAGGCAAATTGATTTTATTAAATTGCATTTGAAACACATTGACCAACAGAAAATTAAAAATGAAAGAATATTACCTTGATTGCCGTCTTTCGCGGTAGCAGCAAGCAAATTACCTTTGAATCTCCCTTTAAAAAACGTTCCATTCAATAACAACAAATGCCGACAATGATTGAACCCATCTATACATGCACGGAATGATATGAAATACCGAAAAAACTTCCCGATTTGCTGTTCAAATTCAAGGTTAATGTAACTGTTTGGATTTTTTTCCATTACAGAATCGCTATACCACTTGAGTTGGTCAACGACATAGCATGATCCCCATACACTTCACCTCTCGCTTTCTCGACACCTAACCATGCCACATGGTAACTAATTTCTAGTCCATACTCATTTCTCAAATCAAACACCACATCCGTAGGGCTCGCCAATGGCTGATCATGCACTTGATTCGTAACAACAGTAGACACCAAATCAGAGCTCATCCGCAGGTTCTTATAAGTCCGTACAACAGTCCCACAAGTGTGCACACTATCGAACCTCTTAATGCATAACATCCTAGCATGAACTAACCATGTACACCCTATGGGCCCTGCAAACTTACACACTATTGTAATTCGAACGGAATCATTTTTAACATACTTGAATTGGAATCCACGTTCCACGACATACTTGCATAGAACTTCCTGGAATTCATTTGCTCCCCCATCAAAACATTGTCCCACATGGGTAATCCTATACGCTCATTGAGCCGACAGAAATGTCTTCGACCTATTAGGATAGTATGTTGGTAACAAATCTGATTGATCTTCAACACCAACATTCCGAATAGCATCCTGGTAATTCCCAACATCATTCGTGCAATCCACCATCCCACAATTACCACCCACTCCAACACTCCATGTCTAAATGAGGACCTCAATGTGATTTAGCTCGAACAATTTACCAAGACACAACATGTTCTTAATGTCATCATCACTATCCACCTTAAACTTCTTATACCCGGGAACATCGAACAACAAACACACCACCCTCGAAACCAACCCATCAAATTTCCCACAAATACCATCAACAATCTGTGTGAACATCAAAACACGATGCAACCGAATAAGAACACTGGTCTGTCCGTGAGTACAAACCAACAGAATCCCGTCATCTATACTTGAAACACAAACATTTTTGAACCTGTAAATCGCAAAATAAATCGAAAATACAATATAGAACCCTGCTGTCTACATGGCATTTGTGATGTTAATTTAACATAACCTACCTACACACAACACCCATTGCATTCAACAGGGACAAAAAATGATACAATACCAACCACAAACAAAACACCAAAAAACTCGAATGAACACCATGCCAAAAACAAACACAAATATAAAAAAACACCAAAACTATACGAAGTTCTCACCTATTGCGATGGCATAGCCCACAGCAGAACGAACCCACGCAAATGGCACCACAAATCCTTTGCGTAAGACACACCAGAACAAACCCCAACAAAATGGTCACTGTGACAAACAATGGTTGCCACTAGAGAAAATGGCCCACAACATTGTCAAATACTGTCCTCAATCTTCCTCCGTATACAATAAGATCAATGTTAATCAATCAAAATCCCTACCCATAAGTTGACATTGCCTTATCCACCCCCAAACAGAATCACTCATTTAGGAAACCAATCACACCAAGGGTATTCATGTAAACTCAAATGGGATAACATTAACCTCAGAAAACCTACCTAAAAAATACGACTAAATGATCTACAAAAAAACTTTTAGGACTAAATGGTTTAACTTTCTTCCATATAGGACTTATAGGTAATTTTTCCTTTATTAAATTACAATTAATAATTCAAATTTATTTCACCATGGCGTCATTTGTTGTGGACCAAGGTGAAGTTGAATTTTTTCACAAATTTTAAAAATTAAAAAATATCTTTAAAAATATATAGTATTATTATTGTATGTTCTATACTTTCTTGCATATTGCTTTCTCCATAAACAAGAATCCCAAAAATTAGGAATTGCAAGAGGTTGTGAATGTTATTTTCCAACAGAAAAATTATACAAATCTTCGTCGGTAATGATATGACAATAAGAATAAGAAACACGTGATTTGATAATTCTAAACAGAAATGTTAGATGTTTCAAAAAATAATTATAAAGTTTTTTTACACAATACTCATAAAAATTAAGGAAGCAGCTTGCCTCCAGTCCTTATTCGGATTGGACAATGCCGTTTGGCCCAAGGAGGTCCACCACGGGTCTTGTTTTGATAATTGAACCGTTCAATGTGTAGAACTCGTCGAGTACTATATGCTTGTAAAACATCACGTTGATCGGATATCGATAGCTATGTGATCAAATCAATTTCGTATAAAAAAATGGACAGTAAACAAATTAACGGTGAACAAATTAACAATTGACAAAAAATTGATAAGATGAGATAGCTATCAATATCCGATCAACGTGATATTTTACAAGCATATAGTACTCGATGAATTTTACACATTGAACGGTTCGGATTATAAAAAACGGGACCCGTGGTGGGCCCCATGGGCCAAACAACACCATTCAATCCGATTAAGGACAGGAGGCAAGCTACCCAAAAATTAAAATAGTTGCATTTAATAGTTAGTTCAATGAAATTAAAATTTAATAACTTACTATTTTAATTAAAAAATTAAAATAATTAGTTTGATGGAAATAGTGTATGAGACTCTAATTTTTGGGTACCAATAATGTTAGAGACTTACATTTTGCATCCATAAATGTATCCATAACGATGTGGCAAAGATGGTGGATCCCATATAATTGAATATATAACTAATAAAAAAACTGACACTTGTCAAATTACATAGTTATGAATCGAACTATGAGAAATTTTTTAGGATCTCAAAATTTTCCTTTTAGGTACTGTCGGAGTCGAATATCAGGGAACGCAGATAGACCGAGTAAATATTTAGAAAATCAGGATATATATTATATTCGCCCCCATCTCGTACGTTCTAGGTGCCAAGTATCCTAATCGGCCACAAAACTAGTTGAGCGAGGAGCCGAGTGAAAATTGGGATACGACAAAAGGAGGGCCAAGTGAATACTTACACGACGGATTGAGAGTGGGCCCTACCCTGAGGACCAGGAGCTTATATAAATAGATGAACGACAGCCAAAAAGAGGTATGTGAGAACAAGTAAGTTTGACTTAAGATATAAGCAACTAAGAGAGTATACACTGACTTATCCGTCAGAGTGCTAATTCCGGCACCCCCGATCGGAGTGTTCATTCCTTTTCAAGTGACTAGCTGAGGCTCTCGAGCGTTCCATTAGATCAGAAGAGTATTTTCGAACCACTTCTCCACAATTGGCGCTGTCTGTGGGAATACTCCAGTATATCCATGGCGGGCATAACAAAAGATCCTCCGATAGTCGCTGATGACCTTACGCAACGAGACGAAACCACTCCGAGCAACATGCTTGGGTCTGAGACCATCGCCACATGAAGAACCTTGAACTTCAACTCAGTTGCCCAGACCTCACCCTCGACATTAGCACAAGAGACAATGCAAGTGATTATGGATCAGGCGAAGCAAAACGAGCAAAGGTTGGAAAACATAATCGCTAAGAATGAGTGACTTCAACAGGATTTGGCCTTGGAGGTGGCAAAATCCCAACAAGCCGTATGCCAAGATTTGAGATGACCTCTCAGAAGGAATGGTCGACAACCTCGAGTTCGAAGACAAGATAGTGACAGTGGTTCTGACTCATTATCTCCAGAATCCAAAAAGAAGGGACGAGTCGAAACCTCCAGTTCCTCCGAAGAGAGTCCGTGTACACAGAATAAGCGAAGAAGAAATGGTTCAAACGAAGAGGATCAACATGACCCATTTCTTTGAAGGATCGCAAGGGTAGTGCTACCTAAAAAGTTCAAAGCTGCATCGTTCAACCTATACGATGGAAAATCGAACCCCACAGATCACATTCTTCATTACAAACAAGCCATGACGCTTTATGCAGACGACGAGGCCCTCATGTGTCGAATATTTTCGAGCAGTTTGAGACCACTGGCTGTCAGGTGGTATTATAAATTGGAGCCGGCATCGATCAAGAGCTTCCACCAACTCCAAAAATCCTTCAGGGCAAGGTTCATCACTAATGAGGTCCAGCCGAAGATAGCTGATTCTCTGTGGGCCATGCAAATTCAACCAGGAGAAACCCTTTGTGCATATTCGGTGCACTATTGGGAATGTTTTAATCTAGTAGATGATGCTTGCAATGACTCCATGGCCATTACCTCCTTCAAGATGGGGTTGCATCCTGATAGTGCCCTTCGCAGCTCTTTGACTAGACGGCCCCCAAAAACGATCTGGTCATTGACGAAAAAAGTCTAGGAATACTGCAAAGTGAAAGACGATGCCCTACGGGTCAAAGCCGACCACAAAGCCAACAAGCCGGCTCCGTTTGAAATCATGCAGCTGATAAACACCGTACCACCATGGAGCCCTAAATCACGAAATCGGGCCAAACGAGATAGAAGACGGGATTTGCGCCGATCAAATGACCAATGTTCACATCGAGCTAATGAATAGCTTCAAGTGGATAGCAGGCACGCAAAGCACACGGACAAGAAATACACGAAGTTATCGGAGCCGATCAGTATGGTTATGTCTAAAGTTTAACACCTGTCGTTCTTTAAATGGCTATCTAAGATGGTAGGACCTCCCGACACGAGAAGACAGGATAAGTGGTGCGAATATCACAAGGACCACGATTATGATATCGACAGTTATTATGCGTTGAAGGATCACCTTGAGGAATTGATGCAAGACGATCGGCTTAAGCAATACGCTCGAAAGAACGACTCAGCCAAAATAGTTTCTTTGCGACAAGATTCACCACCACTCGGCGTAATTCATATGATATACAGCTTGTCGACGGCTTCCGCGGTACATAGAATTCAGTCGCATCCTAACCTCTAACAGCAAATCACACTGGCACAATGGCCCCGTGAGACTGCGAGTATTTCTTTTAATGATTCTGATTTGGTCAGCATAACGCTCCCCCACAATGATCCCTTGGTCATCGAACTATGCGTAAATTGATTCACCATTGAATGAGTTCTCATTGACCCGGGGAGTATTTCGGAAGTCATGTACTACAAGACCTTCATCAAACTCGGCTTTAATGAGTTGGACCTGTCTCTAGCTCATTATTCTTTATTCGGCTTCAACGCCAATCCGAAATATCCGTTGGGCAAAATCACGCTACCAGTTCGAGCGGGCTCCCGATCAATGGATGTGGAATTTTTGGTTGTCAAGCTTCCTTCTCCGTATAATCTTATCATGGGACGAACTTGGCTGCATACCACGCAGGCTGTGCCAAGCACCTATCATCAACTACTTCGCTTCTCAACTGAACACGGCATTGAACAAATTCGTGGTTCCTAGAAATCGGCATACGCTTGTTATTTTCTCGCCGCAAAAACACGAAGAGAACTGGAAGTGAATTCTATTGAGGTGTCGGATCGAGAAAACCTTGACGATGTTGGGCAGCTTTCAACTGAAAAGGCGATTGAAGATCTGGATCGAGTTGAGATTGATGGGAACCCTACTAGGTTCTTCATGATCGGTGCTTTCCTGAACAAAGTTGACAGGCAGCAGCTAGTCTCATTCATACCCGGCAACCTTGATGTATTTGCGTGGTCACCATATGAGATGCCGGGGGTGAATCCATCTGTTTCTCAGCATCGATTAAACGTTAACCCCAAACATAAGTGTAGACGGCCCGAACGTCCTGGCCCCGCGCGTGAAGGCGTGAAAATCCATTTTGTTCATTAAACTACTATAGTTCGAACTCAATGTCACGATTCTGAATCTAATCTCGCAAAGTGCAATGCAAGACCAATAAATCACCAAAGAGTCCAAATCCGACAAATCATTTTTGAAAAACTAATTTTTATAAAGAAGTGCCAAACATGGATTGCTTTGCCAGATACAGAGTCGCCACCTAAATATTTTATTTTGGAAAAATTTAGGAAACCCTGACTCGTGCCTAAGGCCACGTGTTCGTCATCACCAAAGTTGCCTCGGCTCGGGAACTTGGGTACGAGAGGGAAAGGTCATGCAATGAGCACCTCCGCTCGCCCGATCAAAGATTGGCCTTTACTAACATGATATTTTGTTTTTGAAAACACATGCGTTCTTATTCCGGTGTATTAGCCTAGAATTACTATGTGATGTGCACAGCATACAAGTATAGACTAGATCACCTAAATTGGAACCAAAACATCTCATGTTTGTTTGAAAATGGTTTGAAGGTACTACTCACAAGTAGGCTAAGACGTGGATTTGCCACCCTCAAGTGGGCTTAAGAAAACATGATTTTGCCACTCTCAAGTGGGCTTAAAACTCGCATTTCGATGAATTGTTCCAATTCAAGTAATCCAACCTTCACCCACAGGCATTTAGGCAGTTATATCATTTAAGCAATTAGCCTCATGGTAAGCATGCTATCATGGCAACACTAACACGCGTGCAAGATGCTAAAGCGTAAACACTCACAGTGTACTCCGAGCCAAAACAAAGAAGTAGTTAGAAATCATGCATGATCCTAGTTCATGTTAAGATGGCTAATGCAACACATACAAAATGCAACTAGAGATAGGCTCGACTATTCTAAGATTTCATGTGAAACGCAACACTTGATAATCATGTATTCAAATCGGTATTGAAATACAATGCAGTTAGTATGATGTACCAAGCCCGGTGCATGTAAGACTGATGAATGGATGCAAACATGCAAGCATAGGAATGCTAATTGAAATATGTCCTAAAACTAACCATCGTAAGTGGTTAAGTAAAAGGGAGAAAGACGTGGGGTTGGAAGACATGCACACACACACGCACACTTATTTACAAAATTCGCCCTCTCGACGGAGGGTCCGAATGAAAGCTAAGCTATGCTAAGCTAATTTAATTAAACTAATTAGACTATTACAAACCAAATTGAATAATAAGCAATCTACTTACTAATTATTATAGCACTTAATTAATTAACAAATTAACTAATTAAATTACAAATTCATGCTAAGCATTAAAATATCTAAACTAGGCTGCCTCAGCTCTGCCTTGAAGAAGTTGAAGATGCATGCTCGGTTCCCGTCCCCAAAAGCTCTTCGGATGCTCTTTAGAGGTTCTGTTTGCAGGGTGTCCTTGAGAACTAGCTGCTGGATCTTACCAAAAATATGCTGAGGAGTGCACCAGTGGCCTGCTGGCCATGAGGAGTTGCTGCCGACCCTTCTGCTGGCCAGAGATGCACACTGCCAGCCATCAACAATGCACTGTCGGCCAACAATAAGAGGGGTGCCGGCCACTGGTGTGCTGTGACACCAAGCTGCAGCAAAGCACAAAATAGAGAAAATGGAGGGTCTCCGAAGGGTATGTATGCACTATGCCACCCCATATCACCTCAAAACATCAAGGGGGAGGCATAATCGGATCCAAGACCGTCAATCACGCATCTCGATGCATGATGGCCAAAGATCCAACATGTGCAATTTTCAATAAATGCATGACAAACAAGACATTTGGACCATCACCTTATCATGGATAATCAAAGGCAATGGAGACAAAGGGGGATTGGCTTATTTCATCACTTCAAGTATGAAATGAGCTAATCCACCTTGTATTCAAACACAACACCAAGTTGAACACAATGCAATGCACACATACAACATGACATGCAAAACTCTCATGCTAATCTTGACATGTTAAGATGGTATGCAAGACTCTATCATGCAAACACTCATGCACAACATGTTAAGGGGCCAAGAACACCAAGGCTAGTGAAGAGAATAACACTATAAGCATGTATCACAATGCTCAAACATCCAAACCAACTCAAAACAGAGTTACATCATACCCAAAACAGTAGCAAAACATGCTGAAATGGGGATTCTAAAGACTAGCCAAGCATGCATACATGTTAATACAAGATTAAGGCACAAGATACAACTCTCCAAAGGCATTGAAAGGATGAAACATGGAGTACAATGGCATATGTTCCAACACTGAAATGTCATGCTAAATGACTTAAAATCATGCAAACAACTCATGTGATGCATGTTGCAAGGCTTAAGCATCAAAGCTAGTAAAGTGTATTACACTAGAGCCATGCGAGACAATACTCAAATGGCCAAACCAGCCCCGAACAGACCTTATGCAGGTCAAAACAGTAGCCAAAATAGACTGAGATGATGGCTGAAAAGGCAAGAAAATGAGACTCATGTAATGGCTCACAAATAAGGCATAAAGGTACAACTCTCAAGATCACTTAAAGAGTGGAAAACATGGAAGTGTAACAATACTATATGCTCTGAAATATCATTCCAAATGATGCCAAGGCATGCAAACATCACAAGTATAGCATGGTAGGGGCCTCAAAACTCAAGACTAGTCAAGGCATTTGCACTATAGCTACACAAAACATGAGTCATATGACTATGGCTGCCCAAAACAGTCCTAAAATAGCCCAAAATATGAATAAAATCATGCTAGAGCATAGCCAAAATATGCTAGAATAGTGAGCCAAAACATCATGCATACAAGGCTAGTAAGCAAGATTTGCACTACAAGTACATGAAGCATGCAAGAGGTGACCAAACCAACTTTAGATAGAGTTATGACATTCTAAATAATGACCAAGAACATGCTGAAATGGAGCCCACACATGCTTAACAAACATGCTACTTCATGAGGCATATGAGGCTAGTTTGCAAGAATTACACTACAAGTGTATAAAGCATGCAAGAGGTGATCAAACGAGCCTAAAACAGTGATATTCCAGGTCTAAGAAGTCACAAAAATGAGCCTAAACAAAGCCATAAAGAAGTTAAAACACATACTCATTTGGTTGGCCATCAACACTAGCAAGCAAGACAAGATGAGAAGGGACCACCCTCTCCTATTTGGGCCCTCAAAATAGGGTTTTTATCACTGAAAATTCTCTGGATTTCAGTGGTTCTAAGGCCAAAAAGAAGTTGTTTGAAATGTTTGAAAGTTAGCTCACAAGGCCTTACAAGCCAAGGAGCAAAAGGGAGGACAACCCCCTACCCAACCAAGGCACAAACCAAGACTTTTATGACTGAAAAACAGAGGAAAAATAGAGATTTTTGTAGTTTAACACCGTCCCAAAAAATAGCCCCAAAGTAGTTGAAACTGTGGCAAATCTAGTATGCAAAACAAGCTAAAAGCAGTGAGTGATTACCTTTGGAGCACAGCAGCAAAATGGCCTCTTTCTTGGCTCCAATGACCTTCTATTAGCCCAAAAATAAGCTCCATGGGACCTCAGCCTATAGATGTGCAACTTTGGTGAAGGAAGTGTATGCAAACTAGAAGTATTTCTCTACTTCTATGGACTTCTATGCACAAAAGGGCAATGGAGAGAGGCTCTAGAGAGAGAGGAAAAGGTTTTTGCTCTGAAAATTGTAGAGAGAGAGGGAGTTTAGTGAGAGAAGCTCTCAAAACTTGCTTAGGAAGTTCTAACCCTTGAAAAATGAGATATAAGGCTTCATTATATAGCAAAAATGAAGGTTGGTCGAAATATTTGAGTTGGGGGCTTGTGCATAACAGCTAGAGGTAAAAGATCTACAAAAAATCTGAGTTTTGGACATTGTTGGCCGGCTGGCCATCACTGGTGGCCGGCACTGCGTCATCCATGGCCGGCACCCTTCACTAGTGGCCGGCAGAGAAAATCTGCTTTGTAGGTCCAACTTCAAACGGGCATATCTTCTTCATTTGGACTCCTTTTTAGGTCATTCTTGTGTCCAAATTGAAGCCCCGGAAGTAATATTTCCAATGGTGGCAGCCTTGCATCAAAATTCCAACTGTGCAAAAAGTTATGCTTGTTTTGGTGAAGCGGCTCAGATTCGATCCTTTCCGGATTCATGCCGAATTTCTCCCAAACTAGTTTTCTTCTCTTCTCTCCTTTTTTCTTCAACTCCAAACCCCTAAACAAGGTGTTTCAAAAGATTTTTCAAAAGAGTTCATCTTTCATTCATTCATTTCCACTTTGTCCTTGCTCGGTTTACCGAAAAACGCGACATTTAACAAAATGTGAGCGTCGGAACATCACAAAAGAATTTTCAAAAATATTTTGAAAGAGAGGGTTTCAAGGTCTCAAAATCTTTTGATCAAGATAGTTTTGGTCCAAAAAGGGGTATGAAGTTGGGATTTGACTCTCTCTTTGCTGAAGAAATCGAACCCTTGCACTGCACAACTTTTACCACCAAGTAAACCATCAGTAACGTCCAAGTCTTAAGAGCGGTAAAAAAAATGGGGTGTCTACAATAAGCTGATTATTTAGAAAAGCTGGCGGTCAGTCGCGGAACACACTGTTACCGTTGTTGAAGAAGTTGATCGGTTACTTAATGCCGGGGCAATCCGCAAAGTGACCTATCCTACATGGCTGTCGAATACTGTGGTGGTAAAGAAGAAAAATGGGACTTAGCGTGTTTGTGTGGATTTCACGGACTTAAACAAAGCTTGTCCCAAGGATTGCTTTCCCCTTCCCAGAATAGACTAACTCGTAGATGCCACAACACATTATCAACGTATGAGCTCCCTGGATGCTTACAGAGGCTACCATCAAATTGCCATGCATCCGAAGGGCCAAGACAAAACTGCATTCCTCACCCCAAGAGAAACCTATTGCTATAAGGTTATGCCTTTTGGGCTAAAGAATGCAGGGGCAACTTACCAAAGACTAGTCACTGCCATGTTCAAGGAGCAACTCGGCCGTACTATGGAAGTGTACATTGACGATATGGTGGTCAAGTCCAAAGAGGAGCAAAGTCATCTAGTCGATCTGGAGGAGACATTCGGCATTTTATGCAAGTACAAAATGAAGCTGAACGCTTCCAAATGTGCATTTGGGATCGGATCCGGCAAATTCCTTGGCTACATTGTTAACCACTGTGGAATCGAAGCCAACCCAAGGCAAATCACAACAATTCTGGAACTCAACTCTCCTCGATTAGTCAAGGAGGTTCAAAAGTTGATGGGGATGGCCGCCACACTTAATAGGTTTATTAGTCATTCCACAGATCGCTACCGACAATTCTTTCATACCCTACGGTAGGGTAAAGCTTTTGAATGGACCTCTGAGTGCAAAGCCGCTTTGAACGGTTTGAAGACTTACCTCCAATCAGTTCCGCTCTTGACAACACCTTCGGCAGGTGGTCCGCTCATTTTGTATCTGGCGCTTCTCGACCGCCATCACCGATCGTTAGAGGAAGAACTTGGGGCGATGACTGTATTATGTGAGCAAAGCAATGGTTGACGCCGAAACACACTACTTTTCGTTGGAAAAACTCGTCCTTGCTCTCGTCATGGCAGCAAGAAAACTGATGTATTACTTTTAGGGCCATACCATTGGGATACTAACAGGCTACCCCCTCTAGTCAGTACTTCGTAGTGCGGAAGCATCGGGGCGTGTTTCAAAGTGGGCTCTCGAACTCGGCCAGTACGATATTCAATTTCTGCCTAGGAACTCAATCAAGGGGCAAGTGCTCGCTGACTTTGTGGCCGAATTTATTGGAGGCCTCGCCGACTTTAAGTCTGATCAGACTCAACCTAAGTCGAACTGGAGAATTTATGTTGGGGACATTTGGTAGTTATATTGCGACGGATCGTCCAACCAACGTGGTAATAGGGCGGGCATAGTGATCATGGCTCCCGACGGGGCAATAATTGAGCAGGCTGTCAAACTTGGCTTCGATGCATCGAACAATGAGACCGAATACGAAGCATTGTTAACCGGCTTACGGAATGCACATCTCCTTGGTGCTTGGCGTCTGCTTATCTTCTGCGATTCAAAGCTAGTCATCAACCAATTGAAAGGGGAATACGTAGCCAAAAATGACCGTGTAGCAGCTTACATGAAAACGACAAATTCTCTGCTGGCAAAATTCGACCATCATGAACTAAATCAAATAACTTGGGATCAGAACACGCATGCAGATGCCCTGGCCTACCTAGCCTCTGCCATCAACTCAGAAATCAAATGGACAATTGAAGTAGGATTCATCCTTACGCCGAGCATTGCCCCCTCAGAGTCAATTCAAATTAATGTCATAGAATCAGGTCCTAGTTGGATGGACCTTATCACTGCATTCCTATCTTCTGAACAGCTCCCGGCGGATAAGAAAGAATCACACAAACTGCGAAACAAAGCCCTGTGATATTACTTGGATCTGCAAGAAAAGCTCTATAAGAAATCCTTTTCTGGTCCATAGCTAGAATGTGTTCATCCGGATAAAGTCGAAGAACTCCTGACTACAATACATGAAGGCAGTTGTGGTGCCTATTCCGGCAGGTGCTCTTTGGCTCATAGAGCTGTGACACAAGGGTATTATTAGCCAACAATGAGAGTTGATACCAAGTGCTACGTCAAGAAATGTAAACAATGCCAGAAGTTTTCCCCTTTAACCCATTTGTCTATTGAAGAGTTGAGCTCTATTACCAGTCCTTGGTCGTTCGCCCAATGGGAACTTGACATCGTCAGACCACTACTTCGTGCCCCGGGCAATAAGCGATTTTTGATTGTCGCGACAGATTAATTCACAAAATGGGTCGAAGTGGAGGCACTAACGTACATTCGAGATACTGATGTTAAACGTTTCGTATGGAGAAATATCATAACACGATTTGGCATTCCAAAAGCACTTATTTCAAACAACGGCACCCAGTTTGATTGTGGCATCTACCAGGAACTGTGCAGCACGTATGGTATTAGGCCTTATTTCTCTACGCCGGCTTATCCACAGAGCAATGGGCAAGCCGAAGCCTCCAACAAAGCCATCTTATCAAGAAGAGGTTGGAGAAAGCCAAAGGCAAATGGGTCGAAGAATTGCCGAGTGTGTTGTGGGCTTATCGCACTATGCTGAGGCGATCCACTGGGGAAACGCCGTTTGCCTTATGCTTTGGAACCCAGGCAATCATCCTCCTGGAGATCGGCCTCCCAACCTTGAAATCAAAAGTTTTTGATTTGGGCCGAAATGACATGATGTTGGCTTTGGATTTGACTCTGATTAAAGAACGACGAGACCGTGCGCTTGCATCCATGGCACGGTACCAGCAACAGCTTGCTAAGGCGTATAAGCAACGTGTTCAGCTACGCCGCTATACACCAAGGGAATTGGTCCTTAAGAAAGTACTTCCGGTTGCCAGGAATCCGGCTGACGGAAAGCTAGGTCCTAACTAGGACAGCCCCTATCAGATCAATTCAATCGCGGGAACTGGGGCATATCGGCTCAAAGACATGTCTGGGAGAAGTCTGCCACATCCTTGGAATTCCACACATTTGCGTAAATTTTATCATTAACCCGATATGTGGGGCATGGTAGCTTGTTTTGAATGTTCGCCGTATACAACTTTCACTTTTATAACGCAAGACTTCTTATCTCACTATGTGGAATTTTAGTTCGAAGTTAAAAGCCTTCGGATTCGGAGCGCCCTTCGTTGATTTCACTATTGGCCAAGTTAAAAGCCTCCAAATTCGGAGCCTTATTAGTGAATGCCACTTTTGGGCTGAGTAAGCCTCTGGATTCGGTGCGCCCTTCGTTGATTTCACGATTGGCCAAGGTAAAAGCCTCCGAATTCGGAGCCCCATCAGTGAATGCCACTTATGGGCCGAGTAAACCTCCGGATTCAGAGTGCCCTTCGTGGATTTCACGATTGGCCAAAAGCCTCCGAATTCAGAGTTAAAAGCCTCCGAATTCGGAGCCCTTCGTGGATTTCACGATTGGCCAATCTAAAAGCCTCCGAATTCGGAGCCCCATCAGTGAATGCCACTTTTGGGCCGAGTAAGCCTCCGGATTCGGAGCGCCCTTCATGGATTTCACGATTGGCCAAGTTAAAAGCCTCCGAATTCGGAGCCCCATCAGTGAATGCCACTTTTAGGCCGAGTAAGCCTCCAGATTCGGAGCGCCCTTCGTGGATTTCACGATTGGCAAAGAGAAAAGCCTCTGAATTCGGCGTGTTTTTCACGTATTATGATTAACAAGCATAAACGTTGTTGGCAAACATCTAAAATGACACAAATTGACACAACAATAAATTTATAAACATAAATTGACACAACGTGCAAACATTTAAAATAATATGTTTCATTGAATTGATCAATAATACATCATTTGCTCCCAATCTACGTTGGAGCGGTACAATATGTTTAGTATTATTCGGCATCCCCCTCGTCATCGCTCTTCTCGACTTTGAAAGTCGCAAAGGAAAAATGACGACTCTGATATAGAGGCGAGGCTGAGTCAACGCCTACTACCCGGAGAGCCTCTGCAGCCTGGAGAGCCTTGATCAATTCGTGCTTAAATCCACGGTTCTTATATCGGCAGACCTCCTCGGCGAGCTTTTCTTTAGTCCTCTGTATCCCAACTTTCCGGCCATCGTGGAAGCCTTGTTCATAAGACCTGGTCTTTGCGGCCTCTATTGCGAACATGCTCGCTGTATCGCGATCAACAATCGCATGACTTATAAGCCGTTGGGTAACCCTTTCATCCACAATCGGGTTAGCTTGTTCGGCCGACTGAGTCTCCGCGGTCTTGACTTTTCTTAACTCACGCTCAGCCTTTTTTGCGCGAGCCTCTAAATTACGAATGCATTCATCCTTATGTTCGATCTCCTGCTGCGCGGCATGAAGGCGCATGCCAATCTCATAGGCGGTGTACAGTCTTTTCACCGCTCCGTGAACGCCCTCTCGAAACACTTCGAAGGCTGGTCGACCAACCATCGACTGCTGGACTTCTGGAGGGAAAATCTGTTATGCAAATTCAACTGCCACATTTGGGTCGTGCACAATTGAATCCATTTCCGTCATCGGTTTGTTCCCCACAAAAACCACAAAAATCAACGGACGCGGAGTCGCACTGGTTTCTCCTCTAGAGCGTCGTTGAGAGAAGCTGCCTTGTTGCTGCTTTTCCCTTTTGGGTGATCTACTTCGATGACGGGGGGACTGGCATTTTTCACGTTCCCTAGACGTCCTGCTCCCCGTGCACGTTGTCTCACCACCCCGATTCATCTCTGCGTCTAACTCTGCGAGTGTCCTCCCTGCTCCTCTGCTATTGAAGAACACTCTTCTTGCCATCCACAAATTGTTCACACTGATCTTTCCCTCCCTAAATTTACTAACATTGAACGCAGCAATGGCCCCTCGGCGCACCCACCACCCGAACAGTTATACTTTACAGGTGCAGCACCCCTGAGGTGACATCGTCAATGCTCAATTTCAAAACCTGCCAATCATCTCATGTGCCCCAGCCGCTCCAAGAACTAATGTCATTCGGCGTTCAAGTTCATGCACCAGTTGGGGCAAGGGCAGATTCATTAATCTAATCGGCTACAAGGTAATCCCTTGCACTTAGGGCAAACCCTTGGGCTGATCGGGCTGAGTGCCCCAGCTGCTCCAAGAACTAATGTCATTCGGTGTTCAAGTTTATGCACCAGCTGGGGCAAGGGCAGATTCATTAATCTAATCACCCATAGAGCAAGCCCTTGCGCTGATCAGGCTGAGTGCCCTAGCCGCTCCAAAGGCTAATATCATTCGGCGTTCAGGTTCATACACCAACTGCAGCAAGGGCAGATTCATTAATCTAATCGGCCATACGGCAAGCCTTTTCCTGATCAGGCTAAGTGCCCCAGCCGCTCCAAGAGCTAATGTCATTCGGCATTCAAGTTCATGCACCAGCTGGAGCAAGGGCAGATTCATTAATCTAATTGGCCATAGGGCAAGCCTTTGCACCAATCGGGCTGAGTGCCCCAGCCGCTCCAAGAGCTAATGTTATTCGGTGTCCCAGTTCATGCACCGGCTGGGGCAAGGGCAGATTCGTTAATATAATGCCGTTTTACTTGTTAGTCTATCGAATTTTCATGCACCTTTCCAAATTGATCAACTGTTGATTCTGTTAGTTATTCCGCTAAATAGCAAAGAGGTAGAGGATGTTTAATTGATTCAGTTAACTTATTGGATATATTATTTACTCATATAGCAAACAGAAAAGCATAAGGAATTGTCATTAATGAATTAAAGACAGATAATATATGCAGTAAACTTGAGAGCATAGAAAATTTTCATTAATAAATTGAGCGCTAATAGCAGTCATTTTACACATGAAAATTAGCTTACATTTAAAGAAATGAAAATTTACTAACAAAAACTATGCATCTAAGATGCCTACCAATAACCGAAATATGCCTTAATCAATCTTCAGGGTCAGACGCCAGCGACTCAATGTCCACTTGCTCGTATGGAATCGGTTGTGCCAATGTCACATTCGCAGCAGTGAGGGCTTTGACCCAACTGTGTTTGAAGCCTCGATTCTCGAACTTCGGCACTTCTTTCACGTAGTTTTCCAAAGCGGCATCCTTCCCAACTTGGAACGTTTTGGAAATCTCAGAGTCGGCTATTTCCTTTACCTTCTTCGATTCTTTCAAGTCAGCTTCCAGCTTGGCGATCACCTCCTTGGCTAATTTTAGTGCATCTTCGCTCGCCTTTGCCCTCTCCTCAGCGGCAAGCCTTAATTGGTCAGAATTTGTCGCTCACTCGGCCTCGGCCTCGGCCTTGGTTCTCGCTCGTTCCTCCGCTGCTTGTGCTGCCTCATAATCGGCCCTTTGAGAGGCCACCAAAGCCTTGTTCTTTTCATTGTCAATTTTGGCTTTCAAGAAGCCGATCTGTTCAATGGCGTCATATTGACGGCGACCGATCTCGGCTATCCTGCCCACCGTCTATAAAACAAGGAAATAGAGTTACAACAAACAAATAATAAGAATAATATTTATATATATATATATACATGTATTTAGACGGAAGACTGCAGATAAGGTAAGTAATGTACCAATAAGGTTGACTGAGCAGCCAAAGCAATTAGCATTAGATCTAGCTCCACGCGAAATGTGGCTCGGTTAATCGGCAGGGATATTGAGGAGGCCATACTCAAGGCCACAGATGGGTCTTTCAAAGCCGACGCATCAGAGGCAATGGGTACATTCCTTATCCTTGGTTGAACAATGAATGGAATAACCAAGTCTGATTCTTCAATGCACGGTCGTTTGTCACTTTGGTCCTCATCGTGCACGGCTTCTTGCTCGGCGGGGCACTTTTCCCCCATTTGCTCAGCCTTATCCGCCCGTTCTACCAGCTCCACCTCGGCTGATTCAGTTTGGGCCGTTTCTTCCGCAATAACAGGTGGAGTTTCCGAACGGACGGCCTCGGCTCTCTTCCTGGCGGCCATCCTTTCGGCGTTTTTCCTCTGGGTAAGTTGCGTGAGCGATTCCCCAGCCATATTCTCAGGATAAGCACCGGGGAGGTCTCTTAAGTTTGTAAAAATGTCTTCGAAAGAAACGTCCGCCCAGTCTGATGTGGATGGAGGGTCAGACGAATTGAGTCCGGCTTCCTCAAAAGCCGAGTTAAGAACTTTGTCAACCTCGACTTCCAACTGGTTCGGGTCCTCGGCGACCAGTTCGGGTGCTTATTCTTCCACGTGTTCCAAATCGGAGGCTTCTAAACCAATCAGGCTTAGGTTTCTGAAGTTGGGGAAGATAAGGGCTGTAAGATGCTCTTCACCTCTAGGAATTGGAATGTGGTCTGCCGCCGAAAACGTTGTGTAAGTCGGCTTGTATCGCAAGAGAATGTGGGCCGCCCTCCCTTGCTTCTGAAGGCTTGGACGGCCAACGAACTGTAATGCAATTTTAATTTCTGCGAGTACAGCGTCGTCGGCTGAAGCTAATACTTTCTTCAAATCGTTTCCTACATAAACAAAATGGTAAGTACATGGAAGGATAGCCGAATACATATAAAATAATAAAAGAAACAAAAATGAGCTATACGACCACCTGGTTCGCCTTTTCGCCTTGGCACGGGATCTAGGCGATCTTCACCCTCACCGAATTTCCAGTTGCCTCGAACAACGACCATCACATCGTCAACACGCTTGCCAGAGCTGGCAAGCATAGTCACTAAGTGATGATCAGTATCCTTGGTCCTGAGAAAATAACGTCCCAGCCGGCCAATAGACTTGGCTAAGGCATAACAATGCCGAATTGTAGGTATACCTAGGTTAATCCTAAGACGTCGGTTTAACTCTATAATCCCCATTATGATACGGAAAAAATTCACGTTAGGCTGGGAGGGAATTAGACCCCAGCGTCGAAGGACAGCCCTTAAAAATGGGTGAAGGAGAAAACGGACTTCGCCCTCAGCAATCGATAGGAGAGGAAAGATGATTGTATTCTCATCAGTCCTCTCCATATCAGTGGTGCTGTCTGACACGAGTGACAAATGGACATCGTCGGGGATGGAATAATGGCGTCGGAAGCCGGAAATTTGGTCCGCAGAAAGGAGCTCTTTCAAATGCTTTGCCATCCTAGCCAACCTAAGGATTATGCAAAACTAAAAGTAAACAAGGAAATGGGATTGGAAGTGACTGAGAAGAAAACTTACAAGGAGCAGAAGAGATAATGAGAAATAGGAAGAAGTTGCAGAGGTCTCGAAGTGAAAGAGTCGTACTAGAAAGCGAACCAAAAACTAAGGCCTCGTTTGGGAACAGGCTATTTTAGTAACTTTTTGGCTGTTTACGAAAAGATGTGCAGAAAAGTAGAGAGGTGATGTGACAACTTTTAGTAACTTTTTGACTTTTTGGCTAAAATAGCCACTCTCCAAACGAGGCCTAAGTATTCAAAACATACGTTAGAAAATACAAAGTTTTAAAATCACATTAAATGTTGGAAGCATACGAAGGGGCGGGAAATTGTAATGGTCACCAAAAAGCGTGTGCGTTCTGACACACGTTGGAATGAGGTTAACCGCCAAATTTTTGACTTTTCAAGTTCGAAACCAAGCACGTCAACTAACTAGTGTTAGTGGGGTGTTTGGGGGGCAATTGTGGAAGCCAAATATTAGGGGATGCAGATAGGCTGAGTAAATATTTAGAAAATCAGGATATATGTTATATTCGCCCCCATCTCATACGTTCTAGGTGCTGAGTATCCTAATCGACCATAAAGCTAGTTGAGCGAGGAACCGAGTGAAAATTGGGATATGACAAAAGGAGAGCTGAGTGAATAATTACATGACGGATTGAGAGTGGGCCGTACCCTGAGGACCAGGAGCGTATATAAATAGAGGAACAATAGCCAAAGAGAGGAACGTGAGAATAAATAAGTTTAACTTAAGATATAAGTAACCAAGAGAGTATACACTGACATATCCGTCGGAGTGCTAATTCCGACACCTCTGACCGGAGTATTCATTCATTTTCAAGTGACTAGCTGAGGCTCTCGAGCATCCCATTGGATCAGAAGAGTATTTCCAAACCACTTCTCCACATGTACCATTTGAAATGTCATCGTATGCAATAGTAATATATTAAATAATATTCAAAATTTAGTATTAAACATTGGTCAGATTAAAATTATTAAGGATAATTGTTATAGTAGTTCTGGAGTAGTATCGCTACATCTATCGAATTTTACTCTGTCTAAATTGTTTGAATGAAAATCTTACATGTAACTAACTAGGCCTAACTTAGTTGGTCACCATGACTTTCTTAAGAACTTGACTACCAAGAGAAGGTCATGAGTTCAACTCTTTTCAGAGACTCACATTTTGTACTCACAAATACATTCATAATGATGTGGCAAAGATAGTAAATCTCATATAATTGAGTATATAACTAATAAAAAACTGACACTTGTCAAATTATAACATTGTGAATTGAACCGTGAGAGATTTTTTAGCGTCTCAAAATTTTCCTTTTAAGTACCCTCTGAAATGTCATCATCATGCAAAGAATAGCTATTGGGTAATTGTCATGGAAAAAAATTGAAATTAGAATAAACAAAATTATTTGAATACTGAATGTTTTGAGTTTCAAATTAAAATTGAACTATAAAAAATCACACTGGAAAATATTATAAAAAATTTCAATTAAATTTTTAGTCTTCGACTTCAAATAAACTTGAGATATCTTAATGAATTGAGATTCACTCCATCACAAATTACAATGATTAAAAATTTTATTTAAATTTGAAAATCATCAAAAAAAAATTTAAAATGACATAATAATGGTATTTTATTTATTTCAATAGCTCACTGACCAGTTTGTCGAAGTTGAGGGAAGATAAGCCACCAGCTCCGGCGCCCTCCTCCGCCGCCTTCTTCCATTCCATAGCCTTCTTCTTCATCTCCTTCCCCTTCTCACCCTCCATCAACTCCCTCACAAGCTTCTTCACTTCTTCTTGCTTCACATCACTATCTATCTCTAGCCCAATTCCCCATTCCCCATGACTGCACCAGCAATTCGTCTGCTGTTCGCCGAAGAACGGCCAGCAGATCATCAAAACACCGCCGGAAACGAATTCGATAGTCAAACACCACCCACTGTGAGTCAAGAACCCCCCAATCGCAGGGTGGTTCAGGACCTGTTCTTGAGGGCACCAACTCGCTAACAATCCTCTGTCTTTAGTTTTCGCCACAAACTCCAGCGGCAAAATGACAGTGTCGCTGGAAACAATGTCGACCCGAATTATCCACAAAAAGTTCTTCTTGCTTTTGGCGAGTCCCCAAGCGAACTCAGTGAGTTGTTGGGCGGTCATGACAGTGATGCTACCGAAATTTACGTACACAACGGAGTTGGGTTGTTGGGAATTGAATTGAGCCAATCCATGCACTCGGGGTCTTCTTTCCAGAGATTGGAGCCTATGGATTTCAATTTCTCGTCGGCGGAGATTTGGTTGTTGAGCATTAGGTGTAATGGTCCGATGGTGTAGGGAGGTGAAATGGAGGTGGAGGAGAGAGAATCGACGACGGCGCGTTCGAGCGCGTGAAATGTGTTGATGACGATCGCAGAGGCTCTGTTAGTTCGATCTGTTTCGCGGATGAGGAAATTGATCATGAAGTGATTTGGGTCATTGCCAGTGGTTCTTATGAAAGTTGGAAGATCTTTCAATCGGATGTTGTTCATTCCAAGAATCCAATCAATTGTTGCGTCCAAATATCCATTTGTTAGGCAACTCGCATCTGTATTTCATTGCAAAAGTCACCAAAGAAACATGGATATATGTTAGTTGCGTTCGGGATTGACATTTTTTTTTAATAATAATTTTTAAAAGAGAAAATTAGTACAACATCTCTCTCTAACTTTGTATAATAGGAGAGGTTGATTTTTTTTTTTTTTATTAGCGATGGTTTCTTAATAAAATTTTTCTGTGATCATATCAGAGAAATTTTAAAATTTCTTTGTGAAATCAAAGAAATTTCTTTGTGTCGAGGGCTGAAATTTCTCTGAGTTGAACACAAATTTCTTTGAATCGAATTTTTTCTCTATAAAAATGTTGAGAGATTCCAACTATTATGAGAATATTGTATATTATTTATTTTATAAAATCTTAATATTATGAACCTTACAAAATTCTCCTTTTTAAAAGTAAAAATTTAAAGTTTTAGAGTTCTAAATTTTATTGGACTAGACCATTCAAAAAAGTAAAAATAAAAAATTGAAAAAAATTATTTTTAAAAAAAATGGTAAAAAAAGTCAATTTGTTATTTTTATTTTTTTAATTTAGTGAACTTTCTTTGGTTTTTTTAATTTTTTTTAATTTTTAATCTTAGACAGACTATAAAAATAAAAAAAATTTTGAAATAAATTTTTAAAAAATTACCAAACACAAATGTTAAATAAAATTTTTAACTTATTTAGCTGGATACCTAGATAAACCACATGGCATATCGTGCATATAAATAAATATTAAACAAATTTATATAAAAATCGTTGAATCTGAAATAAAAAATACATCGATCTTATAATATTTTAAAAATGATTATATATCTCTTGTCAGAAAAAAAAAAGAAAAAAAAAAGAGTGATTGTAGTATCAAACATACTATTTAATTTTACATTTTAAAAATTAAGAAATATAAGTTATAATTCTTTTCTTTCTTTCTTTTTTGTATAATTTTTTTTTTTTTTTTTGGTTAGGTTAAATGGAAAGTAAATGTTAGGCTATTTTGAGTTTTATCATTTGAACTTTTTTTCCCTACACTTCATTTATAATATTGTTGACTTGCTTTAATATATAGCTCTCACTATATAAAACGCACAAATACAATTTTAGTCGTCAATTCCATAATTTTTGACGACTAAATTATTTTTAATTGTCAATTTTGATCGCCGAAAGTCCATTTTGTTGTAGTGCATGTGTGGCCTACATTTATGTGAGAACTTTTTTGTATGTAACATTGTGGAATTGATTAAAACTTAGTTAGGGGCATTCATTAAATAATAACATTTATCGTAATTATTAAATCTACTTTAACAAGTGTGTTTAATAAATATCATGTATATATATATATATATCTTTGAGGTTGAATTTCTCTCAAGTTCACATTTTAATTTGAGAGATTTGATAAGTTTGTGGGGGCTCATTACAAATCACGTTTCGAAAATCTGAAACGTTATTTTTGTACGACCTTTCATACGGGAAAGAAATAAATCTTCTCGTATAATTCTGTTAATCAAGTCTGCGCTCCTTCGTAAGACGTCATTCTACTACCTGAAAATACAAACGTGAGCTAGCCGGCGGGTGTGTGCCGGAAACCTCTCCGATACCTAAGTCAGCAAGCTAGACAAATAGACAAAAGCTCTGTGTATTCAAGAATCAAAGTTGCGTTACCTCTCCATAGGTGATGTTTGTGAGCTTTTATAGGTTCCGTGTGGCACAATCCTAGTAGGACTTTTACTCCTCCATGCAGAGTCCTCCTAGAATTCATACTCCTAAAAGATAATGCTTATCCTTCAACACCCCCCTCACTACTTTAACCAAGTGAGATGGTTTTACCATGGCCGGACTACCATCCGACCGAAATAACATTGCCATGCTAAACTAATTGGAGTGACCGACCTAAATGTTAGTTCGGTTCTTCCTTGCCTTTCTCCTACCTTGGCTTCACATGCCAAGACCGAGCTACCCATAGAAGAGTTGAGCCGAACTAACCCAAAAACCAAGTCCAGAAGAGGGCTCAGCATACCTCGGTTCCATATGCTATAACCGAAATAACTCTGGCGACCGAACCATACGTAGTATTCTTCTGAACCGGACTTAAAACATAAAGCCTTCTGGGACTGAACTAATCATCACGGCTTTGGGACCGGACTAACTTTAAGCCTCTTCAAGACCGGAGTCACTTTATGGCCCTTTTACTCAGCCCTTCGCACTGAGGCCCATAACGACCCAGCTCGGCCTAATTTGCACATAAATTACTCTCTCAATTGCCCCTTAATTCCATCTGCCCAGCATGATAGGGATTACCTGTCTATAAACCGGGCCAAAGCTTTAACCTTTCCAGCTGAGCTAAAAAACCCTTTAGCCTTTCCAGCCGAGCTAAAACTCTGAAGCCTTACCAGCCGAGCTAAAACTCTGAAGCCTTTCCAGCCGAGCTATCCTCATCCGGTCAAAACGTCTCTTCAGTGATAGAAACTGAATCGCTTCCCATTCTAGTGATACGTGGCAGGCTCTAATTGGCCCTTCGCAGCTGTCACGCCGTCTTCGTATTTCATGAGATTTGAACAGTCCCGCCTTTTTTCGTCTTTAACACAAAACAAACTTTCTCATTTCAAATCATTCACTCTACTATTCAATCTCTTCTTTCTCTCTCCCTACTGAGCTTTTACTGTTCTTCAATTTGCACTTGAAGAAACTGCATGATTTTGCTGCCATTTCTTACCTCTTTAGTGCTTCTACCTCTTCATCTGGTAAGCTACTCAAATCTGTTTCTCTTTTCTTGTTTTTGCTTTCGTTTAATCCATAGCATACTATTTATGTTTTTGAAAAGTACCTTTTCCTTCCATTCTCCACTGGTCTTCTGTTTTTCTGGAAAAAACTTTAGTACTAGAACACTTGAGTTCACTAAAAAACCAGTGAAACACTGATTTTGATTCAAAATCATCATGCAACCGAACTAGGATACTGTTTATGCTAGGTATAAGTCTAGTCAGTTTATAACCGAACTAACACTTCATGTTTACACCAGTAGTTTCAATAAGTCAAACCATTTCTTGATTTACCTTAGCCGAGGTAACCAACCGAACTAAGTCTGCACTTAGTATACTGGGAAACCTTAATTCTGACCGATCTAGGTCTTCGGGGCTAAACCAGCTTTCTTAGTTTTTAGACCGAACTCAAAAAGCTGCCCCCAGAAGCTCAACCGGTCTAACAGAACCTTCTCCTTAACCGAGATATCGAGTCGCTCGCCAAGACCGAGCTAAAAAACCCCTGCTTAATTCGAGCTACCAAGCACCTTGTTGAAACCGAGACAGAACCTGTAACATCCTACATAGTCGAAGTAGGACTTATTTTCTTGCTTTTTACTTTGTAGCACGGTCCAACGATCTGTGCTTAACACCTTTGTTTTCCACTTTGCAGACTTAGGTTGCCCAAGCATTCCTCTGAGCGCTCATCCGAGCTACTGAGCACAAATTTCCCATCGATCTAATTTATTCATAACTTATAAAATAAATACGGAAGTATAGATTTTTAGTAAAGACACCTGGTGGTTTAGCCGAATTTCGAAGGGAGTATAACATCCCTGACGATGTCCACCTTACTCTAGCCGAACAAGATATCGTACCTTGGGGAAACCCTGGCTTCGTTCCCTTCACCTTCCTTTCCATAGTAGAGACCGGACTAAGATTCCCGGTTCAACCCCTGCTTTGTGAATTCCTTAGGCAAACCAGAATATGCCCAACCCAGCTTTCTACAAACTCATATCGTATAATAAATGGTATAGCCGAACTAAATCGCCGAGCCGGCATTAACCTTGGCTTAGCCGAACTATTCCATCAATACTCTATAGGGTCAAAAGAAGACGGGTGGGTTTACTATTTAAGAATACGCCGCCGCCGAGAGAAAGTAATAAAAGACACACCGGATAAAGACTTAAACGATGATGATTTTTTCTGGGTATCTGGCAATTTTGAAGACCACCAAGCCCAAATCCCAGGCCGCAGTATAAATTGGAATAAAGGAACACCCGGTATAATTACTTCGGCTCTATGCATGCTTCTGTTTTACTTCGGTTTCTAATTTCATAACCGAACTAACAGTTGTATTCTTTTTGCAGATTCAGCCCATCTTCAATCTCTTTACAGCTACCCCAATCTGAACACTCTCCGCGCCGTACTACGGTTCCCAGAAAGAAGTTGGGCGAAGCTGTTGAATTTCGAACCGACATACCGATATAGCAGCCGACGTAAGGCCAGAGTAACAGACTTCCTGCTAGAGGACGCCCCTGAATCGGACCCCACTTTGCCCCAGATCAATCTTGTCCCTCTGACAGCTGAACAAGAAATGGCCAAAAGGAACAGAGTGAGGGCCCTTCTGACCGAAACAAACAGAGCCAAGGTACCGCCACCGACCCAGACACAAGAGACCATGGTGGCTCTCCCATCTCAACAACCTTCGACATCTCGGGCGAACAAGCGTGCCCGGACTAGCCAAACCGAGCAACGCCTTGTTGATGAAGATGAGACCATTCTTCCGCCACCGAGCCCTCCACCGAGTCCACAGCCGGAGCGGTCTGACCGATCTAGCTCCTCCAAGTGGGCACCCAAGCTCACTTTCCAGAACCGAGATATTCAGGACACTGACTCGGTGGTTACAGAGAAGGATCACTTAATGGTTTTCAACCTTGCCAAGAGTGTTTGCCTTCCAAAAGACATGGAGCACCACAATCAGCTGAACACCGAGCTGAAGGCCATCCGGTCATCAACTAAATCAATGATACTAGTAAGTAGCTCTTTTTTATCTTTCTAATTTTTCCAACTTTCAGTTCGGCTAAAGAGAAAGTTACTATTCTTTTGCAGGCCATTCAGAAAAACAACATCGCACACAAGCGAGTGTTGGAACTCAGGAGAACAACAAGGCAGGCCATGGCAGAAGCTGAAGCCAAGACCGCCGAGCTCAAACAATCCCAAGTGAAGACGGCCGAGCTAGAGGCCGAGGTAACTCGTCTGACCGGACTAGTTACCTCGGCTAATGCTGACAAAGAGAGAGCCCTAACCGTGACAAAAGACAAATATTTGCAGGAGCTGGCTAAACTTGAAGGCACGAAGAACGCTGAAATAGAGCAGCTAAAAAAGAAGGCAGACGACGCCGAGCTCAAAGGCTTTAAAGAAAGCGAAGCTGCTTACATTCAACAATGTGAAGCAGCAAAGGATTTATTCTTCAAGTGCGGCTGGAGAGGTGCTGTGGGGCAGCTCGACTATGGGCCCGAAACCGAGGTCTACAATGCTCCTCAGTATTTCAATCCGGCCTCATTGGTGGAGTATGCTGTCGACCTTCTGTAATAACCCTGACCCTAATTAACGCTAATTGGTACTTAATTATGCCTAATAGTAATTAAGAGGGAATCTGGAATTAATTTGCATGTGTATTGTATGAATTATGTGTTTCCATCTGTTCGGTGTCGAAATATCTGTTCGTGTTTTAAACTTTAAATTACGAATTGGAAGCCTTATCGGCACCCGATTCCGAAATTGATTAGTGTTTTAGACTAGTTAGATTTTATGTGATTTTATGGTGGGTTTAATTAAAATTCGGTTTGGGGCGATTAAACTCAATTAAAATAATGTCATTTATTTGATTTGAGCCAAACACCACTTATATTCTTGTTTTACTCCACTAACTCACCCTTTTGCATTTCATTTACACATTTGAGCCTCAACAAGAGAAAAAAACGTGAGGGAGAAGAGGAATTGAGGAAATTGGGTCTTAGCTCAAGAATTAACTTGGAAACTTAGAAGAAATTGGAGGATAACAACAAATTGAGCTAGCACACTTTGATTTTAAGGTTTAAGGTAGGAGATTGTTCTCTTAATTGTGAGTCTAGATCACTTCTTGCATGGTTCATAGTTAGATTAGTGTTTAGAGCTAGAATTGGGTTTAACATGTGGAATTGAAGTCCATAGCATGCATGCATGAACATGTTCTTAGAAATTGAAGTTGTTTAGTATCAAATCTTCACATGCATGGCCATATTTTTGCTAAGGTCCTTGAATTCATCAAAATTCTAAGTTTAATTTTGCTTTGGATCATGTTTTAGAGCTTTGAAATTAATTTGGACTCATGCATGTTTGTTTAAACTTTGTTCTTGGTGATTTATTGAAATTGTGATCAAATTGTCTCACCCATGGGCATTGATTTTACAAATTGGCTTTTGAAACTTGTTGTATTATGAGTTTGAAATGTTTTTCCAGAAATTGAGCCCAAGAGGTTGAGTTTTGAAGGGTTTAAAGTTGGATTTGAGCATTGGAGTTCAATCTGGAATTTCCAAATTTTGGACTCACGCTCGAGCGAGGAACTCCACACTCGAGCGAATACTCTGCGATCATGCCTTCCGCTCGAGCGAGCAAAGTGATGCTCGAGCGTGAAATGCGTGTATCCAGTACTTTTCATGAGTTCACAGTCCGCTCGAGCGAGGGAACCCACGCTCGAGCGTCCATCGAGCGTAAATTTTGAGCATCCAATTTTTTATCAGAGTAACACGATTCGGCGAGCGACGGAATTCACGTTCGAGCGGAGCCCCTTTGTCTGCATGTTCGCTCGAGCGTAGAAAGCCACGCTCGAGCGAGACCCCTGTTTTCTAAAAATTTTGTAAAGTGTCCAAAAATACATTTTTGCATCCTCATTCCATCCTAGTCATTCCTAGGCCATGTTTAAGACTCTATAAGGGGAATTCAAGGGTAGGAACACACTTAGAACCAATGACAAAAGTTTTGTATAAGCTGGAACGTGTGTTTCATGTATATGTTTGTTATGTGTTATGTAGGTCACGTGCCGCACTCTGTTTGACCTTTTGGCTCCGTCTGTCTATTTCAACCCCCACTGTGAGTAATAACTTAGTAAAGCTATGTTCAATTGTATTTACTTTCTGTGTGATGAAACAAGATCTGTTTTCTGAAATGATATTTTTGTATGAATGAATGGTTGTCCAATGTTTTCTGAAATGTATTTGTGACATTCTTAGCCTCAAATATGTTCTGTTTCGTCCCTTAATGGGCCAACTGTACGTCTCATGAGCCAACTGTTTATGGATCTTTACGTCCCTTTATGGGCCAACTGTACGTCTCATGAGCCAACTGTATCGTTTCTGTGCACGTGAGTCAACTGTTTGCCTTTATGGCCGTCCCTTTTTGGGTCAACTGTATCTGTGAGGACTAATGAAGGTATCACGCATATTTATGCAAGACTTCTGATTTCTATAAATGATCTGTACAAGTATGGCTTTGATATGAACTGAATTATGAATTCTGAATCTGTATGGACACATTCATTATAACCCCTTTACTCTGTTTGTTATTCACTGGGCTTTCGCTCACAGTTTACTATATATATATATAGGTGAGCTGGCACAGGACCCAGGCCAGAGTTGATGGCCTTCTGTTTCGTTTTGGTCAGCCACCTGTTGCGCCTCCCGAGGAGGTTCCGCCTGAAGCCTATCGCCATGGCTGTTTTTGCACTTCATGCTAGTCTGTTGTGTCTGCTTTGTCACGTCAGATCTTGGGATCACATTTTGTAAATACTTTGTACATATTTGGTGTATCTGACTAGCATGTTTATGTATATAAATAAGTTTTGAATTTTCTGTCTCATATACGTCATCACAGCTCATTGGACCTTGTTTATTTTATATTATTGCTTCCGCAGCCCCTTACTATTTGTTAATCTGTTCAAAGGCCGTAGGTAATTCTCGGATTACTGGCCGGTTACGGTGCCAAGCCTATAGGGGCGGGTTTGGGTCGTGACAGAGTGGTATCAAAGCACGAGTTATACCACACACACAGGTCCTTATGAGCTTAGGATGTCCTAGTAAGAGTTAGGGGCATTCCATCTGCATGTGTAAGTGTGTGGTAATACGACTGAATATTAAAACTGAATGTACATTTGAATAACTGAACTAAAGGAAATGAATAAGATTATGCCAATGTTTAATATCATTTGATATCTGTAGTGTAAGATGGACAATGCAAGGGGAACTGGTGAGGGTGAATCTTCAGAGGCTTGTATGGGCCGAATGGAACAAATGTTGGCAGCGTTGACTGAGACTTTAACACAGCAGCAAAGACAACAACCTTTACCCCCTCCACCTCCACCGGTACAAGCTGAGATAGATAACAATGACATCATTAATCTGACACAGAAATTCCTGAAAATGAAACCGCCAATGTTCTACGGTGGAATTGAACCTTTGAAAGCTGAGACGTGGCTGCTTGAAATGGAGAAATTTTATGAAGTGTTCCCTTGTTCTGAAACTCAGAAAGTCCTGTTAGCTACCTACACTTTGAAAGACGAAGCCCGCAGGTGGTGGTTGTTAATCCGAAACAACAATGGGAATATGACATGGGCACAGTTTAATGCTATTTTCTATGACAAATACTTTCCCCAATGTTTCAGAGACCGAAAAGTGTCTGAATTCCAGGAACTCAAACAGGGAAGAATGGCAGTGGCAGAATACGAAGCTAAGTTTACTGAATTAGCACGGTTTGCTCCACACATGGTGGACACAGACTACAAGAAAGCTCGAAAGTTCGAAGGAGGATTGAACCTCGATGTGTTTGATCGAGTAGGCGTTTTGAAATTGCCTACTTACGTGGAAGTCCTAGACAGAGCCTTAATGGCAAAGGCTACCCTAGCTGCCATGAAACAAAGCAAAGCTCCGGTATCTACAGCAAATGAGTGGAGAGGAAAAAGATCCGAGTTTAGTTTTAAGAAAGGTCGAACCTTTGGTAATAAGAAGCAGAACACAGGGACTTGGAGCAACTCGAGTCAAAGTAGTGGGCCTCCTCCAGTTTGTTCTGATTGTGGTAATAGACACAGGGGTGTGTGCCATCGAATATCCGGTGCTTGTTATCGATGTAGCCAACCAGGCCATGTAGTGAGAGATTGTCCCTTTAGGAGTGAGAGCACTAGCTGTCCTGTAGTGAGTTCAGCGAGATCCGCTTCAGTGGCCAAAACCAATGTCAAAGCCAATGCAGGAAAGGAACCTTTGAAACAAGGCCGAGTGTTTGCCTTAGTGCCCGGGGACGTGCCGAACACCTATACTGTGGTGTCAGGTACACTTTCTGTCTGTTCTCAAAGTGCATGTGTATTGATAGATTCTGGTTCTACACATTCTTTTGTGTCACGTGCTTTTTCTCGAAAATTGACTAGGCCATTAGAACTCATGACATATGTGCTGTCTGTATCTACGCCATCTGGGGACTCTATGATGTGTACTCATGTTTATCCGGCATGTGATATTATGATTAGTGATATGCTGTTGTATGTGGATTTATTACCTTTGGACATTCATCATTTTGATTATATTTTGGGGATAGATTAGTTGACTAAATACTGTGCTACCATTGACTGTGCAAGCAAAACTGTTGTATTTAGACCGCCGGGTATACCTGAATTTACTTTTAGTGGGAATGGGGTAGTTCCTCCCCCATACTTAATCTCAGCTATGAAAGTTGTAAAACTGCTTAGGAAAGGATATAGGGGTTATCTGTGTTGCATACTGACCACATCATCTGCCAGTACTACTGTAGAAACAATCCCTATTGTTTGTGACTTTCCTGACGTGTTTCCAACTGAATTACCGGGGGACTTAGTCGACAAAGAAATTGAATTTACTGTTGAAGTGCTTCCGGGGACACAGCCTATTTCCAAAACTCCCTATAGAATGTCTACCTCTGAGTTGAAAGAATTGAAAACCAAACTTCAAGAGCTGTTAGATAAGAAATTTATCCGTCCGAGTATTTCACATTGGGGTGCCCCAGTCTTGTTTGTCAAAAGAAAGATGGGTCTTTAAGATTGTGCATTGACTATCGAGAATTGAACAAAGTGACCATCAAGAACAAATACCCTTTGCCTCGAATAGATGACTTGTTTGATCAACTTCAGGGTGCCCAAGTGTTTTCTAAAATTGACCTCAGGTCTGGGTATCATCAATTAAAGGTTAGAGCCAAAGACATAGAGAAAACTGCATTCCGAACTAGATATGGACACTATGAATTCTTGGTAATGCCGTTTGGGATGACTAATGCACCTGCTGCTTTCATGGATTTTATGAATAGGGTGTTTAAATCATATCTGGATGACTTTATTGTTGTGTTTATTGATGATATTTTGATATATTCTAAAGATAGGAAAGAACATGAAAATCATCTGAGAACCGCCTTGCAGATTTTGAGAGAGAAGAAATTGTATGCTAAATTGTCCAAGTGTGAATTCTGGCTTGACAGTGTGGCATTTTTGGGTCATGTCGTCAACAAGGATGGTGTTTCTGTGGACCCTTAGAAAATTGAGGCTGTTGTAGATTGGCTGAGACCTACAAATGTGACAGAAGTCTGAAGTTTTGTAGGACTTGCAGGCTACTACCGGAGATTTGTGAAAGACTTTTCTAAGCTTGCCTTACCATTAACTCAATTAACTCAGAAAAATGTGCCATTTGACTGGAATGACCAAAGAGAGGCAGCTTTCCAAGAGTTGAAAACCAGGTTAGTGACTGCACCTATCCGAACTCTGCCTAATGGTACTGATGGGTTTCAAGTGTACAGTGATGCTTCTTATAAAGGCTTGGGGTGTGTACTAATGCAAAATGGAAAGGTGATTGCTTATGCTTCAAGACAACTCCGACCACATGAAAAGAATTACCCAACACACGATCTTGAGCTAGCAGCCGTAGTGTTTGCCTTGAAAATATGGCGTCATTACTTGTATGGGGTGGCTTGCGAAGTGTACACCGACCATAAAAGCTTGAAATATTTCTTCACCCAAAAGGAGTTGAATATGAGGCAGAGGCGTTGGTTGGAACTAATCAAAGATTATGACTTGCAAATTTTGTATCATCCAAGAAAGGCTAATACTGTAGCAGATGCCTTGAGCCGAAAATCTGGTGCGAGTTTGTTATGTTTGCTATCCAACCGGAAGGACTTGTCAACTGACTTTGAACAGGACGGACTGATATCTGCTATCTCTGCTCAATCTACTATTCTTGATGAAATTAAACAAAAACAATGTGAAGATGAATACTTGAAAAAGATTATAGAGGAGATTGATTCGAAATCGAGGCCAGGATTTGTGTTTGAAAATGATGTACTGAAATTTCAAAACCGTCTTTGTGTGCCTGATTGCTATGAGTTGAGAAAACGTGTTATGACCGAAACTCACAGTAGTAAGTTTGCTATGCACCCGGGGAACACAAAGATGTATCATAATTTGAAACAGAATTTTTGGTGGCCTAGAATGAAAAGGAGTATTGCGGACTTTGTGGCGAGATGTCTACATTGCCAACAGGTTAAAGCTGAACATCAACGACCTGTCGGTTTGCTACAACCACTCCCAATACCAGAATAGAAATGGGAGCACATCACCATGGACTTCATTGTGGGATTGCCTCGTTCTTCTCGAGGTATGGATTCTATTTGGGTTATAGTTGACCGTTTAACTAAGTCTGCACATTTCTGCCTGTCAAAACCATTTATAATGCTGATAAATTGGCCAACATCTATATGATGGAGATTGTGCGATTGCATGGAGTACCCGTACCTATTGTGTCTGACAGGGACTCGAAGTTTGTGTCAAGATTTTGGCAAAGTTTGCAACAGGCTTTGGGAACAGAATTGAGATCGAAAGCAAAGCTTATCACTCACGCATCGATGGCCAAACTGAACGAACTAACCAAACTCTGGAGGATATGCTCAGAATGTGTGTGTTAGACTTCCAGGGAAATTGGGAAACCTACTTGCCATTAGCTGAATTTGTGTACAACAACAGTTACCACTCAAGCATTGGAATGGCTCCTTACGAAGCTTTGTATGGAAGAAAGTGTCGATCTCCAATATGTTGGGCTGAAGTAGGTGACAGACCTTTGCTGGGACCAGAACTTGTGCAAGAGACAACCGAGAAAGTGCAACTGATACAACAGCGTCTGAAAACTGCACAGAGTAGGCAAAAGAGCTATGCCGATGTTCGGAGAAGAGAAAGGGAATATGAAGTGGGGGACCATGTGTTCATCAAAGTGACCCCAATGAAGGGTCAAACTCGGTTTGGTGTGAAGGGAAAATTGGTGCCAAGGTATGTTGGACCTTATGAAGTTCTCGAAAAGATCAATTCGGTGTCGTACCGGATAGCCTTACCTCCTGTCATGGAACATATGCACAACGTCTTTCATGTATCAATGCTTCGGGAATATTTGCGAGATCCACTCCATGTCATTGAACCGACGCATGTACTTTTGAAAGATGACTACACCTACGAAGAAAGGCCTATCCAGATTGTAAATCGAATGATCAAAAGGTTGAGAAACAAAGCGATACCCTTGGTGAAAGTGGATTGGCAAAACCACGGGGGAACCTATGCAACTTGGGAAACCGAGGAAGACATGAAGAAGAGATATCCGGAATTGTTTCCGTTGAACCCTGTGTTGATTCCGAATGAAGGTAATTTGAGTTTGGAGACCAAACTCTTTTAAGGGGGGAAGACTGTAATAACCCTGACCCTGATTAATGCTAATTGGTACTTAATTATGCCTAATAGTAATTAAGAGGGAATCTGGAATTAATTTGCATGTGTATTGTATGAATTATGTGTTTCCATCTATTCGGTGTCGAAATATCTGTTCGTGTTTTAAACTTTAAATTGCGAATTGGAAGCCTTATCGGCACCCGATTTCGAAATTGATTAGTGTTTTAGACTGGTTAGATTTTATGTGATTTTATAGTGGGTTTAATTAAAATTCGGTTTGGGGCGATTAAACTCGATTAAAATAATGCCATTTATTTGATTTGAGCCAAACACCACTTATATTCTTGTTTTACTCCACTAACTCACCCCTTTGCATTTCATTTACATATTTGAGCCTCAACAAGAGAGAAAAACGTGAGGGAGAAGAGGAATTGAGGAAATTGGGTCTTAGCTCAAGAATTAACTTGGAAACTTAGAAGAAATTGGAGGATAACAACAAATTGAGCTAGCACACTTTGATTTCAAGGTTTAAGGTAGGAGATTGTTCTCTTAATTGTGAGTCTAGATCACTTCTTGCATGGTTCATAGTTAGATTAGTGTTTAGAGCTAGAATTGGGTTTAACATGTGGAATTGAAGTCCATAGCATGCATGCACGAACATGTTCTTAGAAATTGAAGTTGTTTAGTATCAAATCTTCACATGCATGGCCATATTTTTGCTAAGGTCCTTGAATTCATCAAAATTATAAGTTTAATTTTGCTTTGGATCATGTTTTAGAGCTTTGAAATTAATTTGGACTCATGCATGTTTGTTTAAACTTTGTTTTTGGTGATTTATTGAAATTGTGATCAAATTGTCTCACCCATGGGCATTGATTTTACAAATTGGCTTTTGAAACTTGTTGTACTATGAGTTTGAAATGTTTTTCCAGAAATTGAGCCCAAGAGGTTGAGTTTTGAAGGGTTTAAAGTTGGATTTGAGCATTGGAGTTCAATCTGGAATTTCCAGATTTTGGACCCACGCTCGAGCGAGGAACTCCACGCTCGAGCGAACATTCTGCAATCATGCCTTCCGCTCGAGCGAGCAAAGTGATGCTCGAGCGTGAAATGCGTGCATCCAGTACTTTGCATGAGTTCACAGTCCGCTCGAGCGAGGGAACCCACGCTCGAGCGAGGACTTGTGTCTCATGCTCGAGCGAGGGTCGAGCGTCCATCGAGCGTAAATTTTGAGTATCCAGTATTTTTACTGTAGCACACAGTTCGCTCGAGTGACGGAATTCACGCTCGAGCGGAGCCCCTTTGTCTGCATGTCCGCTCGAGCGTAGAAAGCCACGCTCGAGCGAGACCCCTGTTTTCTGAAAATTTTGTAAAGTGTCCAAAAATACATTTTTGCATCCTCATTCCATCCTAGTCATTCCTAGGCCATGTTTAAGACTCTATAAGGGGAATTCAAGGGTAGGAACACACTTAGAACCAATTACAAAAGTTTTGTATAAGCTGGAACGTGTGTTTCATATATATGTCTGTTATGTATTATGTAGGTCACGTGCCGTACTCTGTTTGACCTTTTGGCTCCGTCTGTCTATTTCAACCCCCACTGTGAGTAATAACTTAGTAAAGCTATGTTCAATTGTATCTACTTTCTGTGTGATGAAACAAGATCTGTTTTCTGAAATGATATTTTTGTATGAATGAATGGTTGTCCAATGTTTTCTGAAATGTATTTGTGACATTCTTAGCCTCAAATATGTTCTGTTTCGTCCCTTAATGGGCCAACTGTACGTCTCACGAGCCAACTGTTTATGGATCTTTACGTCCCTTTATGGGCCAATCAGACGCCTCATGAGCCAATCAGATCGTCTCCGTGCACGTGAGTCAACCGCTTGCCTTTATGGCCGCTTTTTGGGTCAATCAGATCTGTGAGGGCTGATGAATGTATCACGCATATTTATGCAAGACTTCTGATTTCTATAAATGATCTGTACAAGTATGGCTTTGATATGAACTGAATTATGAATTCTGAATCTGTATGGACACATTCATTACAACCCCTTTACTTTGTTTGTTATTCACTGGGCTTTCGCTCATAGTTTACTATATATATGTAGGTGAGTCGGCATAGGACCCAGGCCAGAGTTGATGGCCTTCTGTTTCGTTTTGGTCAGCCACCTGTTGCGCCTCCCGAGGAGGTTCCGCCTGAAGCCTATCGCCATGGCTGTTTTTGCACTTCATGCTAGTCTGTTGTGTCTGCTTTGTCACGTCAGATCTTGGGATCACATTTTGTAAATACTTTGTACATATTTGGTGTATCTGACTAGCATGTTTATGTATATAAATAAGTTTTGAATTTTCTGTCCCATATACGTCATCATAGCTCATTGGACCTTATTTATTTTGTATTATTGCTTCCGCAGCCCCTTACTATTTGTTAATCTGTTCAGAGGCCGTAGGTAATTCTCGGATTACTGGCCGATTACGGTGCCAAACCTATAGGGGCGGGTTTGGGTCGTGACACCTTCAGAAGCAATTTCTTGAAGCGTCTGATGATGATGAAGAAAATGAGCCAACTGATACTCCAGTTGTCAATGAGCAAGCCAACGATCAATCAGCTCGGTTGGAGTCAACGGTTGAAGACCTGACTGTTGAGCCGCCGACTGACACCGTGCTGCCAGTTGATACCAAGCTCACATACGAGACCGATCTTCCGTCTGCAACCGGTGTTCGAGTTGACATTGATGCTGATCTTGAAGATCTTTTTAACTGATTTTGTAATTTTTCTTTTTTCTCTTTGCTCGTGTAACCGGGCTGTGGCCCCTCATTTGTACTTGTTTTGAATTTGATCAATGAAAATCATCTTTTCTACTCAACATTTATTTCGGTTTGATCTGTATGTTTGTACTTGTAATGACTTTTCCATGATCTTTTTGCTCCAACTGTTATCTCGGTTTAAATTCCCGTTTGAGCTTGCTTTCTAACTACAGTTTGGCCGAGATACTTTATTCCGGTCCTAGCTGATCAATCTGACAGCTTACTCGCCAACCACTCTTTAGCCGATATACTTACTCCGACTGAAGAGTATCAAGAGTTGGTTTTAATCCAGCCAACCACCCATTAGCCGTTATACTTACTTCGGCTGAAGAGTAATAAGTCTTTGTTTAATCCAGCCAACCACTCTTCAGCCTATGTCATTACTTCGGCCTATGTCTTTACTTCGGCTGAAGAGTTCAAAGAGTTGGTTTAATCCAGCCAACTACTCTTTAGCCCATACCCTTACTTTGGCTGAAGAGTAATAAGAGTTGGTTTAATTCAGCCAACCTTGAAGTTGGTTTAATCCAGCCAACCTAGAATAAAATGTTTGGTTATTCCGACCAAACGTCCTATAGCCTGGATCCTTATCCTGGGCTTAGGAGGGGTGTTGGTTTAATCCAGCCAACCTCTAAGTTAGTTTTTCCAGCCAACTTAGAATAAAATGTTTGGTTATTTCGACCAAACGTCCTGCAGCCTGAATCCTTATCCTGGGCTTAGGAGGGGTGTTGGTTTATTCCAGTCAACCTCTAAGTTAGTTTTTCCAGCCAACTTAGAATAAAATGTCTGGTTATTCCGACCAAACGTCCTGCAGCCTAGATCCTTATCCTGGGCTTAGGAGGGGTGTTGGTTTAATCCAGCCAACCTCTAAGTTAGTTTTTCCAGCCAACTTAGAATAAAATGTTTGGTTATTCCGACCAAACGTCCTGCAGCCTGGATCCTTATCCTGGGCTTAGGAGGGGTGTTGGTTTAATCCAGCAAACCTCTAAGTTAGTTTTTCCAGCCAACTTAGAATAAAATGTTTGGTTATTCCGACCAAACGTCCTGCAGCTTAGATCCTTATCCTGGGCTTAGGAGGGGTGTTGGTTTAATCCGGCCAACTATGTTTTTTTATGCCCCTAACTCACTAATTTACTAAAACAAACTTTTACAGAAGAAAACATCTAACTGAAAAGAAAACTACTTGTTTTATTGAGAAAGGGAGAAATTGCACAAACTTTAATAAGAAAAAAGCTAAAAATAAAATAACTTGAGATTTGCAGTATTCCATGGCCTGGGAATTGCCTTGCCGTCCTCGTCTTCTAAGTGGTATGCCCCTTTGCCTGCTAATCCTACCACTTTATATAGTCCTTCCCAATTGGGCCTTAGCTTGCCATCTCCTGGTATCAAGGTATTTCCCATCACTTTGTGCAGTACCCAATCTCCAACCTTGAATTGCCTTAGATGAACTGTCTTGTTGTATTTCCTGGATAACTCTTGTTGATATGAGGCAATGTGAACCAGTGCTCTTTCTCTTCTTTCTTCTGCAAGGTCGAGCTCTAATGCTATGGTTTCGCCATTCAAGTCTGGATCAAAATTCTCGCTTCGAATTGTGGGGAGGCCAACTTCCAGTGGGATTACTGCCTCCATACCATAGGCTAAGGAGAATGGTGTTTCTCCTGTTGATCGCCGATGTGTGATGCGGTAAGCCCATAAAACATGAGGGAGCTCTTCTGCCCACTTGCCTTTTGCTTTCTCTAACCTTTTCTTTAATCCATCCAAGACTACTTTGTTTGATGCTTCTGCCTGTCCATTTGCTTGGGGATATGCCGGTGTAGAATTGTAGAACTCTATCTTGTACTCTTCACAAAAGCCTTTGAAGATTCTGCCGTCGAACTGAGTGCTGTTGTCTGATATTTGTGCCTTTGGTATGCCAAATCAAGTGATGATATTCTGCCAGACAAACTTTTTCACATCTTTCTCCTTGATTGATGCCAAGGCTTCTGCTTCCACCCACTTCGTGAAGTAGTCGGTTGCTGCAAGAAAGAACTTCCTGTTCCCTAGTGCTGTTGGAAGTGGTCCTACTATGTCCAATCCCCACATTGCGAAGGGCCATGGGCTAGTTAGAGGTAGAAGTTCTCTGGCAGGTTGGTGTATTTGGTGTGCGAACTTCTGACACTTCTCGCACTTTTTGACATACTTTTCTAAATCCGCTTGCATGTATGGCCACCAATATCCTTGCGAAATTGCTCTGTATGCTAGTGATCTTCCTCCTTGATGGCTTCCACATACGCCCTCGTGTACCTCGAATAAGAATGTTTCCACTTTGCTGGGATGAACACACTTTAGGTAGGGTCCTGAGAATGACTTTTTGTACAATGCTAGGGATAAGGAGAGCCAAAATCACTACGACTTCGCTCTTATTCTGTTGGCCTCTTTCTTCTCTTCTGGTAAGATGCCGTCCTTTAAGAACAGGATGATGGGATCCATCCAAGAGGGGCCTAGCTCTGCGCAACATACCTCTTCTGCTTCGGGGTCTTCAATGCTTGGTCTAGGTAGGTAGTTGATCAGTAATGGATGAGGGATGGAAGTATCTGCCATTGAGGCAAAGCCTGCTAGCTCATCCGCTCTGCTGTTTTCCTCCCTGCCGATTTGTTCTATCCTGACTATTTCAAATTTCTTGATCTCTGTTCTGACCAACTCTTGGTATTTGGCCATCCTGTCATCTTTTGCTTCGTAGTCACCAGATATTTGGTTTACCACCAGTTGTGAGTCGCTGTAACCATTAGCTCGGTGGCTTTCATGTAGAATGCTGATTTGAGGCCTACAAGAAGCGCTTCATACTCTGCTTCGTTGTTTGATGCTGGGAAGCCAAGGTTGATTGCCTGCTCCACTACTAGGCTGTCTGGAGAGATGAGGACTATGCCAAGCCCTGCTCCATGCCGGTTGGATGCTCCATCCACGAAGAGCTTCCACATCTCTCCAACGAACAACTTCCAACAAGTGGAGGGATCAGATGATGCCTTGGGATTTTCCATGTTGCTGGTGTTTTCTTCAAGGTCCATGCTTGTTGTCTGCCCCTCGTTATCTGATCATACCAAGTCTTTATTTGTTGGTGAGTCTAGACTTGGTGTAGCATGGTTTGCCTTGGGGTCTGACTGAATATCCTGCACCAGGGGTTGCGCTATTCCGGCGTCAACTTCCATCCCTAGTTCGGTTGTTTCAGTTAGGTCGATTAGGCAGATATGATGACTTCCTGGTGTGAATTCTGCGACAAATTCTGCCAAAGCTTGAGCCTTTATCGCGGTCCTGGGTTGGAAATTGATGTCATATTGTCCCAACTCTACTGCCACTTCAAGATTCGCCCAGAAAAGTTCGCCCTTTCAAACAAAGCTTTTAATGGGAAAGCTGTGAGGACGACTATGGTGTGGGCGTGAAAGTAGTGTCACAACTTCCTTGTGGCCATCATCAAGGCTAATGCCAGTTTTTCCAGTGGCAAGTACCTTGTTTCGGCGCCCAGCAATGTTTTGCTAACATAGAAGATGGGCAGATGTTGGATTCCTTCCGCATGGACCAATACTGTGCTAATTGCGTGCTGAGAGACTGCCAGGTACAGGAAGAGTTCTTCTCCAGGTACTGGGGTGACAAGTAGTGGTGGAGAAGACATGTATTCTTTTAAGCTTTCCAGAGCGCGGTCGCATTCTTCGTCTCACTCAAATTTGGCCTTTAAAGCATGAAAAAATGGTCGCAGTCTGTCTGACGATCGGCTTATGAACCGATTGAGCGCAGCTGCCATGCCGGTGAGATGCTGCACTTCTTTTACTGAGTTTGGTCTTTCCAAATCCTGGATTGCTTTAATCTGGGAGGGGTCTACTTCGATACCCCGGTTGGTCACTAGGAAACCTAGGAATTTGCCAGATCCTACTCCGAACGCACACTTGGACGCATTGAGGCGCAACTTGTGCTTCTTCAGGATCTCAAACATCTCACCTAGGTCCTTGAGATGGTCGTTCTCATCCTTGCTTTTGACCACCATGTCGTCGATGTAAGCCTCCATTGTTCTGCCTAACAATGGTTCAAACATCTTGGTGACCATCCGTTGGAATGTCGCCCCAGCGTTCTTTAGGCCAAAGGGCATGACCTTGTAGCAATACAGTCCTCTTGGAGTTGTAAAGGATGTGACTTCCTGATCTGGTTCATGCATGGCGATTTGGTGGTAGCCTCTGTATGCATCCAGAAAGCTAAGTCGGTTGTGCCCTGCCGTTAGATCTACCAGTTGATCTATCCGTGGTAGAGGAAAGCTGTCTTTTGGACATGCCTTGTTGACTGTTTTGTAGTCGACGCAGACATGCCACTTGCCGTTCTTCTTTGGCACTACGACTGTGTTGGAGATCCATCTTGGGTAGTGTACCTCTCTGATTGTTCCTGCCTCCAGTAGGTTTCCTACTTCTTCCGCTACTATCTCGGCATGGTGGAGTGCCGATCTACGTGTGCGCTGAATGATTGGTCTGGCGGATGGGTGGACATTGAGTTGGTGACAGATGAAGTTGGGATCAATGCCTGGCATGTCATATGGTGTCCAGGCGAACACTTCGATGTTAGAGGTTAAAAATTCCAAGACCTCTAATCTCTTAGTGCTGGACAACGACGAACCGAACAAAAAGAACTTATCCGGGTTCTTTTCATCTATTCTTACCTCTACCAAGTCTTCCATTGCTTTCTGGTTAGCTGCTTTGCCGACATCTGCGAACAGTTCATTGCTCTCAGGTTCTTCCACCGAATGAACGTATCCATTGGCAGCGCGGCTGCCATTCACCGTGACAAAGCATTGCTTAGACATAATCTGATCTCCATAGACCTCTTCAATTACACCGGTATCATTGGGGAACCGCATTACTTGGTGGTAGAATGATGCCACCGATCGCATGGCATGCAGCCATGTTCTGCCCAAGATGATGTTATAAGTGGAGGGGACTTTCAATACCCAGAACTCCACTTGTTTCGTCATGCTTCCTGCTTTGACTGGGAGGATTATTTTGCTGACGGGCCATTCTGGCATGGAGTTGAATCCAATCAGGGGAGATACGGCAGGTGCCAAGTCTTTGTCTTGAAATTTCAACTGTTTAAATGTTTTGTAGTACATTATTTCACATGAACTACCTTGGTCGATCAAGATTCGCTTGACGTCAAAATCCTTGACTCGAAGAGTGACGACCAGGGCATCATTGTGAGGGCAATATATCCTTGTCAAGTCTTTATTCGAAAAAGACATGACGTTCACGGCCTCTGTCTTCCCCTTCTTGATGGCAGGTTGGGCACTTAGTACCTCTCTTAAATGCTCAGCCTTTTTGATTGATCCTCTGAGCTCGCATACACGCTCAGGTTCGAAAACTCCATGTATCACATTGATAATGCCTTGAGGTGGGGCGTCGATTGGCATTCCGTTGGGGTTATTATGATCCTGGGGGGCTGGTTGTGCCCCTCCTTCAATGTATTTATCCAAGTGACCTGCTGCCACCAACTCCTCTAGGTGCTGTCTCAATGGCGTGCAATTTTCAGTGCGATGCCCTTTTTCTTTGTGGAAGGTGCACCGTGATCTTTCGTTACAGTCCTTCTGAGCTTCCCCTAGCTTGGCTGGCCATCTGACGAAAGGCTCATCCCGTATTTCACTTAGAATTCGGTAGATCGATTTCTTGAAGACCGTGGTTATGGCAGTGCGGACTCTCATCCATCTTTTATCCTGGTCCTCTTCGTTGTCTCGTTTGCCACGTCCGTTTCTGCTCGGACGATCTATCGTGTTGACCTTTGCTGAGGCCTTTTTCTCTGGTATTGCGGTCATGCCAGATTTCGATTTGGCACGTGCGCCGTCCTCCTCCACCCTGATGTGCTGATGCACTCTTTCCATCAAGGCTTCCATGGTGAGGGGTGGTGTCATGGTAATTGAGTCCCTTAGTCTATTCTCGATTGGAAGGCCTCTTTTGTACTGTGTGATGGCCAGATTGGTGGGGCAGTTCCCAATTTGGTTAAAGGTCTCCCAGTAGCGACTATTGTAGGATCTTAGGGTCTCTTTGTCGCCCATGTCGATTGAGAGTAACTGGTCGATCTCCACCGGGGTTTTAGTGTTTGTCCTGAACCTTGTGACGAACGCTTCCGCCAATTGCGCCCAGGAGGCTATGCTGGCTTCTGGAAGTTTTTCGAACCAAGTCAAGCCTAGGTTGCCAAGGCTAGATGGGAAGAGGATGCACATCAAAGCCTCGTTCCGTCGGTATACAGCCATGACCTGGCGAAAGTGGGTCAAGTGTGAGTAGGGGTCCGTCTTCCCCTCATATGTAGTGAATTTGGGCTGAAGGAAGCCTGATGGTAGGGGCGCGTTTTCAATCGCTGGAACGAACGGCGAGGTTTGTAGCCTTGCTAATGCCTTGTCCGTCGGTTCGTAAGCAGGGCGCGGTATTAGCATTCCAACCTCGACACTTCCATGCGTTTGAGGAGCCAACCGCTGTAAGGCAGAAACTCTGTGTGGATCGTGTGCCCTGGCATCCTCCTTGCATCGTGCCTTTTCCTCCAGCACGGTTCGTAAGTCGAATGATCTGGGTAACTCCGTCTATTTGGATCTTGTTTGGTGCGTATGTGAGGGCCAATAGGTGCTTCCTTCAGTGTACGACCTCACAGATCTCATCCTCTCAGACCTGGAGTGACGAGTTCTGGAGGATCTGGATTGAGTATCGCCTGTCCTGAGGCTTCTACTCTCTGCCTGAGAGTGTGTGGTATTCCTTCCACGACTTTCCGAGTGCCGAGGGGGCGTCTTGCTTGTGCGCCCCTCTCCTGTCGCCACTCATTTTCCCTTTATTTGGTGCTTTAGAGATTCCATGTCCACCGCCATCCGTCGTATTAATTCGTCCTGTTCCTTGACGCGATCCTCCAAAGCTCAAGGATCAATCCTCCGCCTTTGCCTTTCTGGACTCTGTGAATGAGAGTGATGGGGGCTGTTAGTCCGCTTTCTTTCCCTTGTATCCTTTATGTGATTCTGTCTTTGTGGTTCTAAATCCACTATAGGAGGGATGAGAGGTAGACCTTCGTGCCTCGCACTCCCTTCTGGTGTTTGTCCGTCGATGGCGGACTGTGGCAAATCTTCGTTGTGCGCCATTGATTCTTAAGAGGAAAAGCTTGATCAAGAGATTTTGTTCTTGTCTAACTTCCCACAGACGACTCCAATTGTATGGGAAAGAAATAAACCTTCTCGTATAATCCTGTTGATCAAGTCTGCGCTCCTCCGTACGACGTCGTTCTACTACCTGAAAATACAAACGTGAGCTAGCCGGCTGGTGTGTGCCGGAAACCTCTCCGATGCCTAAGTCAGCAAGCTAGACAAATAGACAAAAGCTCTGTGTATTCAGGAATCAAAGTTGCGTTACCTCTCCATAGGTGATGTTTGTGAGCTTTTATAGGTTCCGTGTGGCACAATCCTAGTAGGATTTTTACTCCTCCATGCAGAGTCCTCCTAGGATTCATACTCCTAAAAGATAATGCTTATCCTTTAACACCCCCCTCACTACTTTAACCAAGTGAGATGGTTTTACCATGGCCGGACTACCATATGACCGAAATAACATTGCCATCCTAGACTAATTGGAGTGACCGACCTAAATGTTAGTTCGGCTCTTCCTTGCCTTTCTCCTACCTCGGCTTCACATGCCAAGACCGAGCTACCCATAGAAGAGTTGAGCCGAACTAACCCAAAAACCAAGTCCAGAAGAGGGCTCAGCATACCTCGGTTCCATATGCTATAACCGAAATAACTCTGGCGACCGAACCATATGTAGTATTCTTCTGAACCGGACTTAAAACATAAAGCCTTCTGGGACCGAACTAATCATCACGGCTCTGGGAGCGGACTAACTTTAAACCTCTTCAAGACCGGAGTCACTTTATGGCCCTTTTACTCAGCCCTTCGCACTGAGGCCCATAACGGCCCAGCTCGGCCCAATTTACACATAAATTACCCTCTCATATATCATTTATGAAAAAAATTAAATTAATCCAATAATTATAATCTTTTTATTTTATCGTATTTGTTTCTAAAAAAATAAATTATATATTTTCAAAAATATATTTGTCTTCAATTTTTTGAAGTCAATCATGATAAAATGAAAATGATACGATTATTGAATTGATACAATTTTTTCATAAATAATATATACAGAGGGCCCTATAAAATAAAATATTTGAATCATTGAAAAAAAATAAAAAGATTATTTATTTTTTAAAGATAAACATAATAAAATAAACCATCCATTTTTTAAACCTCATCATTTTTCATGAACAATATACCTGAAACTCCACAAAATAAACAATCAAAATAATCAAAAACAATACCCGTGATGAATTGCAAATCCGAACATATCGATAATGTTCAAATTTCAATTTAAATAAAAGTCAAAGCTATACTAAAAATTCAAAATGCAGACTATTTCATCACAGAACTCACTAGAAACAACCACATCACATAAAAAATAGTTAGAGAAATCTATGATTAAAAAAATAGTAGTATAATATTTTTACCTTTGAGAGGAACAAGATCTCTTTCAACAAGATGCTTGTAGTAAGAATAACCCAAAACCCCACAAACTGTGTTACACGGACTCTTCTATTTCCCTTATAATACTTGTGTCCACTGGATATGACATTGATAAGGGTGTGGGATATGTGTCCGACGCTCGTACCCAATTTAGACACTCAGATCTTTTAATTGGTGACAATACATGATGAAGAAGAAATTCATTTTTGTTAGTAAAGCAATATTTTTAGGCTCCCACATGAATTAGATATAGAAATTTCATATTTTTTCTGAATCGTATTTAATTTTTAATATAATTCTACATAATTTAAAACATCTCATTTGAAAATATTATATAATATATAATATATATGTGCATATGACGTGTCCCCATACCCATATCTAATTTTGGATATGTATCCCAAGATTCTAAGATTTAAATTTATGAAAGTCTGACGCTTTGATATACACTCGTATCCGACACTCGCACCCCAGTCCATGTATAATAGCCCACAAGCACTTGGAGTCTAGAATAAGACTTCAGGAATACCAAACTCCTCAGCAGCATCAAGAGTGAAGCTCATGCATGCATCGGAGACTATACACGTCACCGGCGGCGCATCGGACAATGATGACGCGTGGTTGAGCTTGGAGATTAAATTGGAGAAATGAACTAAGCAATTCTTGGAGGTGGAATCACAGAGAGAAGGGATGTCTTGGGTGGAGTCGGCATCTGAAGGAGGGAGGCCGTCGGGGATGGTTGCGAAGCGAAAGTCCGGCAAGCCGTCGAGGGAGTTGGGGCCTGTGGACGGTTGTGGTTGTACTCTGTGTTGACAAAGGTTATGTGACAGCCTCTAAGATGGAGTAGCTTTGCTAGTTTTAGCATTGGGTTGACATGGCCTTGAGCTGGATATGGGACACACACTGCATGGGGCTTGTTAACTCCACTTATGGAACCCATCTCTCTCCCTCAAATGATCTGGTTGATGAAGAGGAGAGGAAAAGGTTGCCTCTCTTTTAATTGGATCCAAATTTAGGTCACAGATTTTGAACCAGTATGGGTTGTGAAGTGGAGATTAAAATTATGTATTGTGAAATATATATGTAAAATGAATCTGAATTATATATTGAATCATATATTGATATTTTTGGATAAATTTTAGTTATATTATAGTGTTTAAGAATGAAAAAATAAAATAAAAAATATAATTATATATAATATTTTTCTATTTAATTTACTTATGGTGTAGGTGGATTCCACACAAGTGTTGTGTTGTAGAAAATGCTTGAGTAAGCAATAAAATTTATTTGGATTTTTTATTTTCTTTTAAATACTTGACATATATTGTCAAATTTAAAGTTGGAGAGAATAATGATTAAAATTTATTTCACCATGACCTCATTTGTTGTGGACCACGGTGAAGTTGAATTTTTTCACAAATTTTAAAATTTAAAAAATATCCTTTAAAATATATAGTATTATTATTGTACGTTCTATACTTTCTTACATATTGCTTTCTTCGTAAACAAGAATCCCAAAAATTAGGAATTGCCAGAGACTGTGAATGCTATTTTCCAACAGAAAAAATTGTACAAAAATAAGAAACACGTGTTTTGACAATTCTAAACGGAAAAGTTAAGAGTCTATTTGATAACTATTTTATTTTCAATCTTTAGTTTATAGTTATAAAATTTTTAAAAATTATCATAAAAATTTATTTGATAATTTTTTAAATTTATAAATGGTTGTTTCAATTTGTCAATTTGAGGAAAAAAACGTAAACTCATTTTTGAGTTTATGTTGGTTTTTAAACAGGAATTTAAAATTTTGACTAACAATTTTTTTTTTCAATTAATTTTTTTTTTAATTATTTTTTTTCAAATAAGTTTTTTTTTCAATTAATTTTTTTCTCAAATAATTTTTTTTAATTAATTTTTTTTAATTATAATGTGTATGATCCCATTGTCATAAATAATAATAAAATAAATATAAATATAAATATTTTAGACCTGAACAAACATATTTTTTAGTTTATATATGTTTTTAAAATTTTTCAAACATTTTATTCAAACCAAACGTGTTTGTAGCTTATGTTTTTCTAAAAATAAACAAAAATAATTTATAAAATTTTTGTAAACATAAAAAATGTAAATGTTACCAAACGCTACCTAGATGTTTCAAAAAAAATAATTATAAATTTTTTTACACAGTCTATCTATTTATCTTATTATAGAAGGAAAAAGGTATTTATAGTGAGAAGACTTGTGAGAGTTTCAAAATCTTATACTAACTTTCTTAATTTTTTAAAATTTAAACAATTAAAAAATATTTATTGACTAGTTTTCATTTAATCATATAAAAATAAAATTCTAATTAGTTTATGATTTATTTGATAATCCCACATTGAGAAAATAAGAAAAAAGTGAATTGTTTCACTTATATAAAGTGAATCTTATACTCTCATTTAATGTTGTGCATGTTTTAATTCAGTATAGTTTAAATTTTAAAATAAAATTTAAAAGTTTTAATTACTTTTGTGTAAGTTGGTTGGTTTTTTGACCTAACCAATTGAACTGAATCATTTTGGTTTGATTGATTCGTTAGTTTAACCACGATTTTAGTGGTTTTATCAAAATATAATGGTTTAGATTTGTTTGGTGGCGGTTTTATCAAAATATAATGGTTAGGTTTGTTTGATTCGGAATAAACTAAAAATTAATATGATTAAAAATTGAATGACTAAGATTGCTTGATTATAAATAAACTTTCCGCCTAAATAATAGTTAACTTTTAGTTTATAAGCCTGTATGGGGAAAAGAAGAAAAAAGTGAATTGTTTCACGTATATAAAATAAACTTTATACTCCCATTTAATATTGTAGTGCATGCTTCAATTTTAGACAGTTTGAATTTTAAAATTAAAATAACATTTAAAAGTTTTAATTAATTAATTTTTGTATAAGTTGATTAGTTTTTTGATCTAACCGATTAGTTTAAACCATATTTGGTTTGACTGATTCACCAGTTTAACCGAGATTTCTCATATTGATTAAAAAAATCTCCATTAACTAGCTTCCATTTAACCATATAAAAATAAAACTTTAATTAGCCTATGATTTATTTTATAATCCCATATAGGGAGAATAAAGAAAAAGTGAATTGTCTCACTTATATAAAGTGAATCTTATAACTATTTAGTATTATAGTGTTATGCATAGTTTGCCTAAACAATTGTTAACTTTTATTTTATAATCTCGCATTGAGAAAAGATAGAAAAAGTGAATTGTTTCACTTATATAATGTAAACTTTATACTCCTATTTAATATTGTAGTGTTGTGCATATTTTAATTTAAGACAGTTTAAATTTTAAAATTAAAATAATATTTAAAAGTTTTAATTAATTAATTTTTGTATAAGTTGGTTAGTTTTTTGATCTACCAATTAAATTAAACCGTTTTCGGTTTGACTGATTTACTGATTTAACCGCGATTTCTCTTACTGATTTTCTTAATTTTAATCAAATAAAAAAATCTCCATTGACTAGTTTTCATTAACTATATAAAAATAAAACTTTAATTAATCTATAATTTATTTTACAATCCCACATCAGAAGAAGAAGGAAAAAGTGAATTGTTTCGTTTATATAAAATGAATATTATATTCCTATTTAATATTATAGTGTTGTGCATAGTTTAGTTCATGACAGTTTTAATTTTAAAATAAAAACTCTAATTAGTCTATGATTTATTTTATAATCCCACATTGGGAAAAAAAGGAAAAAGTGAGTTATTTCACTTATATAAAGTGAATCTTATACTCCTATATCTATCTATATTTTATACACAGGAAAAGGAGTTTTTAATGAGGAGCTTTGTGAGAGTTTTAATATCTCATACTAATTTTATTGATTTTTTTTAATTTTAAATAATTAAGAAAATTTTCATTGGTTAGTTTCTATTTAATCATATAAAAATAAAATTCTAATAAGTCTGTGATTTATTTGATAATCGCACGTAGGGGGAATAAGAAAAAAATGATTTGTTTTAATAATATAAAATGAATCTTACACTCCCATTTTAAATTTTAAAATTAAAATAACATTTAAAAGTTTTAATTAATTAATTTTTGTATAAATTGGTTGGTCATTTGACCTAACCGATTAGGCTTAACCATTTTTGATTTGATTGATTTGCCGGTTTAACCATAATCTCTTATACTAACTTTCTTAATTTTAAACAATTAAAATAAAATTCATTGGCAAACTTCTATTTAACAATATAAAAATAAAACTATAATTAGTTTATGATTTATTTTATAATACCACATTGAGAGAAGAAAGCAAAAGTGAATTATTTCACTTATATAAAATAAATTTTATACTTGCATTTAATATTGTAGTATTGTGTATAGTTCAGTTCAACACAGTTTAAATTTTAAAATAAAAACTCTAATTAGTCTATGATATGATTTATTTTATAATCCCACATCAGGAGAAGAAGGAAAAAGTGAGTAGTTTCATTTATATAAAGTGAATTTTATACTCCCATATCTATCTATACTATATATATAACTAAATGTAGTTGTTTTGTCAAAAGCCTCCAAATATTTATTCGTAAATTCTCATAATTTTAAAACTCTCTTTTCTACGTGGCAATCTTTTTTGATTAGCTTTCATGTTTTCTATTTTTCTTCATTTTCTATTTTTTTTTGATTAATTAAAATAAAAATTAATTTCATTTCTTATGGATAAAAATTTAAATTTCAAAATTCCTCCACATAGATAAACATATAAAAATTAAAAATTAATTTATGAAAATTAATTTTATAGTCTATAGATAAAAATAAAAATTATACAATTAATTTTAAAAAATGAATTTCATAACTTAGAGATAATTTAAAATTTCTTCCCGTAAATAAACATATAAAAGTTGATAAATAACTTATAAAAATTAATTTCATGGCCCACAAATAAAGATGAAGATTAAATAATTGTTTAAAAAAAATGAAATTACTCATTTTTTCCCTCCTTCATTTTGTACTTTAATTAAATTCATTATAGATAAACATATAAAAATTCATAAATAATTTATGAAAATTTATTATAAAGATAAAAATAAAAATAAATTAATTTTATGACTTATAGATAAATAAACATATAAAAATTGACAAATAATTTATAAAGATTAATTTCGTGGTCTACAGATAAAGATAAAGATTAAATAATTGATTTACAAAAAATTAAAATAATAAAATTTAGAAAAAGATATGATCTGTTAATTTATATATCTATCAAAAACATATATATCTAAATCTTTATTTTGATTTACTTATATATTTAAACATATAAAAATTTATAAATAATTTATGAAAATTTATTTCATGACCTATAGATAAAGATAAAAATTAAAAAGATCAATTTCATGACTTATAGATAAGTAAACATATAAAAATTGATAAATAATTTATAAATATTAATTTTGTGGTCTACAGATAAAGATAAAGAATAAATAATTGATTTACAAAAAAATTAAATAATAAAATTTAGATAAAGATATGATTTGTTAATCTATATATCTATCAAAACATATATATCTAAACCTTTATTTTGATTTACTCACATATTTTTTTTCTCCTATCACATATTATTTTTTTTTATTTTACATTTTTTATCTTATGAAATATCTTTATCTAGAACTTCTTATCTCCTCTTAAATTCTTAACCTTCTCTTGATAATCTTTATTGTTCGTTATTCTTTATCAAGTGATAAAGATAAAAATAAAACAAAAAAATTATTGGCTCTGAATGAGAAGACATGGCAACCTTCTTTGATTTCTTTTTATGTTTTCTATTTTTTTTCATTTTCTATTTGTTTGATTAATTAAAATGAAAATTAATTTCATTGCTTATGGATGAAGATTTTAATTTCAAAATTCTTCTATATAGATAAACATATAAAAACTAGAAATTAATATATGAAAATTAATTTTATAGTCTACAGATAAAGATAAAAATTAAACAATTAATGTAAAAAAAATTAATTTCATAACTTATAAATAATTTAAAATTTCTTCCTATAAATAAACGTATAAATGTTGATAAATAACTTATAAAAATTAATTTCATGTCCCGCAAATAAAGATAAAGATTAAATAATTGTTTAAAAAAAAAACAAAATTACCCCTTTTTTCCCCTTCATTTTGGACTTTAATTAATTTCATTATAGGTAAACATATAAAAATTCATAAATAATTTATGAAAATTTATTTCATGACCTATAAATAAAGATAAAAATTTTAAAAATTAATTTCATGACTTATAGATAAATAAACATATAAAAATTAATAAATAATTTATAAAGATTAATTTCGTGGTATACAAATAAAGATAAAGATTAAATAATTGATTTTTAAAAAATTGAAATATGAAAATTTAGACAGATATAATTTGTTAATCTATATATCTATCAAAAACATATATATTTAAATCTTTATTTTGATTTACTCATATATTTTTTCTCCTTCTATCACATATTATCTTTTTTTTAAAATTTTTTTTTTATCTTATGAAATACCCTTATCTATAATTTCTAATCTACTCTTAAATTCTTAACCTTCTCTTGATAATTTTTATTATTCATTATTATCTACCAAGTGATAAAGATAAAACAAATAAAATATTTATTGGCTCTAAATGAGAAGAGTATTAATAATGAAATTGGTTGGCTCTGAATGAGAAGAGTATTAATAATGAAATAATGAAAGCTGCATGGGAGAAGGCAATACAAAAATGTCACAAAATTAATTTTTGTCACTATATTTATCTAAGGTAATAATTTGATATTTTTTCTATTAGTTATTAAAAATAGTTTGCATTAGATCATTGGTTTTTTTATTTTTTATTTTTTACTTTTAAGGCTGTCATTCGTTATCATATTTCTTCAATCCCATCTCTAAATTTTCTCTTTGAAATTTTTGTTTTTTAATAATAAAGTTTAGAACCAATTTCTTATCAAATTTGTTTTCTTAGTTCTTATTTTATTGAAGGATCGAGACGAGTAAAACATTTTTATGATATATAAAATTAATGAATCTATAGCGACCCCGGTCTTTTCCTATTTGATTACTGTATCCAAACTTAGGTTCCATGGATCTTGTCATTGTATAATTGTTACTGTCGTCCTTTATTTTCTCATGTGAGTTATAGGATGTGTTGGCGAGTGTTTGTTTCAGTTGGTTGGGTCCTAAACCAAGTGTTGCCCGCTTTTTGAGTTGGTCGCCGGCGAGGTTTGGTCGCCGGCGAGGGTTGAGTTTTGTCTCTGTGGCTCGAGGGGGTTTCTTCGCCGGCGGCGATTGCGTCTAGTATAGACCTGAGAGCAGTGTTTCTTCGCTCGAGCGAGCTTTTCTTCGCTCGAGCGAGCGAGGTGTATGTTTTCGAGTTCTTCGCTCGAGCGAGCATTCTGTCGCTCGAGCATGCTTCTGGGTTGCAGACCTGAAGCATTGCATTCTTGGCTCGAGCGAGCTTTTCTTCGCTCGAGCGAGCATTTCCTGTGTCTGGTCGCTCGAGCGACCATGTCTTCGCTCGAGCGAGCCTGTTCAGTTTAAATAGGCAGCAGCGGGAATTTAATCAGTTTTTCATCTGTCTTTTGATTCCAAACCCTAGTTTCCGAGTTCTCTCTCTCCCTACTCACCTTCTACCCTAGGTTTCATCTAGTTTTAGGGCGTTTCTACCCTAGTTCCTTTATTAAAAAGATAGAGTGGGTCAAGATCTTCCTTTTAATCTGAACAATCTTGGGTTTGGAGCACTTTGGATTTTGGGCCTTCATCTCCGTCTTCTCCTTTTGAGTTATTCTTCGAGGTAGGGACTTCCTACTCCAATGTATACGCTTTGTTCTAAGTTCTGGCATTTTAATATGTTGGGGGTATTTTGGTAATTTTTGGAAAAAACCCTAGTTGTTTAAATAAATTGAATTGTATATTTAATTTAAGGAACATTGGGGAAATTAGTTAAATTCATGAGATTGAGGAATTTATTGATTAAATGGGGTAGTTGATTGATTTAAATCACTCGTCTATTTAATTGTTGATTTATTTATTTCCAGTCTAGAAATAACTGTTTTGCGCTATCGGTGGAGGATAGTCGTGATTGTTGTAGACATTGCATGTGGAATAGGGATAATTGAAACTAATCACATTGGTTAAGTCATAATTTTTGAGTATTGAATTAATACAGAAAATACATGTATTGATTGAGCATTGCATATGCATATTGTTTGGGAGGAGATAGGGGATGTACTCTACGGTTTAGGGGAAGATAGGGGATGAACCTCTAAACCGGATTTTGTTTGGGAGGAGATAGGGGATGGACTCCATTAGCATCACTATTATGTGTGCTTATTATATTGAAGTGTTTTTACATGTTATTGATACAGCACTAAAATGTGTATCAAACTGGAAGTATGAAGTGTTTTCATATGGGCCTGAGTCTCATTTGTGTTGTTGATATTGGAAGTAATGTGAATATGATATATAGTTCACTGTTGTAAGTTTGGCCAGGTTCTGAGCCATATTGATAATAATGGATATTGAAATAGGTCATAGACATTAGTGTCATGAGACTGTATAAAAATTATAATTGATTATCTTGGATAACCATCTATTGAATGCTATAACTTTATTCAATACTTATATTTGGTTTAGTATTTTCTACTGGGCTGTGGCTCACCCTATATGGGAACATCATTTTCAGGTTTAGGTGATGGGCAACCTCCAAGGAATTAGCTTGGATGGATTTATAGTTGAAGACTCATTTAGATTAGTTGTTATTTGCTTTATTTGGTTTTACATGTAAGGACTCAAGCTAAGGGCTTAACTTGTAAATGAGTTAGTACTCATATTTTTGTATCCAAGTGTTGGCTTGGAAAGATGTAAGCCCTTAGGGCATTTACTTTCTTTATTACATATAATGTCTTTCAATACGTTTATTCTGATGAATGGTATACTATTCTTCCTTTCCTTATAATGATGCATGTTAATATTATATACAATGAGTTTAATTTTGAGGGCGTTACAGAATCTAATACAAAAATAGTAGGAAAGTACTACATATTTGTCAATATCTCTATGTTATTAATAGTTGATTTGCTAGATTATACTATCAATTTAGAGGCTATACGATTTAATTCAATGTCCATGACTTTAATTGTATTTGTCAATTTTTTCGTTGAGTAACCTATATAATTTGTTTTTTGGTATATAATGATTAAATCTATCATTTGTTATATTTCTTCAAATATAATTCAAATAATTTTTCATCATTTTTTTATAAATAAAATGGATTAAAAATATTTTCTTATATAATTTTTATAATCCTACGAAAATTCTTATCTTGATTATTTTTTTTTTATAAAAAATGATGTAGGAACTATGCAAGTATTATTCAAATTATGGAGAATGATTTATACTTTGATATGATAGGCGTGTGTCATTGATAGAGGAGATCAAAGATAGAAAGTTACTAATATGATCAATTAATGATTTGTTTGAGAAGTTCTTTTCATGAGTAAGGTAACAAACTTAGATTAAATTTTTTTTTAAAAAAACTACTTATAAATTATAATTAAAAGTTGATATTTATTCAAATATACACCATTGATTTTAAAGTACAAGTAAATTTATGATAACTTTTCTGGGTTTATAAAATTTCTCTCTTTTAATGTTTTGTTTAGTTTGAAACAAGTAATTTATGTTATCAAGTGATTGTGATATAATTATTTCCAACAATTTTTATAATTAATAATTTTTTATGCATATCAAATTTTATTGTGAAATTTGTGAGTTTATTATTGTTAACATCTACCTAGATGGCTTAACATGATAGTTTGTCTCTATTAAGACATAATTTAAGATTACGATGATTTATTTATCACACAAAATATATATAGTCTATTTTTTCATGCATCGCACGGGTTACTGCTAATATATTATATAAGCAAAAGTGGTTTTAACCATTAGAGTTGTGGGAGCTCCAAATTCTCAACATGAATTTTTATATTTTTTTTATATTTTTAAATAATTAAAAAACTTTTTATTAGTTAACCCAACTAAGGGAGAAAAAAAAAAAAAGAAGAAGAAAAAAACTCTGATTGTCCTTTAAATTTTATTTTGTTTTTATTATAATAAATGAACTAATTTAAATATCCCACTAATATAGAAAATCATGTCAATTAAAAACATAAAAAAATAAAAAATGATCTATGCTTAAAAAAAGATCTATTAGTTTGTTCATTTATTAAAATAAAAAAAAAACTTTAATTATCTATACTTTTGTATTTCAAAATTCAAAAACATATATCCCACTTAATATGAGAAGTATTGATTTCTTCAAATGTTTCCTTCCTAAAAATGATAAAAGACCGAAATCTTTAGAAACTCTAAACAACCTAAAAATCCAATGTAAGAAAACTTCATATTTAATCTCTTTCCCGTGGCCAACCAACTCTATACAAATCTATGTGTGTAAAAAGGTTAGTCTCTCTCTTAATGCTAATAGTCTAAGTTTGAAGTAGTTGAAAATTGAAAAGTAACATTGAGTTATGAATATATAATTGTTATATATTCAACCATGTAAATTTATCTGTATATATGTATACAGATGTATTTAGCTATCTTTGTTGTTCTCACATGTGCGATTTTAATCTAATAAAGCTCATTAACTAATTTCATCATTATGATTTTATAGACAAAAATAAATAAATAAATAAATAACAATAATCATAAAAGCACTACAAAAATTCCAAAAATTAAAAGGTTTTTTTTTGTTCATTTTATTTATTTATTAGTATTTGTATATAGAACACATAAAAAATTATTTATTATTTTATACGAGTCAAATTTATTTGAGAATTTATGTCAGCTCAACTAATTTATTATCAATTAATGGTTGACTATAATTTTAATAGTCAAACAATGGGATAAAAGGTGGAGGCAACTTGAGATTAAAGAAGAGAGATTGCGGGTAGGGGTAGAGGTAGAGGTCAACTTGGGGAAAAGGTAAGGAAATGAACTTAAAAGTAAGGGTAATCGCGTAAAGGTGCTTTAAATAAGAGTCAATGTGGTCAACAAAGATGAGATGAAAATTAGAGAGATGATGATTGGTGAAGGGTGGAGACTTGACAAGTATTATCAGGGGAAATAATATCATGTCACTCTTAGAAATGGACATATAGTTGACAAATTTATAAACCAACATATAAGATTGTCGTATATATAAAATCATTTGATAAGGAGAACCATATACAAATTTTTTCACAATAACTCATTTTAAATCATAAAATGGTAATATGCTAGTATATTATATAAGAAAAATGAACTTTTTAGTGAGAAGCATTTTAGGAGCTCCAAATATGTAATGACTGGGTCTCCTTTTTCCTCTTCTTCTTTTCATTCTCCTTGGTTTCGTTTTCCTTTGTTCTCGTTGGGTTTGAAACATTCGGTGGTATTTCCAATTAAAGCACTCGTTCTTGTTTTGTTTGTCGGTGTTGAGCTTTACTGGTTCCGGGAGGTGCGGGGTTAGGTCCGGAGTGCCTGGGAGCAAAGCGAGAATTTTCGGCTATCGAGCAGTCAAGACGACGGGGCCCAAGGCCGCATATATGGGTCAAGACGCCAGGAGGCCAAGCCTTACGTGTAGGAAGAGGGGTGTTTGGCTGGGTAGCACACTGCTTAAATTACAAATGCGGGCTGAGGTTGTAACGACCCTCACCACTGATTACTAGTTAACCACTAATTACTGCTAAACAGAAATCGATTATGATAAGTAATTGAATCGACTGAATACTGAACTGACTGATTGAATATACTAGTCTAAATGCATATCTATCTGTTGACTGTTAAACTTATCTGTCCATGCTTTATGTTTTAAATTGTGAATTGAAGGCCTTATTCGGCGGCCGAATCCGAAATTGATTGATGTTTTATGATCATTAGAATTTATGTGATTTTATGGCATATTTAGTTAAAATGTGATTTGGTATGATTAAAGTAGATTAAAGTAAGCTAAATTGCATTGTTGGCTTAAATTACCATTTTTGCCACATTAGTGGCCCACTACATGGATCATTTTTTTGAGCCTTTATTTCATAACATTGCACCAGCCATTTTGAGAGCATAACCGACCAAGAGTGAGAGAGAGTGAAAGGATTAAGTTCAACTTGATGGTTTGCTTGGAAATTGGATGAATTATTAGAGAATTTGCCAAATTGAACCTCTAGACTTGTAATTGAGGAACCTAGGTATGAATTTTATCCTCTTAATTGTGTATTTAAGTTCTATCTAGCATGGATCATGGTAGTTTAAAGATATAAGTCAAGAATTGGTTTTTTAATGTTGAATTGAAGCTCATTCCATGCATGCATGTTGCCATTCATCAGTTTTGAGGTGTTTGTTCATGGAATTACTCATGCATGTTCATATTTTTACAATGGACCATGAATTCATCTTGTTTTTGGAAGATTTGGCTCATTAGAGCATGTATTGAAGCTTGGAAGTTAGTTAAAGTCTTGCATGTCCAATTGAAGTTATGTTCTTGAGTTTTGGTTTGAAATTGAGTTGAATTAATCTTCCTTTGGGGCTTTGGTTTACAATTGAGCTTTGAATCATATTAAACTATGAGTTTTGAAGTGTTTTCTGGAAAATTAGCCCAAGAGGATCGAAAGTGGTGCTTTAAAACTTGATTTTGAGCCTGAGGTTCAAATCTGGGAATTCCAGATTTTGAACTCACGCTTGAGCGGGGTGACTGACACTCGAGCGTGGAATTCGTGCTCAAAGACTTTGCCTTTATTTGCGATCGCCGGCGGTATTGACGCCTTCGGCGGGACCTTGTGTCTCATGCTCGAGCGCCCATCGAGCGTGATTTTCACACATCTAGTACTTTTGACATGTTTTACAGTCCGCTCGAGCAGAGCAAATCGCGCTCGAGCGGAGTATTTTGCTTGCCTTTACGCTCAAGCGGGGTAACCTGCACTCGAGCGGATCCCCTGTTTTCTGAAAATTCTGAAAATGCTTTTAAAGTGCATCTTTGCATCCTCATTCCATCCTAGGCATTCTTAGGCCTAGTTTAAGGCATCTTAATGAGGATATAAATGTAGAACCACACCGAGTCTAAGTAGGGACTAAGTCTTTGATTCCCGAATGTGAGCTTAGTGTGTGTTCGATCACATCCGTATAGGGTTGGCTTTGAGACGCCGCTCTAGCTTATAGCCCAGAACTCTGTGAGTAACAATTGTGTAAAGATATGTTCAAATGTGATTGTTTAAACTGTACTGTTTCCGAACTGATACTGTTTACTAATTGAATGTTTGTCCTCTATTTTGAACTGTATTGTGACATCCATAGCAACTACTGTTTACTGTTATTGCTACTGTTGTAGAGATTTCTATTAGTTCCTATCTTAGAACTTCTGTTTACTGTTGTGATGGCCATCATTGACTGTTCAGTCTTTTAAGGCTTACTGTTTACTGTACTGCTATGCTAATGGATGTACCACATATGACTGTTATGACTGAATAACTGATATGCTAAATCAATTAACTGTTTTCAATACTGAAACGACATTCATTCTTAACCTCTTTACGCATTATGTTATTCACTGGGCTTTAGCTCACTGTTTATATATATATATATATATATGTAGGTGTTCAAGCACCAGACCGGAGCTAGGAGCGTGAGTTAGACTCCCCTTTTTGTCAAGCCAACCACTGTGCCTCACTGCGAGGTTCTAAGCCTGCCAAGTTATGGCTTACGGGTGTTTTATTTCCCCCATCTACCTCTGCATCTGTTTTGTAATAACTGTTTAGACTGATATTGTACTGTTTAATAGGGATTAGGTCCATGTTCTGAATGATTGTAAATGTTGTACATACTGTTTTGCACTAATTGTATATATGTATGAAAAATCTTTTCACATACAGACTGTCATAACTCATTGGATATTGCTTAAATTACTGTTTTGGCTTCCACCATGCCCCTGTACTCTGTAATACTGTCTTACTGATAAGCAAGCCTTTGGTAATCACGGATTACTGGCCGGTTACGGTGCTAAACCCATAAGGGCAGGTTTGGGTCGTGACAGAGGTGTGGGAGGACCCCCGCACGTGTGGGGATGAAGGCCGCACGTGCAGGGAGGGATGCTCTGCACGTGTGGGGTTGGGTGTTGCACGTGCGGCACTCTGGCAGTCTGAAATCCCTTGTTTTTCTTCTCTTTTGGTTTGAAAGTGTATCTTATTTTTGACATTTTCTCTCTCACTCTAAACCATATTTTCCTCCTCATTCTCTCTAGAAAACCTCCTCAAACACCAAAATACTTTGATTCTTGCAAATCTTGAGCCAATATCATCATCATCTATCTCTAATTTTGGAGATCAAGAACTAGGGCTTCACTTGGTGTGGTGGAAATCCATGATCCTCTCACCCTTTGACTCTAGGGTTTCATTATCTTCTTCATCAAGCTTGAGGTAGGAAATTCTTGAGTCATATAAACATGTTTTGCTTCATAAATGTTGGTTTTAAAGCTTCTATGAAGTTGTTGTGTTAATTTTAATCTTGCACTAAATGAAGAGAGAAAAAGGGGGTTTTGAAAAAGGGGTTTTAAATCTCAACTTCCTTTTTATCCATGAGAATGTTCTTTATGCTAAACTTAAGAAAAACTATGGTTTTGATTGGGTTTCACCATGAAATGGGAGGATTGTTGGGTTTGATGAAAGCCCTAGAAATTGGGGGTTTTTGAAAACATGAGAAAAACTATGAAATTCTTCTTTTCTTGTGTTTAAATAAGAAAATGGGTGTGGATTTCACAATGTGATATAATGAAATGATAGTTTCCTTGATATAGAAGAGTGGAGGACTTTTTTTTTACTATTGTTGAATGCATGGAAATATTTAAGTGGAAGATGATAATTATTGTGCATTATGGATTGTGAGAATTAATGTTTGAAAAACATTACATGTGGTCTTGATGAGGCTATATTGCTAAGAATTTGTGAAAGGTGAGTTGTGGCTAAGTGTGGATAACATATGGTTATCTTGGGAAAGAGCATTGCAAGGAGGTAATGGAAGGTGTGAATGTTGACATTATTGTAGAGACTTTGAAAATGGGGAAATGTTTTAAGATATGGATAATCATTGCATTGCATATTCATTCAATTATTATTTTTGCACGGTAAATTTCGATTGAAGGCATTTATGTCATGAAAGAAAATAATGTTGTGATAAGAACTACGGAACTGTGTATGGGGTAAATATGGTGGTAAGTCCGGTTAAGGAGTGTAGATGAATTTGATAAGTTGACCAGAAAACCGCGCAGATAGGTGTCGAGCCTTTCGGTTAACACTGGTAAAAATGACAATTTGGTAGTACTTGTAGAGTCTACTTGCAGACACCAGCCTAGGGATTACCAATATCGTATTTATCGCCTCTATCGATTAAATGAAATGGAAGTTTTGAAATTTATTGAAGTTGTGAAAGATATTGTTAACATGGTGATTTTCAAGTTGAGTATTGAAATGAAGTTCTTTTTATAAAGACATTGCATGGCATCGCATATGCATCTACATTGGGAATTGCATAACTGTATATACTTTGTGGGAATTCTCTACTGAGTTTTATGCTCACGCCTATGGGATTTGGTGCAGATAAGGATGTTGTGATTCCGCCAAGCTAAGGGTGTGGATATGTTTTGGTGAAGAGAAAAAGTTCTCTTATTTTTGTTGTAAATTTTGTAAAGCCAAGGGCTAATGTGTATGGGTCCGAGAAACCATTTTGTGTAACCGGGCTATTGCCTTGGAATATGCAAGCCCTAAGGTCATTTTATTGATTTGAGACTAGTTGCTTTACATGCTATAGATTCATGTGTTTTCATCACCGTTGAATATATATATCCGCATGTGAACCTTTTGTACAAACTCATTATTAATTATGAAATGATGGAAGGATTGTTGTCATTGTTGAGTAAATGTTAAATTAATGTGAGTAGTTCATGTTAAATTATTTTCGAGGCGTTACAAAATACTCTTTCTAATTTTCCTGATTTTCTTAATTTTAAATAATTACTTTTATTTGATAATCCCACATTGGAAAAAAAAAAAAGAAAAAAAAATGAGTTGTTTTACTCCTATATGAAGAATCTTATACTCCCATTCCATTTAATGAGGAGCTTTGTAAGAGTTTCAATATCTCATACTAATGTTATTGATTTTCTTGATTTTAAACAATTAAAAAAATCCCCATTGGCTAAATTTTATTTGATCATCTCACATTAAGAAAAGAAGGAAAAAGTGAATTGTTTAGGTTGGGATAGTTTAGGTTGGAAGCTTTTATCGTAGTTTAGATTGATAATTTCACCAAACTGTACAATGAAAATATGTCTATCTAATAGGAGGCCAACTTATATAATTTAAAGACTATTTTTAATAATTAATGTTATTATTATTATAATAAAAGGGTTTCGAAATTTGGAGGCCATCACCCATCTCGCCCAATTGGGTCTATCTTGCTTGCATGATTACAATTAATTATATTTTTAAAACAAAATTTTGCTCCACGTGCAATGATGCAAGTTAATTCCACGATTATGACCACACGGATGACAATGTAACAAGGTACAAGTCGAAGAGGAGAAGAGATTAGTTGACTGACTTTGATTTATTTTCAGTTTTTATTAGAAACATTATGAAATCGCGTAATTTTATTATATTCAAGTTTTAAAAAATAAATAATATATATAATTTTATAAATAGATCATATATTTGTATTAAAGATAAATACATTGAAATCACAAGAACATGACTTTAGAATGAATTTGCTTCCCTTTTATTTATTATTTTTATTTTAAATATGCATATGAGTTTACAAAATGATCGAATATGATAAATTCACCAACATAAACTATGCATTTCTAATTCCCATTGGCTAGCTTCCATTTACCTTTTATTTTACAATCCCACATCGAAAAAAGAAAGAAAAAGTGAATTGTTTCACTTACATAAAGTGAATCTTATGTTTCCATTTATATAAACAAAATGAAATTTTTAGTAAGAAATCCTATGATCAATATCTCATACTCTTTTTTTTTATTATTATTTTCTTAATTTTAAACAATTAAGAAAATTTCCATTGGCTAACTTTCATTTAATTTTTATTTTACAATCCCACGTAATTTTGATTTTAAAAATAATTTTGTATGAGATTTTGAAACTCTCATAATATTTAACTTAAAAATAATTACAATCTCACATCGAGAAAAAAAGAAAAGAAAAAGTGAGTTGTTTCACTTATATAAAGTGTTACAATCCGAAAAGAAAGAAAAAGTGAATTGTTTCACTTATATAAAATGAATCTTATAAAGGGGGTTTTAAGGGAAAGCCTTTTGGAAGGTCTAAACCCTTATTCTAAAATTATTGAATTTTCTTAATTTTAAACAATTAAGAAAATTCTCATCAGCTAGCTTTCATTTACCTTTTATTTTACAATCCCAAATCGGGGAAAAAAAAAGGAAAATGAATTGTTTCATTTACATAAAGTGAATTTATATAAATTATTGAAATTTCTTAATTTTAAACAATTAAGAAAATCTCCATTGGTTAGCTTTTATTTAACTTTTATTTTACAATTCCACATCGGGAAAAAAAAAAAAAAAAGTGAATTGTTTCACTTATATAAAGTGAATCATATGCTCCCATTCATATAAGCAAAAGAAAAATTTTAGTGAGAAATCCTATAATCAATACTAATTTTTTTTTTTTTTTTGTGTGCTTAAGAACACATTAACAATACTCCTCGCATATCACCCGTGCTATGTGAAGGTGCAATGTGAAGGTGCTTTTATAAACATAGTTTCAATCTGCAATCCAATGTGCATATCCATTTAATTTTTATTTTACAATCCCACATAGGGAAAAGAAGAAAAAGTGAATTGTTTCAGTTATATAAAATGAATCTTATGCTCCCACTTATATAAGCAAAATAAGATTTTTAGTGAAAAACCCTATAATCAATACTATATTTTTTTATTTTCTTAATTTTAAACGATTAAAAAAATCTCAATTGGTTAGCTTCCATTTAACTTTTATTATACAATCCCATATAGATGTTTTGATTTTAAAAATAATTTTGTATGAGATTTTGAAACTCTCATAATATTTAATTTTAAAATAATTACAATCTTACATCGAGAAAAAAATAAAAAATGAGTTGTTTCACTTATATAAAGTAAATCTTATACTCACATTTAATATTGTAGTATTGTACATGTTTCAGTTCAAGATGGTTTAAATTTTAAAATAAAATTTAAAGATTTTAATTAATTAATTTTGTTGTAAATTGGTTGGTCTTTTAACTTAGCCGATTAAGCTGAATTGTTTTCAGTTTGACTGATTCATTAGTTTAACGACTGTTTTAGCTATTTTTATCAAAATATATTGTTTAGATTTGTTTGATTTGAAATAAATTAAGATTGACCTTATTAAAAATTGAACAACTGAGATTGCTTGATTAGAAATAAAATTTTCTTTGAAACAACTATTGACTTTTATTTTACAATCTCACATCAGGAAAATGAGAAAATAATGAGTTGTTTCACTATATAAACCTTATACTCTTATTTAATATTGTAATGTTGTATATGTTTCAGTTCACGGCAATTTAAATTTTAAACCTAAAATAAAATTTAAAAGTTTTAATTAATTAGTTTTTGTATAAGTTGGTTGGTCCTTTGACTTAGTTGATAGGGTGAATCGTTTTCGGTTTGACTAATTTATTTGTTTAATTGCAATTTTAGAAGTTTTATCAAAATATATTGATTAAATTTGTTTGATTAGAAATAAATTAAAAATTGACCTAATTAAAGATTCAATGGCTGAGATTGTTTGATTCGAAATAAACTTTCCACCCAAATAATTGTTAACTTTTAAACAATTAAGAAAATCTCCATTGGCTAGCTTTCATTTTATAATCTCACATCGAGAAAAGAAAAGAAAAAGTGAATTGTTTTACTTACATAAATTGAATCTTATACTCCTATTTATATAAGCAAATGAGATTTTTAGTGAGAAGTCTTATGATCAATATCTCATACTTATTTTTTTGATTTTCTTAATTTTAAATAATTAAGAAAATTCCGATTGGCTAGCTTCACTTAACTTTTATTTTACATAATATAAAAAAATTAAATATAATTATCATATTTTTATTAAATAATATATTATTTTATCCCGTGCATAGCGCGGGTGATATGCTAGTACTCATAAAAATTAAAATAGTAGACTTAATAGTTAGTTTGATCAAATTAAAATTTAATAATTTACTATTTTAATTAAAAAATAAAAAAAAATTAGTTTGATGGAAATAGTGTATGAGACTCCAATTTTTAGGTAACCAATTATGTTAGGGATTCACATTTTGTATCCACAAATGCATTCATAATGATGTGGCACAGATGATGGATCTCATATAATTGAGTATATAACTAATAGAAAACGGACACTTGTCAAATTATATTATTGTGAATTGAACTATGAGAGATTTTTTAAAGTCGCAAAATTTTCCTTTTAGGTACCATCTGAAATGTCATCATCATGCAATAGTAATATATTAAATGATATTCAAAATTTAGTATTAAACATTGGTTAAATTAAAATTATTAAGGATAATTATTGTAGTAGTTTTGGAGTAGTATCGCTACATCCATCAAATTTTACTCTGTCTGAATTGTCTGAATGAATATCTTACATGTAACCAACTAGGCCTAACTTAGTTGGTTACCATGACTTTCCTAAGAACTTGGTTCCTAAGAGAAGGTCATGCGTTCAACTCTTCTTAGAGACTAACATTTTGTACCCACAAATGCATCCATAATGATGTGGCAAAGGTGGTGGATCCCATATAATTAAGTATATAACTAATAAAATGCTAACACTTGTCAAATTACATCATTGTGAATTGAACTGTGGGAAATTTTTTAGGGTCTCAAAATTTTCCTTTTAGGTACCATCTGAAATCTCATCATCATGCAATAGTAATATATTAAATGGGTGTTTGGCAAGTTGGGTTTGGAGGATTTTTTGGTTAAAAATCACAAAAAGATAAAATAGGCAAAAATAATCAATATGACAAAATAAGCTAAAATAGTCAATAAGATAAAATGTCACATTAAACTCATAGTCATTTCACTTTTTCTCTCACAAACATAAAATTCAATCATTTTCTCAAACACAAAAATTTTAGCCTAGTAAAATAGTTAAAAACTAAAATAGCCTACCAAAATAACTAACTTCCTAAATGAGGCCTAAATGATATTCAAAATTTAATTAAACATTGGCCAAATTAAAATTATTAAGAATAATTATTGTAGTAGTTCTGGAGTAGTATTATCTATCGAATTTTACTTTGTCTAAATTGTTTGAATGAATATCTTACATGTAACCAACTAGGTCTAACTTAGTTGGCCACCATTGAGAAGAGGTCATACGTTCAACTCTTCTTAGAGACTCACATTTTGTACCCACAAATGTGTCCATAATGCTATGACAAAAATAGTGGGTCCCATATAATTGAGTATATAACTAATAAAAAATAACACTTGTCAAATTACATCATTGTGAATTGAACTGCATGAGATTTTTTAGGGTCTCAAAATTTTCATTTTAGGTACCATCTGAAATGTCATCATAATGCAATAGTAATATATTAAAATGATATTCAAAATTTAGTATTAAACATTGGTCAAATTAAAATTATTAAGGATAATTATTGTAGTAGTTCTAGAGTAGTATAGCTATCTACATTGAATTTTACTCTGTTTAAATTTGTTGGAGATTTTCTAAAAGCTTCAAAATTTTAATTATTTATTATTATATTTTATTATTTATTTCTTTCTTTTAATAGTCTTATTTATTTGAATTTTAAGTATGTGTTCGGTTTCAAATGCAATAGTTGTGTCTATTCTTAACAGATACCATAGAGCCTTTTTATACAGGACTCTAACATTGAGAAAAATATACAACGTTCTCTGTTTTCTCTCTCTCTCTCTCTCTCTCTCTCTCTCCTCTTTATAGTATTTTTATATTTCATATTTTTGGGCAACCGATACACTCTTAGCAAATTCTTTTGATGCAACTGTGCATTGTATTAGATTCTGTAAAGTTTTGGGTTGTATCTTGGAGTCGTTTGTGATCGTTAAAACCCGTACGAAGGGAGCGCATAACGACTTTAGGATAGCGTCTTTGACATGCCTCTCACAATGACATAGGCTATTTTTTGAACCATTATCTTCATCTTTTACTTATTCTGTTATATATATATATATATGTATATATAATTTTATTGAATTGTAAAACTTATGTTTTAGAATCTATTTTGCTTTCAATTTTATTCTATAAATTGATTTAAAATAATTATTGTTCAATATCCATAACAATCTAAAGTCGTTAATTATTTGTGTTTTATAATTGCATTTGTTGGTCTTGAACAAATTTGTTATACAAAATAAATAAATAAATAAACGAAAATTTTGTTTCCCGTCAATTTTGTAAAATTTGGTTTTTGATTTTCTAAATCAAATCAGTAAATGTGCCTCCCTTGTTTGATTAGAATACAATATATACACCTGTTTGTATTGTGGAGTGAGTCCCTGGTTGGATTACATTGATCCTATTCAATTTTTTTTTCTTCTTTTCTTTTTCGGAAACAGTGTAACTTTGTTTGGGAATATTGACTTTTATATATATATATATATATTTTAATCCAGGAAAGTTGTAGAATTTGTTGTTTATTTATAGTTTTTTTTTATATTAATTATTCTTAGGAAAGTTGTTGAGTAAAATCAAAATTTTTACATGATAAATTATGTTGTTCAGATTCATGATATTTAATTAGCATTGTTCATGTTATAAATTATTGTGTTTAGATTTGATCTGTATAAAAAAAAAAAAAAAATTTTTTTGTCACATTTTATCTATTCCTAAATTCTTGGCAATTAATTTTCAATTACAAATTTAATAACATTTGTGATTGTTTGATTGTTGTCTCTGACAGATTTTATAATTGTCAACTCTCTTGTTCATTAACTAATTTATTTTTATGGCTAATTTAGAAAAAACTGTTAGTATGAAACCTGAAAGATTTAATGGTAACAATTTTGAAAGATGGCAAAAACAAACAAAATATTGGTTAACTGTGTTGGGTCTTATGTTTGCTATAGAAGATCAGGATTTTGTTAGATCTTGGTTGTCACCCAAACAAATCGAATTTCATTGCTATAACAAAATCCTTAGTGTGTTGTTTGACCATTTATATGATGTGTATCAGTCAACCACCTCGATTGCAAAAGAACTATGGAAAACCTTAGAAGTCGAATATGGAATTGTGGATGCTAGTATTGATAGGTTCATTGTCTCTAATTTTAATGGGTATAAAATGAAAGATGACATACTTGTAGGAGACCAAATTCATGAGTTTCAAGAACTACTTAGAAAAGTAGAAAAGAAAGGGACAACTTTTAGTGAGGAATTTAAAGTGTCTTGCTGTATCGATAAATTACCTCCATCTTGGAATGACTTTGCTAAGCGTCTTAGGCATAAACAAGGAGATCTGTCATTAACTTAACTAATCAATACACTTAGGATGGAAGAGAAGCATAGATCAAATCTAGAAACTAGAAAAGACACTACAAGAAAAAACCCATTGCGCATAGATACATGTGACTTCGAACAAACTTACATAAATGACTTTTTCTTTTGAACGATCCTTTACTCATGTGGTAGATGACTTACATGTGCCTTTGTTTATCTTCCACGTGATAGATCTGAATTATAAGACATGTGATAAAAATTTTAATACAACACTAGTTGTATAGGGTTGGTTTGAGATATTGGTTGGCTTGTTGATTTTTTGATTATTTTAATTTAGAATTAAAAAGTCTCGTTTGGAATAGACTTTTTAACTTTTTTGACTTTTGTGAGAGAAAAAATGAAATGATTATAATTTGAATGTAATGTTTTATCTTATTATGCTAAAAATTCTATTTTATCTATTTATAAATATTTTAGCCAAGACCCTGGGCTTTTTTATGCCAAACGAGCTCAAAATTAGTAAATTAGTGTGGATTAGTTTTGGATTAATTATAATTTTAGTCTATAAAGTTAAGTTTGTGTTATTCTAATCTTAATATTTAAATTGTATTAATTTGATTTTCAATATTTAAATTGTATCAAATTGATTCTTAATATATAAAAAGTGTTTCAATTTGTGAAACCATTATAATTTAACTAAAATTTTACTTTAATCTCTATTATTTTAATTTAAGTAATATTAATTCTAACTTTCAAGTATAAATTCAATTCCACCTACACTTCATATTACCCACAAATATTTTAACATATACTTCACAAAATATTACAGGCATATGATAATAATATTCTTCATCATTGTACCAACAAATGGTGGTTACATAAATTCTTCCAAATGTAACAAAGAAAAAGGATTTGAAAAATGAGAGAAAGCTAGCTCATACAAGCTAAATTTATTAGGAAGGATTATTTATTTACTATCGTAACTGAATTGTTGATTATTGTAATATTTTTTTTTTTGGAACGTGAAAAAAAGATAATCTTTGGTGTTGTCACTGTAGTCGTGGATCCTGACTTTAGGATAGTCTGTGTCAGCTAAATTTAACCCAATTTATAAGAAATGATTCACCATCAAAACATCAATGAACTCCAGCTACACATCACAAAACTTAATATTTTTGTTGTTGCATCTTAATCGTTGATTGAAATTACTTATTATTTATTTATTGCATCAAATTACTTGTTGCTATGTGGTGGCAACACTTGACTGAACAATTTATCCAAGTTGAGGGATGATAAACCACCAGCTCCGACCGCCTCCTCCGCCTTCTTCTTCCACTCCATAGCATTTCTCTTCATCTCCTTTCCTTTTTCACCCTCCGTCAACTCCCTCACAAGCTTCTCCACTTCTTCTCGCTTCACATCACTAAAATCTAACCCTAAATCTTAAAAACCCTAACCCTAACCACCCTTTCCTACCTCCAGCCACCTCTCTTGCAACTCTTTTCTCTTCACCATGCACTCCGTAACCCCTTTTATCTTTTTTTCAGTTTGAGAGTATTCATGGATGGAAAGGATCTGTTGTGACTAGTGCTTTTCGCCCAACATCATCCCACAAAATTCTTGGAGCTGACAAGACTCTTACCATTGGAGGGAGCCTTAATAATTTAGTGCCATGACTACCTTGATCTTGATCTTGACATAGTTAAATCCGATTAATTGAAGCCTCAATTAGAAGGGGAAAAGAGAGGATGAGATGTTTACAGGAGGTTGATTTTGCAAAAGGAAAGTGAAGGGTGATGAGAAATAGGGGTTGTAGTGCTTTTCAAATGAATGAGAAAACAGGTTCGATTAGGGTGGGTTGCGGCATCAATGGGGCTAAGTAGATGTTGAATGTAGAGAAGAAGAATTTGGAGAGAAGAGTGGAGATGTCGGCGACAGAATTATGCGGTAGTTAGGGTCGTTGACGGCGATAGATAAGAGGTTTGAAAGAAGAAGACATATGAGTTGGTGGAGCTGTTGGCTATGGTGGATGGTGAGTGTGTGTGTGTGTGTGTGTGTGTGTGTGAGAGAGAGAGAGAGAGATAAGAGTATTTCCAACGCTTTATCTAACTTTTCATCAAAATTGAATAAAAATTTGATGAAAAATTTAATCTAATACGATGCACTCCAATGGTTTTCATCAAATCTGCCAATCATCCAATGAAAAGTAAATTTTCATTAAATTCATTTGAGAATCCGGTTGTCGGAGAGGTCGTCTAGCTGGTCGTCCACCAACAACCATCTCTAAAATTTGATGAAAGAATAAATTAAGGCTCGATTTGATGAAATTTTTTGTTTCCCCCTCATTTGATATGGATTTGATGCCATTGTTGAAATAGAAAAAGAGAACCTCTTTTATCAAATTCAAATTTGATAAAAAGTCTGAGTAAGAGTTGGAGATGGTCTATGTTGGTTGGGTTTGAATTTGGGTTTGGCATATGAGATGGCTAGGTCTAACTTGTATGTATGTACCATACATATGCACTGTGTATATATAAAATATACTTACAGTTATATATATATATGTATATATTTTATTATATTATATTATACATTAAAAATTTTTTATAATGTAATATGAGAATTAGAAATAGAGTTAAGAAGTTAGAAAAATTATGTCATTAAATTAAATTAATTGTATAATATAAGAGATAGAATGAGAAAAGAAAAAGAAAAAGAAAAAAAAATTAGAAGGGTATTAAGGTCATTTCACATTTTTCGTTAACCGTATTAGTGTTAGACTTTAGTCTAAAATCCCAAGGATTAAATGGATTTTGTGTAAGAAAATTTAAGGTAATGATGGTTTCTAAGGTGTTCAAGCATTTCGGGGTTCGAATTTTTTAAATTTGTTCGAAGAGATTAGATAAATTCAACGATGGTTAAAATTGATCAAATAAGGACAATTGTGTTTAACCAAGGTTGACCAAGAAAAACCACGTTATCAGTGGGTGCAATTAAAATTTTAGTTACAGGCAGAGTCAATTAGTAAGTGTGTGTTTGTTTGTTTATTTGTTTTTATTCGGTGTTGCTGAGTTCATGATGGATAGTTAAAGTAATGAGTTTAGAATAAGAAATCCAATTTTTTACAGTTTAATAGGAAAATTATTGGGATAAGTAATTTTTTTTAATTAATTTAACTAGTGATATTATCATATAACCTTTTCGCAGTCAAACTCATTTTCTTTATGGCCCAAAAATTTTTAAGTTCGGATTCATTTATAATCCAACCTTATAAGTCAACTTGGGAGAAGATGTTAAGGAACCTACTCCTCATCCTCAATTTCAATCAAAAACTATAAAGAGGTTGGTGTAGATTTTGAATTCGCAATCTTAGATCACGCAAACTATTACCTTGTGGTCCTATGGCAGCATGGTAAAAAGCTGCGTTTGCAGCTTTGGAAAAAAAAGCTACATTGACTTTTTTAGCAAAAAATCATTTGGCAAGGTGACAAAAAGCTACATATAAAATTACAATTATACTCTTTGGGTGCGTTTATTTGGACGGACTAGATGAGGGGGGATTGTAATTCATCGGACTGTTAGTCTCGGGATACATTATCCTAGGATTATTTGGTTGGATTGGATTTGTATCCTATGTTTGTTTAGTCATGGGATTAGTATCCTATGGTTGGATTGGATAATTTATAAATGTTCAAAAGACTATTTTACCCTTTTCTAATTGTTTACTAAGTAATAGCATGGAGGGTAAAATTGACATTTCACAAAATAATCCCATAGGATACTAATCCCATGGTTTCTATCCCACACCCCCATGGAATAGAATAGTCCGATGTTTGTGGGACTAATAGTCCGGAGCAAAATTTTTCAAACAAACAATGGACTATTAGTCCGGTGGGACTAATAGTCCAATCCCACCCTCTTATCCTTCAAAACAAACATGCTCTTTGTATTATTTAAGATTATACATGGATGAAAATATAAATTTTTTTAAATTAGGTAGAATAGTTTGATCATTTTATTATGATATGACATCATAAATAAATATTAACAAAAAAAATCAAAAATAATTTTTTATCAACTTCTCAAATCACGTTTTAAAAAAATCAAAAAATTTAATAAAAAATTAAAAAATAACTTTTTCCTAACTTTTCAAACAGAAATGCGTTGGACCCCCACTGGGGGTCGACCCCCAGTGAGGTGGAGGGCCATGAGTGGCTGAAAAAAAAACAGTTTTTTTTTTTTTTTTGACTGGCGGCCAGTGGGGGCGCGCCACGTCACTGGGGGCGCGACCCCCACTGGGGGTCCTTAGCAGCATTGCTTTTCAAAACACTCCCCTATCAACTCATCCAAACCTTAAAATTATTCGCAGTTGATCTTGATCCGAAAGCATTTCACTAGTTTAATAGTTGCACATGTAACCCACTGCTTTCATTTGTGCAAATATAATATATTTTAATAAAAGATCTCATAATATTTTAATGAGAGATTTGCGTCGGTTAATCACTTTTTTATGGATAATTTGAGAAACTAACTAAAAGTTAATTTTTAATTTATATTATCTTTCATATTTTTTACATATAAAATAATAAAAAAAATTAAAAAATTAATTTTTAATCAACTTTCCAAATCACTCCTATATATTATATTTATCATTTTGATAATGTGACTTGTCTGACTCACGATAAAAATAATACCAAATCTCTGATTTTGATTACAAAACTATTCTTCTACAGCTTGTATATTTATTTTCTCTCATTTAACAAATTGGTGATTTTCTATAATAAAAAAAAAATTAGTGATTTTCTTTTACAAAACATTTGTGTTATGTATTTAGAAAAAAAAAAATTTTAAAAATTTATTCAAGATTTGTAATATATGAACAAAATTCATCAAAATTTTACTTAAATTTTCATTATATATGGAATTATTGTTTATCAAAATGCCAAACTTTATAGCTGATTATTGAGTTAATGAAAATTTGTTTATGAATATGAGAGGGGAGATTTCCATCTCTTAGTACGGCCGAGCAAAAGTGACGTTCGGCGTTACAGACTACGCGTCACCGAGCAATATGGGAGATTGCTACGATCGAGCGGTCTGTATTGATCGGTTAACGATTTCAACCGGTAACCTCCTGAGGGCCGATCTGGAGGCCGCCCGCGTAGGCGTGGATCGCGGTGGAAATTGCAACCGAGCTTAAATCTTGACCGACACGCCGAGGATGCGGCCGCCGATATGCCAAGAGTCGCCCAAAAGGCAAAAGCGCTTTGCGCGAATCGAGATTGGAGATGAAACGGTTGGAGGCCGGCATGCCCCACAACCGGTCAATCGCGATGAACCGGTCTAGGGTAGCTCGGCGTTTGCTGTTAAGTTCTCACCTGGTTCCAAGTGAGAAGCCTGCGGTATGTGGCATGGTTGTGTGATGGCAACTTTCCACAAGTGTTTGGCCGGTCATGGTACCTCGGTCAAGGATGCCACCTGGGCCAATGGTGTGAAAGAGAGGACATCTGCTCACTTAACGCCTCAATACCGTTAAGCGATTCGCATGTCTTGGAAGGAGGACAAAACTTTTACACGTGTAAGGTGGTGAGAGGCGAGCACTGCCACCTGTCCAGGGAAGGACAGCAGAGGTAGTGCGCGCATAATCTCGGAGCTGCGTGGGCAGCCTAGATATAGGAGAAAAGCGGCGTTCTGGTATGCGAACTCACTCTCAAACCTTCTCTCTTCATTCTCTTCTTCCTCGAATCGACTTGAGCGTCGAAGGGTTTTCGGCACACCACCGGCAGGCTCACGCTTTTGTGTTGCAGAGTCAGACGCCGTTACCAGAAGCTTGACGTTCAAGGCGTACGGAGAGCTAAGGATATTTTCCCCCCGTACAATTGGCGCCGTCTGTGGGAATCTTTGATAATCAACCCTTGTTCTTCGAGCTTTTCCAGTCATTTCCATGGCCAACAACGAAGAAGTCCCGCTGTCCGTCGTCGATGGTGTTACTCCGGAGTATGTCCGAAGGAGAGAAGGCCTCCCTAATGTTCCAGCCATGGCGGGCCTGGGAACCTCTTCGCGGGGAACGTGCGACAAGCGCGGGAGGAGTTCGGATCGCTCGCAGAGTCCTGGGGGCCGCCGGCGCCAGGGGGAGTCCCGTGAGAAGCGCCTGGAGCACAAACTCAAGGATCAGGAGGCCCTCATTCGTAAGATGGCGGTGGAGATGGAGCTCCTGAAGCGCCAAGTGAAGGGGAAGGGTGTTGCTGGAGAGGGCCACCTCAGTGAGCGCACTCCCTCCTCTCGTTCTAGCAGTCGCCACCAGAGGAGGACTCATTCAATCTCCATCACCAGGAACTATGGGGTTGGAGACTCTGACCAACGAGAGAGCAGATCCACCACTCGCGACAGCACCTATCGCCCCTCGCGCCTGCCATCAACGTCGCGATACTCCGCCTCCCCCCGTTCCAGGGACCTCAGGGACGTGTTGGAGGAGAGAGCGCGCCGTCGGGAGGCTCAGAGGGTGCCGGCGCTCCAGAGGCTAAGTGCCCCAGTTCGTTGCAGTGAAGAGGTGATGATGCCGGCACCTAGGGGCGTAGCCCCAGCACTGGTGGACAAAGAACTGGCAAGGCTTACGACCACGCCGTTGTCCCCAGAGATTGAGAGCACCCCGCTCCCTGCCGGATTCCATCAGCCAAAATTTGCTTTGTACGACGGCAAGACGGATCCGTACATGCATGTGAGCCATTACCGGCAAGTAATGGCTGGCCACCGTCGGAACGATGCCTTGATGTGCCTCATATTCCCAGCAAGCTTGGGAGAGCTGGGCCTGAAGTGGTTCGAAAGGCTCCCGGAGGGGAGTATTGAGGGGTGGCAGCAACTAGCGGAAGCCTTTGTCACCAGGTTCAAGACTAACACTCGAACGCCGAAGGAGGTAGACCATCTCCTGGGCGTCAAGATGGAGTCTGGGAGTTCATTGAAGGCATATAACGTGAAGTATTGGGAGACTTACAATGAGATCCTCGACTGCCCTACCAATCTGGCGATCACTCAATACAAGAGAGGCCTCCCAGTCGGACATAGGCTGCGAGACTCGCTCACGATGCACCAGCCGACCACCATGGAATCTTTGATGCAGCGGATCAACGAACACATTCGTGTGGAAGATGATGCTGCCTCTGCGACCGAGAAGGATAATCCGGTCGCGGTGGACAGAAGGGTAGTGGGGAAAGTTCACTCGGTCGGGCAGGAGGAAAACCGCCCCAGTGACCGACCAAAAGATCAACGTCGAGGAACCGGCCAAAATGACAGAAACAAAGGTCGCAGAAGTGACCGGGCTGATGCACCTCGCAATGCAGCAGAAGACGCCAAGAGAAAACTGAAGGCGCGGACAGGGATTACCACGGTCTTCAAAATTCCCATCTACCGCATTTTGAGCGAGATCCGAGGAGAGCCTTTTGTCCGTTGGCCGGCCAAGCTGGGGAGCGCGCAGCGGGGCTTCAATCCAAAATATCGTTGCACCTTCCATGAAGAACGGGGGCACCGGACAGAAGATTGCCTGCCACTCAAACAGCATTTAGAGGAGTTGGTGGCGGCGGGGCATCTTGACCAATACATTGATGGGGGAGTCAAGGCCGCGCCGGCTGGACAGACAGAGCCGAACGGAATGGCCGCCCTAGAGGCGCCCCCACAGGGTGTGATCAACGTCATCCACGGCATCATTGAACCAGCAAGGGTCTGCGAGCTGAGAGGAATGATCAAGAAGGCCGAACACATGAGGGAAGTGCTCTCGGTCCAGCCCGCGGTGAAGAGAGGCAAGACCGAGGAGAAAGACGTCCTTTCATTCTCTACCAAAGATCTGGAAAGAGTGCAGATGCCGCACAATGACGCTTTGGTAGTGACCCTTCGCGTCAAGGATTTCGATATCAAGAGAATCTTAATCGACCAAGGGAGTTCGGTCAAGATAATGTACTATGACGCGTTCAAACAAATGAAATTGGAAGACAAAGATTTAGCTCCTGCAACATCTCCTCTAGTCGGTTTCAACTCACAACCAGAATGGCCGATTGGAAAGATTATCTTGCCGGTCAAGGCGGGGTCGGCTGTGAAGCAAGTAGAGTTCTGGGTGCTCAAAGTTCCATCGACTTACAATTTGATTCTGGGCCGAGGTTGGCTACACTTCATGCAAGCGGTCGCTTCGACCTTCCATCAAGTCATGCGCTTTCCATTTCAACAGGCGAATAGAGAAGTTTGGGGGACGGTGATGGCCAAACGATTAGCCGTTCTTTGTGAATGGCAGCGAGCGCCAAAGGGTTCGTTCAGATGATAGAGGGGCCCGAGGGAAAGGAGGTCCTTGAAGACGTGGGCAGAAAGGCCGAAGAAAAGTCAGTCGAAGATTTGGTGGAAGTTCGCATCGACGAAAAGGATCCAACTAAGTTCTTCCTCCTGGGATCGTCTTTGTCCAACGCCGAACGATCGGAGTATGTCAATTTCTTGGTTGCCAACTTGGAGGCTTTCGCGTGGACGCCTTACGATATGCCTGGCGTCGACCCAAGCTTCATCTGCCACCAATTGAATGTCTTCCCCAATGCGTGCCCAGTCATACAAAGGACGCGCCGTTCAGCCTTGCACCATGCTGAAGTGGTGGCAGAAGAAGTGAAGAACTTGTTGGAAGCCGGTGCGATTGAAGAAGTGCAGTACCCTCGGTGGATGTCTAACACGGTGGTGGTTCCTAAGAAGAACGGCAAGTGGCGAGTTTGCGTGGATTACAAGACTGTCAACCGTGCATGCCTAAAGGATAGCTTCCCTCTCCCTCGAATTGACCAGCTGGTGGACTTTGCCGCTGGCCATCAGAGGTTTAGTTTCTTGGATGCATATCGCGGTTATCATCAAATAGCCATGTACAAGCCGGACAGGGAGATCACGTCCTTCACCACCCCCAGAGGCTTATATTGCTACAAGGTTATGCCGTTCGGTTTGAAAAACGCCGGGGCAACCTTCCAGCGGATGGTGACAAAAATGTTCGCTCCCCTCTTGGGCCGAACTATGGAAGCCTATATCGACGATATGGTGGTAAAGAGCCGGGAGAAATCTAAGCACCTCACCGACTTAGCAGAAATGTTTGCCATACTCAAGCGTCACAAGCTTCGCCTGAACGCCTCTAAGTGTGCCTTTGGAGTCAAGATCGAAATTCTTAGGTTTTCGTCACCAAGGGAATTGAGGCCGACCATCGCAAATAAAGGCAAGACAAGAGTTGAACGCCCTAACTCCACGAAGGGCGTGCAACATCTTGCGGGATGGCGACATGTTGAAACAGTTATCACCGGTCTTCGGATCGCTGCAGGCCCTTCTTCAAAACTTTGAAATCCAAGTTCTTTTGGGATGAGGAGTGCGACCGTGATCTAGCGGACTTGAAAGCTTATCTCTCTTCAGCACCTATTCTGGTTACACCTCAGCCTGGCGAAGAGTTATACCTCTACTTGGCGGTTTCTCAACATGCGGTGAGCGCTGTTCTAATCCGCGCTGAGGGCGTTCAGCATTTGCCCATTTTCTACGTAAGCAAGACTTTGCTCCCGGCCGAAACAAGGTATCTCCCTTTGGAAAAGTTGGCTCTAGCCCTCATGATGGCGTCGAGAAAGTTGGGGCACTACTTTCATGCCCATACAATAGTGGTGTTAACCGAGTTCCCACTCAAGGTGCTCTTTGAAAAGGCGGACTTTACTGGGAGAATTCTGAAATGGGCCGTAGAATTAGGCCAGTACGACATTAAGTTCCAACCGCGCACCGCAATCAAAGCTCAAGCCCTTGCAGATTTTGTGGCGGAATTTGCCCCTGGTACACATCCAGTATGTCCGGTTGATTTAGTTGGTGCGGACTTAGCACCACCCATGGTTCTAGCAGCGCGAGCAGGGGAAGAGCAAAGCTTGCCCGAAATAGCAAAGGCCGACGACTCATCAAAAGGAGAACCCCACAAAGAAGTGCAAGGAGACCGAATTGAGCCTACCAGAGACTTGGAGTTGAAAAGCTCCTAGAATCCGTCTGATTGCTGGAAGCTATTTTTTGGCGAGATGTGGAAATTGTTTGTCGATGGGGCGTCCAATAGGCATGGGGCTGGACTGGGAATTGTATTAACTTCGCCGGATGGGCTAATTATTGAGCAAGCAATTACACTCGGCTTTCCAGCTTCCAACAATGAAGCTGAGTATGAGGCCTTCCTTGCCGGGCTGAGAAGTGCATTGAGAATGAAGGTCGCAGCTCTAATGGTGTTCAGCGACTCCAAGCTAGTGGTCAATCAAGTCTCGGGGGAGTATGAGGCCAAGGATGAAAGAATGGCCAAGTATCAAGCGTTGGTCCGAGAAGAGATCAAGAAGTTCTCTGCGATAAGGGTCGAATAGATCAACCGCGAAGGAAATAGCACGGCCGATGAATTGGTCTCGCTTCCACTCGCACAACCTTTCCCAATCCCTTGATGATTGAATTTTACCTCGGCCAAGCATTGAGGAAGTAGAGGCAATGAGGCACTCTGACCGACTTGGGACCTTCCTGGATGGACCCCATCATCGCCTTTTTGAAAGATTGAACTTTACCAGAAGAAAAGAAGGCGGCCCACAAGATCCGGGCAAAGTCAGAGCGGTTTTGGCTCTCACCTTCCGGAGCCTTGTACAAGAAATCTTTCACGGGGCCATATTTAAAGTGTGTCCACCCCTCTAAGGTAGAAGCCTTCCTCTATGAAATTCATGAAGGCATCTGCGGCAGCCATACTGGGGGCAGATCTCTAGCATACCGAGCAATCTCGCAGGGCTATTGGTGGCCATGCATGCAGGCGGACGCGCAGAAATATGTTCGCAAATGCGAGAAATGTCAGAAATTCGCTCACCAGATCCACCAGCCAGCAAGAGAGTTGCTCTCCCTCACAAGTCCTTGGCCGTTCGCACTTTGGGGATTGGACATTGTTGGACCACTCCCAGTTGCACCGGGCAATCGCAAGTTTTTCATTGCCGCCACCGACTATTTCACCAAGTGGGTGGAAGCAGAGCCGCTAGCAACTATAAAGGAGAAGGATGTGAAGAAATTTGTCTGGAAGAATGTAATCACTCGCTTCGGTATTCCCAGAGCCTTAATCTCAGACAATGGTACTCAATTCGATGGGAAACTCTTTCGCGGATTTTGTGAAGAGTTGAAGATTGAATTCTACAATTCGACGCCGGCCTATCCCCAGTCAAATGGTCAAGCAGAGGCCTCCAACAAGACCATCCTGGACGGCCTGAAGAAGCGGCTTGAGAAAGCTAAGGGTAAGTGGGTTGAAGAGCTCCCTAATGTGCTATGGGCATACCGCACTACACCGAGACGATCGACCGGGGAAACACCGTTCGCTTTAGCCTATGGTATGGAGGCCGTCATCCCACTAGAAATTGGCATGCCAACCATCCGCTCAGAAAGTTTCCAGCCAGACTCGAACAATGAAGTTGTGGCATTGGAGTTAGACCTTGCTGAAGAGAGACGAGAGCGTGCGCTCGTTCACCTGGCGGCCTATCAACAGGAACTTTCTAAAAAATACAACAAGGCAGTGCACCCCAGGCTATTCAAGATTGGGGATTGGGTCCTAAGGAAGGTGCTCGGCAACATGGTGGTCCCTGGTGAAGGAAAACTTGGCGCAAATTGGGAAGGACCATACAAGGTGATTGGCCTAGCTGGCAAGGGGGCATATCATCTGGAAGATTTGGACGGCAAGGCTGTCCCCCGACCTTGGAACGCGGCCAACCTTAAGGTCTTTTACTTTTAGGATGTAATTTGCCCTTGATTAGTTTTTTTTTTAGACCTTTAGCCTTTTGGCACTACATGTAAGAAAATAGCACTGCCTTCGCAATGTTTATGTAATGAAAGCTAGCTGTATTGTTGTTGCTATATTACATTCTTGTTTTTTACTACAATCTTTGTACAATGGCACTGCATGGTGACAAGGCATGCCAGGGGCAAGAATCGACTTAAAGAGAACCGGACTGTTTTCCTCGGAATGGGAACAGATCAGCATAAGAAATTGCGCATGGAACGATCTTGCGATTCAAAGCCGAGCTGGTTTTGCTCGCCCGGTGGGAGCGTTGGTGGCATGACCAACCTGACTGAAGCATTGGTGAATTGCCCAATGCAGGAGCCGAGCCGATTTTGCTCGGAGGAATTAGCAAATGTTGGTGTTATGTCCAGCAATTGTGAGGCCGAGCTGAGTTTGCTCAGCCGAAAGGAAATACTGGCAAATTGAACAAACTTCAAAACGGCGTGCAAATTGTTGCCCGGCCAGCTAATCATTGCCAGCCGAACGAGGCCGAGCGGATTTTGCTCGGCCAAACCTTAAATGTCATCCTACTTGGAAATGCAAGGGATTGCACGGTTCCTTGAAGACCTATTGTTTGCGCGGTTCAGTCGGCCAAACAGTCCAAACAAAATTTGGAACAAGAAATTCAAATATCTGAGTGAGCGACGAAAACAATAGATGTACGAGCAAAAAGTTCGCAATTTCATTGATAAAGGAAATCCATTACAGAGGAGGGGCATTGCCCGGTTACATAGCACAAAAAAGGAAGAAAAAAAGAAAAAAAAGTACAAAGAAAGCAAAGTCATCAGTCCAGGTCAAGGTTTGGCTCGGCTCCCTCCACCGTAGGCTCGGCGCTGGGGACAGTCTGCTCGGGCCGGATTTCCTCGGCCTCCTCGTCAGAGCCTTTCACCGAGACGACATCCCAATCAATTACTTCATCTTCAGCATTTTGGGATGCTTCAGGTGGATTTTGCTCGGCTGCTTTCTCGGCGGCGGCCTCTTCCTCAGCCTCCTTCCGTGCCTCGGCAATAAGACGATTTTGCTCGGCCTGGGAGTAGGCTAGCATGTAGACCGGGATATAGGCAGGGGGTGGGTTGATGAACATCTCCGAATCCTGGCCAAGCCCAACTTTTCCGGCGACTTTCGGCCGCCTTTGGAAAAAGATGTCCTGGTAGCCGGACTGGCGGCCAGAAGTTCTTTCACCCTGCTTATATCCACGGTCCTCCGCCTCGTCTACCGCCTTGTCCATGGCGTCCTTGTTGGCGTCCCTCAACTTTCGGAGCTCGGCGAGGTACCGAGCTTTAGCCTTCTTCTCGGCCTTCTTTTTGTCCTCGTCAGCCCGGTCAAGCCTCTGGCGCAGTTCGTCCCGCTCGTCTTTGACGACCACCTGCTCGGCCTTCAGCATGTCTATCTCGGCCTGGAGCACTTTGTTCTCGGTGATGGCGTCTCGGAGACTCTTCCGAACTGCAACCATCCGCTCGTGGGCGAGGTAGTTCTTTTGTGCAACCGCAAACACGAAGATTATTAGTATATATGCCGAAGCGAAAAACCGAGCACACAGTTGAAGAAAAAATGATGAACTTACCAGCACAATTGATTCTGCAGCCGAGCGGAGGACCTTGAGGTCGGTTAGCTCGTCGTGCTTCTTCATGTCGCCGGGCAGGATCAATTCCTTGGTCAAGTTGAAACCAAGCGAGATATCCTTGTCCTCGGCGACAGAATCTGCGGCGGAGACTGCTCGGCCCTTATAGATGAACTCAGGCGCCAGGGCAAAGCGGCGGGCCTTGCCCTTGGATTTGCGGGCAAGATGTTGCTCGGTCTGGTCGCCAAGCTCGGTTGAGGCAACTTCAGTGGAGCCTTCGTCCGCAAGGCTTTGCCCGGCCGCCTCCCTCTTTTGTTTCTTCTTTGGCCGGCCACCCGGTCGTTCGCTGGCCAGGGCGAGCACCGCCCCTTCTTTCTGTCCGGCGGGGGTGGAAGATGTTCCCCCGGTTGCTTCTGGGTGTTGGGGCTCGCCTTCGTCCCCGGTGATCATGGACTTAATGGCTCGTATTTTAGCCATCTTTTGCTCTTCGGTGGTTGGGACGAGTCTGACTGGTGGCAAAGTTGGATCTGGTTCGGGGGTTGGCTCGCGCAGAAAGTCGGTGACTCTGCCTTTGCGCGGTGCTTGGTAATTGTACGTTTGCTCAAAACCGAGCAAGGTTGAAGACTCCCTCTCTGTTGCAGGAATGCGCAGCAAGACTCTGATTGCTTCCTGGTTAGCACGGTAGTAACGCGCAGCCAAATTCTTATCTGCAAAAAGAGACAAGTGTTAGACCGGTGCAATGAATAATAGTAAAGAGCAGAAAGATTGTTGTACGGTCAGCCGGGCTCCTTACCGGCACTACCGAAGTTTTTCTTAATTCGCCAGCCCGGTATTGGCGCCTCGGTGTCCTCATAAGAACCGGACACCCACAGGAAGTCGTCATCATTGGACTCTTTGTCCGGGTTGCCCTCAATGAGTTTTGCTCGGCCCTTCTTTACTTTGAGGTAATAGCAAAACCCACCCTTATTTGAACTAAGGCTGTATTGGTGAAAAATCTCTGCGAGGCCGAGATTGAGACCGAGCCTTCGGTTTAGCTCGGCTACGCCATTTATTATTTTATATGTGTTGTTGGAAACCTGGGTTGGGCAAAGCCCTGTCTGCCTCAAAAATTCGCAGATCAGGGGTTGGACCGGGAAGCGAAGTCCGCCCTCTATTATCGATACCACGGTGAAGGGGCACCGCTCTAGATCGCCCCATGGAGTTTCCCCCTTCTTGCCGAGCTCTAAGATGACATCGTCAGGAATATGGTACTCCTCGCGAAACTCCGCCATTGCCCCGGGAGAGCTAACCCTAAAGCGGTATTTGCCCATCTATCTCGGTTTTATTTGCTCTATGGTATCTCAGTCAAAATTGTGTAGTGGTTGCTCGGACTTTGAGCTCCACGAATGATGATGCTGGAACGGTCGGTCCTATTTGTTCTGCATGATTGAAAAATAATCCCAAGGGTTAGCACGGCATATATTGCTCGGCCCTTAATGGAAATAGCTCTGAAAGGTTCTAGGCGTTTGGCCAGCCTCCACCTACCTCGGCCCATCAGGATGGCTGATTTAGCCCTCCCATTTTTGGCGTTGGTTTCTACTCGGTCTAGGAGTTTTGACCAGTGGGGTTCTAATGGAGGTTTTTGCCCGGTCAAGCCCAGCTCAATATTGGCTTGCTATCCCATGTCTTTAGCCCGGTTAAACCTATCTGCCGATCTAAGGTGTATATAGCTCGGTTGTGGCCTCAGTGCAAAGCCACAAACAGCTTTTTGCTCGGTTTAATCCCCCCATCGGATCTAAATGAGCGTTTTGCTCGGTTTGGCCCAGTATTCATCGTGTTCATGGTTTTCTTTCTAAGTTCCTGGCCCACTCATTCTACCTATGGAAAGACGGGGGCACGAGGGCCCCCTCTTCTCTCCATTTCCATTTTCCTAGGGTGTGTAAACTCAAGCAAGGAAAGACAAAAAAAATACCAAGCACAAACACAAAAAACAGGGGCACGAAAATGAAGAACACAAACAAAAAGCAGAAAACTGAAAATGCAAGGGGAAGAAGGAAAGGCTTACCAGACGATGAAGATGGGCACTGTAGCACCCAACTAGAGCAACAGGAACGAAGGCTGGAGCTCGAAAATGGCAGAAGGGGTGCAGCGGCGGCAATGGCAGAGAGGCTAGGGTTTTTGGAAGCTCGAATGAAAAGGTGGAAAGGTGAAGGGACAAAACCCTTCGAATGGGGTTTAAAGAGTGGGGGGAAACCCAAACGGCTGCGCTGTTTGAATTCAAGCCAGCGATGCGCGGTCGCACGACCCAATGGCTCGGTGACGCTGTAATCGAGAATGCGCAAGACGACCGTACGACCTTTGATGTGACTGTGGACGTGACCGCCGGGCAATTGCAGCAGCTCGGCGAATGATGTGTCCCTGCTTGAGACAACTCGGCGACTGACGCATTCCTGATTGAGATAGCTCGGCGACGGGGATGTCTCCGATTTGGCTGTCGCTCGGCAACGAAAGCTCCCCGACTAAGCTCGGGCTAGCAGGGTCGTGACCCAACCTTTGCTCGGACAAGGTAAACCCAATCACGATAGCTCGGATGGGTTTAAGGGGCAATTGAGAGGGGAGATTTCCATCTCTTAGTACGGCTGAGCAAAAGTGACGTTCGGCGTTACAGACTACGCGTCACCGAGCAATATGGGAGATTGCTGCGATCGAGCGGTCTGTATTGATCGGTTAACGATTTCAACCGGTAACCTCCTGAGGGCCGATCTGGAGGCCGCCCGCGTAGGCGTGGATCGCGGTGGAAATTGCAACCGAGCTTAATCTTGGCCACGCCGAGGATGAGAACTGGCGGTATGCCATTAGCCGCCAGCCATGCGTGCGCGGCGTGACCGAGATTGGAGATGAAATGGTTGGAGGCCGGCATGCCCCACAACCGGTCAATCGCGATGAACCGGTCTAGGGTAGCTCGGCGTTTGCTGTTAAGTTCTCACCTGGTTCCAAGTGAGAAGCCTACGGTATGTGGCATGGTTGTGTGATGGAAACTTTCCACAAGTGTTTGGCCGGTCATGGTACCTCGGTCAAGGATGCCACCTGGGCCAATGGTGTGAAGGAGAGGACATCTGCTCCACGAACGCCTCAATACCGTTAGGCAGTTCTGCATGTACTGGAAGGAGGACAAAACTTTTACACGTGTAAGGTGGTGAGAGGCGAGCACTGCCACCTGTCCAGGGAAGGACAGCAGAGGTAGTGCGCGCATAATCTCGGAGCTGCGTGGGCAGCCTAGATATAGGGAGAAAAGGCGAGCGTTACAGGTATGCGAACTCACTCTCTCAAACCTTCTCTCTTCATTCTCTTCTTCCTCACTGAACTGACTTGAGCGTCGGAGGGTTTTTCCGGCACACCACCGCCGGGCAGCTCACCGCTTTTGTGTTGCAGAGTCAGACGTCGTTACCAGAAGCTTGACGTTCAAGGCGTACGGAGAGCTAAGGATATTTTCCCCCCGTACAGAATATGATCCTATTTTTTTTTTACATAATGGTCCACTATAGACGGAAAGAGAGTTGACTAACAAAGATTGAGAATACAAATGACGTAATATTAATTTATTGGCGCAAATTTGGAGAGTACGAAGTCAAATATGATTTTAAGGGATTTAGAGTGGCTACTGTACGGATAGCAGCCACGTGAAGTTAGATGGTCTATTTTAAAATTTATTTTGATAATTTGAATAATTTATATTTTAGAACACATTAAATATAATATATTTATAAAAAATTAAGTTAATCGGACATCGTTTATCCTTTCATCCACTTATATTTGTATTTATTTTAATACTTTAAATTACAATTGTTATTTATTTTTGTAGATATAAATGTTAGTAGATGAATGAGTAAACGATATCTGATTAATTTAGTTTTTTACAGATATGATTTACTTGATATATTTTAAAATGTGAATGGTTCAAATTATCGAAATAAGTTCCGAAATAGACTCATTTAATTGCACAATAATGACTGTTGTCTAGGGATGACAATTTAAACCCGGCCCGACGGGGACCCGCTTCCCTGACCCCGATAAGAGTGATTTTTCCTCGAAAAATACCTCCAACAGGCCGAGGATGGTATTAAAAAATAAATCCCCAGTGATTTTTGGGCCGGGGACAATGATATATTTTCCAACCCCGGCCACGGCTTGTATCCGGCCCTTGCCCTGTCCCCGTCCCAGTCTCCGTTTCCCCCCGACTATTTAATATATATATATATCCCTTCCCTCTAATAATTTTGACCCCCTATCACCCTCTTTTCTGGCTCTCTCTCTTTCTCTTCCCTTTACTCTCATTTACTCTTGCACCTCTCCTCTAGAGGTGACACTGCCACTATTCGCTCCACCTCCGTCACGACCCTCTCTCTCTTCCAGTCACCGTCACCTTCTCCGTCTACTCCTCTCATCTTCATCGTCCTCCTTCGTCGTCCATGGCCGCCGATCTCTTCCGTCGTTCGTCGCAGTCACGATCACAATCGATCTCCTTAGTCGTCCTCTCATATCTGTGTTGATGATGTACGCAGCACACTTAGATGATCTCCTCTGTCATCCCCTCAGATCTGAGTCAAATCTCATCACTCATGTATACATGTGTCTCTTTCTGTCAATTTTTTTTTTTTCTTTTTGGATAGTTGATCTGTTAATGATTTTGTTGTTGATGTTGAAAATATATGTATCTCTATGTTGTTGTTGATCTGTTTGATGATGTTGATAAATTTGTGTGTGTGTGTCTTAGATCTGTGTTGTTGAAAATATATGTGTGATGTTGTTGTTAATGATGTTGAAACAAATTTAGACTGGGAAATTTTCGAGGTCGGGAAAACCCAATCCCCGTTTGAGAGCGAGGACAGGAAGGGTGATAGGTTTCCCGTCGAGGATCGGGGCTGAGGCATTTTTCACCATTGGGGATCGAGGACGGGGAGTGAGATCCCCGACCCCGCCCGCCTCGTTGCCATTCCTACTGCTGTCCAACCCCGCATAACAGCCACTCCAAATTCAATTTTATGGGGCTAGACGAGTCAATAAATAAACAGCCTGGATCAAGTAGGGAATCACCCAAATTGAAAACCAAATCAATTGTTTGGTTTAATTTTTTAGGATTTATTTTTTTAAAAATTAAAAAATATATCAATATTTTTGTTTTTACTTTTTTTTTTCATATTCTAAACAATTTTTAAAATTTTTAGATACACCTAACATAAATACACTTGAAAGTACAATATTTGTTAAAAAAATCTTTAGAAAATTCATTAAATACTAAAAATATTTTAAAAAAAAATACGAGAATTCAATACATTTTCATATTTTTGTGCATTTATTAATTTTTTAAAATATTTTTTATAAATACTTTACTTTTTAGATAAATTTAAATAAGGTGCATCAAAAATTTAAAAAAAAAAATTGCTTAAAATTTAAAAAATATTGACCAAAAACAATAAAATTTAAAAAATTAAAAAAAAATTCAATTTCTAAAAAATTGAATCTAAAAAGTTAAAACTAAACACAGTAAATAATATTTTCAGAATGTTTTCATTTTTGTATGAAAATATTTTCAAAAATAAAATTTTAATGTTTCTAAAATGTGATTTTCAAAAAACAATTTGTCAAAAGCAGGTGGTTAGACCATCTTCAACGCTTCACCAAACCTAGCATCAAATTTAAAATTTGGTGAAAAAAGCACTTTCTAGAGCTTTAACGGTTTCATCAAATTGATATCAAATTGAGAATTCACTAAAAGTTTCACCAAAATGAGAACAAGCTCCGCATTTCACTAAAACACTGTGCATGACCGTTGGGGGAGACCAACCGGTCGACCAGCCGGTTGACCGACCGGTTAACCACCAAAAGGTTCAAACAGTTAAAAATAATTTTTTTTTTTTTGCCTTACCAAAAGGTTTAAACAGTTCAAAAAAAAAAAATCAAAATTTTTTTTTTTTTGGCTTAACCGGTTGTCCCAGCGTAGATTTGATAAAAATTTGATGAAAATCAACCGTTGAAGTACTCGGTATCAAATTGAGAAAAAAGTCATTTTTTTACTCAGATTTGATGAAAATTTTGGTGAACCGTTGCAGATGCTCTTATAATCGTCAAAGCAGGGCTATCTAAAAAAAACAAAAAGCAGGTGGTTATAATAAGAGTTTTTTTTTTTAATATTCTAAAAAACAAAAATAATTTAAAGAATTAACTCACTTTTCAAACTATTTAGAAAAATAATATTCTTTTTGAAATTACATTTTTAAAATGTGATTTTGAAATTGAAATTATATTTTCAACATGTAATTTTACCTTGAAATCGCATATTAAAAATGTAATTTTAATTTAAAATTGTATTTTTGAAATGGAATTTTAAAAAGTAAGTTAATTTTCTAAATAATTTGAAAAATTGATCAATTCTCTAAGTTGTTTTTATTTTTTTATTTTAAGAATAGTTTTTAAAAAAAGCTTGGTATAATAGCCCTCCCATTGCAAAGTGCATTATTGGGCCAAAAGAACTATCACTGTTAGGGGTGTAAAACGCCCATGACCTGTGTGTTGGCCCGCTTATGCTTGAGATGGGCCGGCCTGTTTTAGTTTGGGTTAGGGCTTGGGCCATTGTTTTCATGCTCGGCTTGACCCGTTTGGCTCGGCCTATGGACTAGCCCATAGGCCCGCTTAAGGCCCATTTAGGGCCCGGTTTGAAGCCTAACTCGCCCGGGCCACCCGTGTATTTTTTAATGAAAAATAATAAAATTTTGATTAAAAAAATAAAAAAAATGGTTAGGCCCGCCCAAGCCATGTCTAGTCCCAAGGCCAAGCCTAAGCCCATTGGGCTGGCCCAAGGCCCGAATACCCATGTGCTTAATTTTTTGGCAGTGAACCTACTGCATCACCAGATTTTGGCAGAACTCATGAGACTGATTTGGGCGGCAGTTGACATAAAAAGTGTTTGAAAATGATTAAAAAGACTAAAAAAATATTGATTTTAATAAAAAAAAATGTATTAATTGAAATATTTTTCAAATTTTTAATCTTTTTTTTTGTGCCTCGAAGACAATTGTTAGCAAAATCATTTAATTAAGATCTCGTTTGAGAACTTGAATATTTTAGTTGATTTTTTATTTTTTGTAGTTATTTACCTTGGTCAAGACAGTTGACTTTTTTATAGTTAATTTAATAATTGTGAAAAAAAATTATAATTTAAAAGTAATATTTTTTATTAATTATTTTAATCTATTTTATTTTTATTAACTATTATAACCTCCCAAAAATAAAAAAATAAAATATACCTCCCGAAAGGGGAGTTTTTTTTTTGTAAATATTCTTTTAAAAAAAATAATTTAGAGAATTGATCAACTTTTCAAATTATTTAGAAAACTATCTTGCTTTTTAAAATTGTATTTTAAAAATATAATTTTAAATTAAAATTACATTTTTAACATGCTATTTCAAAATGAAATCGCATATTAAAAATGTAATTTTAATTCAAAATCACATTTTAAAAATATGATTTCAAAAAATAGGTTAATTTTCTAAATAATTTGAAAGATAGGTCAATTTTCTATTTTTTTTTAAAATATTAAAAAAAAAAAAAAAAACACTTCCCAAATAGGGCCGCCATCAATTGGGTTTCTTTTTTGATTTGAATGTCGGTATGGTGATCAGTACATCGCCTCCTATAATACATTATTTTTGTTTTTTTTGTGCCGTACGGCTTCGGCAGTGTTTTTGTCATGATCACTTTATTATTTTATTATTTCTTTTTTTTAATAAATTATAAAAAAAAATCTTGAACTTTGAATATTTGTTCAAATTAAATTTTATTTAAATTAATTTTACTACTTTTTTTCTTTATTTTTATTGATCTAATTCATTCCTTTTTTATTTTATTTTTCTTTTTTTCTTTTTGCTGTCAAATATGTCGTCTAAGACCAATTAAAAGGTAAATGATAAAACTAACCCTGAAATATTTTTTAGGGTATTAATCAATTTCATAAGGGGGTGTTGATTGTATTTTTATTTTTGTAATTTTCGTTTTGATATAAAGAAAATAAATTAATGATTAATTATATGAATTTACTAATTGGCCTTTTAGATAGGTCTAATGTATTTTAATGACAAAATGCGAACATAAAATATGATTTGAATCAAAAAATAAAACGTTTGTTTGGTAAGTAAACTTTTAAAACAAAATTTTCTCTCTCCTATCTCCTTTTCTTTTTTTATTATTAATAAATCAATCAAACATTTTTTTTCTCTCTTTTCTCTTTATTATTCTCTCATATTTTATACTTCAATCAATCAAATTTTCTCTAACATCCATCTATTTAAATAAAAAAAATTACAAATCATTTCAAAACTATTTTTAAAACTCATAATTAAATAAATTGTACGAATTTACTAATTTACTAAATTGCCTTTTAAATAGGTCTATATGATGTATTTTAATGACAAAATGCGAACATAAAATATGATTTGAATTAAAAATTAAAAGTTTGCTTGGTAAATAAACTTTTAAAATACAATTTTAAACACAATTTTCTCTCTTCTCTCTCCTTTTTTATTTTATTTTTTTTGTTATCAATCAATCAAACAATCACTTTTCTCTCTCATCTCTCTTTATCATTTTCTCATATTGTATACATCAATCAATCAAATTTTCTCTCACACCCATTTATTCAAATAAAAAAAATTATAAATCATTCCAAAATTATTTTCAAAACTCATAATTAAATAAATTTTCAACTTTTAAAATTCTTTTCAACAACTAATATTTCAAAATAAAATTTAAAACTTATTTAAAAAACTAAACCAAACAGAACTTACAGTTAGTGGGTGTTTGGAAGAATCTAAATAAATATACTTTTTGTTTTTTTATGAAAGTATGTGTAAAAAGTAGAGAGGTAATATCATTTAAAAAAATAAATAAATAATAAAAAAATCCTTTTACCGGATATGCCAAATAGTACCTTAATCAATTTAAGAAATTGAAGCACTTGATTGACACAAAAACAAAAAACAAAAACAGAAACAGAAACAAAATCAAAAAACTTGAGAAAGCTTTGCATAATAATTGGAGATGTCCATGTTTGTGTTAATAATAGTAGAAAATTTATTAGGTACTCTTCAATTCGTGTACTATGTGTCAATGTATACGTGTTGCTTGAAGTCAATCAGAAATTACAATACATATTAAATATGAGTCAATATGTGACATTCAAAAATTGCTTAACAAAGATAAGTTAACATGTTGTTGGACAATTTTTATTGTATTTAATGAAATAAATAAATTATGTTTGTGTATTTAATAACAAACGGAATATAGAAGAAATAAAGGATAGGAGACAGTTTATTTGATTACAAAAATCAAATTAGAAAATAAAATAAAATAAATAAATCAAATTTTTATTTTGTTACAAAAACAAAATAAAAATCTGAAACAGAAAAATAATAAAACTTAAAATAAATTAATTACTTACTAAATTAATTTCTTGAACAAATTTTCTAATCAAGTCCAGTGTTTAACACTGCGTCCTTAAAATAGATTCATCATCTCCACAGTGCTTTTAGATTGTGGACGTCTGTCTCTTAGGATAAAATGATCAATAGCAAATAATAGCAGCACTACAAATTGTTTGCACAACGAACACACTTTGTGTCTACACTCTTTCTCACAAGAAAAATAATGCAGCAAAATGTAGAGAGAAATTGTATAATATTTTAGACAAAAAAGGAAGTGAAAAAATCAAATGAAGGGCTGCCTATTTATAGATGGAGTGGTGGTTGTTTAATTTGAATTAAACAGTTACAAATTTGAATGAACAATTATGAAACCTGTTTGGTTTGAATAAACAGATACAAATCTGTTGGGTTCAAATTTTGAACAGATAAAACCTGTATTGAACAGATTTGAATTTGTTCAGGTGGGGAAAATAAAATCGGAGCCAATTTTTGAAATTAATTTTCGAAATTCAAATTCCAAAAAATTAGAATTTAATTTTAGAAAATAAAATTCAAATGTTTTTGGCCTAAAAAGATAGGTATTAGGCTGGACAAGCCCAACCCAACCACACACCACGCCAAATTTCAAATTTGACCTACTAATCGAATGAACGAACGGTGGTGGTGCACGTGTGTGTTTATTTTAGGTCTAATGGATCTAACCCACTTTGCCCATAACCTCACTCCCTACAAAACTTAGGTGCCCCTTAGGGCCTATCCCAAGTTCCAACCCCAAGTCTCATAAATTTACTCAAAGTTTCATACCAAATTAATATTGGACAAACCTTTATTCAAACCTTTAGGAAATTTCACCAAAAACACCATTTCCATGGAGCTCTCTTTGGCTTCAATTTTTCATTTACTCGATAATAGTTTTGAGCAACCAAATATACCACGTGAATCACAACGCAGCATGGAACGCGTTACCACTTAGACCCACCAACTTTGGCACATGGGTCCCACCTAAAAATTAGACTAAAGTTAAGGAAAAATCTGATTTTTCCAAAACTTCCAAAACCATTTCTAACAATCCCTCACATGAATGAAATTTGATGACAACGAAAATGCAACAATATGTAGAATTTGTCGAAAGAGTATAAATCGAAAATATCTTTCATCAGGATAGGTAGCTTTCGATCTTGAACATTTCCTAGTGATAACCTATCGGACTTACTAGCTAACCAATGGATGCAATGCCTTGAATTGTTCAGACGTTTGTGTAAGCTAAGACAATAGATTCACACAAAATATCTTCTGACACATCGTGGTTCTCATGGTTGTGTTCATTTTGGCCTTGAACACTCCTGGTTGTTTATGAGTGCTTCTAGAGAATTTAATCTCTTCATTCTTATAGAACTGGCCCTAGTTCAACACTCATATAGGTGATTCTTATTGTGAGCATCTTTTATACTCATCTTGATTTTATGCCTAAATCAAGATATAAGTAATCATTAAAAGCTAAACTTATCCTTAGACCCCTACATACAACACATGTTGCAGATATCACTCTCACCATAGGAATGGGTAGGGAATTTTAATCCCTTGGTGATTTCTGGTGAGCCACACATAACTTAGTTGTTCCTTTGAACTTAGTTCTTGGGATCTCCAGTCATATTAGTGGGGTTACCATTATGATGACTCTTATGTAATAGGCTTTAATCCCATTCCCTTCGATGAACTATACACTTGCTCTTTTGTCAAACCTTTTGTTAACAGATCCACAATATTCTCTTCAGATTTAATATAATTTATTGAGATTATTCCATTTGAGAGCAATTGCCTTACGGTATTATGTCGACGACGAATATGTCGTAACTTACCATTATACATATGATTTTGTGCCCTGCCTATTGCAGATTGACTATCACAATGAAAACAAATAGCTGGTACAGGTTTTGGCCACATTAGAATGTCTTCTAAGAAGTGGCGAAGTCATTCTGCTTCTTCTCCTGCTTTGTCTAAAGCAATGAACTCAGATTCCATTATGGATCATGCGATCCATATTTGTTTCTTGGATTTCCAAGAAAAAACAGCGCCTCCCACAGTAAAGACATATCCACTAGTGGATTTTGAATATTTAGTATTCGATATCCAATTGGTATCACAATAACCTTCGAGTACTGCTGGATATCGAGTAAAGTTCAAACCATGATCATGGGTAAATCTTAGATATCTAAAAATCCAAATGATCGCTTTCCAATGGTCTTCTCCGGGGTTACTAGTGTACCTACTCAATTTACTGACTGCATAAGCTATGTCAGGACAAGTATAATTCATTAGGTACATTAGGCTGCCAATGATTTGGGAGTATTTTAACTGAGACACCTCATCACCTTTATTTTTCGATAAATAAAGATTGATGGCTACAGGTGTTCTAGCTACATTCATATCATCCTTGATAAACTTACCAAGAGTTTTCTAAATGTAATGTGATTGAGATAATGCATATCTATCAGATGTTTTAGTAATTTTCATTCCTAATTTTATATCTGCAACCCCCATATCTTTCATATCAAATCTTCTATTCAGCATTTACTTAGTTGTTTTGATCATATTCTGACTCCTTCCAATGATAAGCATGTCATCCACATAAGGACAAACTATGACATATCCTTGGTCAATGTTTTTAACATAGACGCACTTGTCACATTCGTTTATCTTAAACCCATTAGTAAGCATAGCATGATCAAATTTTTCATGCCATTGCTTAGGCGCTTGTTTTAATCTATAAAAAGATTTTACAAGCCGACAAATTTTCTTTTCTTGCCCTGGCACTACAACCCCTTTGGGTTGCTCCATATAAATCTCTTTATTTAAATCACCGTTTAAGAAAGCTATCTTAACATCCATTTGATGTATCTCTAAATTATACAACGCTGCTACGGCAATAAGCATGCAGATAGATGTTATTCTTGTCACAGGAGAATATGTATCAAAATAGTCCAGACCTTCATTTTGTCTGTAACCTTTTACTACAAGTCTTGCTTTATACTTAGCTATTGAACCATCTGCTTTCATTTTTCTCTTGAATATCCATTTATATCCAAGAGGTTTAAAACCAGATGGAAGATCTACCAATTCCCAAGTATGATTTTGCATAATGAATTCAATTTCATTATTAACTGCCTCTTTCCACAAAGGTGCTTTAGGACCTGTCATTGCTTCCTAAAGCTTTGAAGTTCATTTTCTAACAGGTATGTTAGAAAATATGGACCAAAGGATTTTGATGTTCTTGCTCTCTTACTTCGTCGTGGTTCATCATCAGTTAAATCCTATTGGTCAAGACCATTACTAGTCTTTTGTGTTTGATTGTCATTAGTCTCTTGATTTTGTGTACAATCATAAGTTCTTTTCTGTGAACTTAATTTCTGTCATTTCTTGTAAGGAAAGACATGTTCAAAAAACACAGCATTCCTTGATTCTATAGTAGTGTTCACATTTATATCAGATATTTTTGATTTATAAGTCAAAAACCGATATGCACTACTATTTTGAGCATAACCAATAAACACACTGTAACATGCCCGGGGGGTACCCGCGCGCGTTAAACAGTTCGGACTCCGAGATCTCTTTGATCTCAAGTTTCACGAGTGCAATGTGAAACATAGATGAGAGTCCAGATTTGGCAACTTTTATTGAAAATTCATTTTATTGCAATTTTGTCAAAAATGGACTGCGTCATCAGATCTCAGAGTCGCCACCTAATATTTTGGGAAATTAGGAAACCCATGACTCGGTGCCAAAGGCCACTGTTCGTCGTAACCAAGGATGCTTGGCTCGGAACCTTAGGTATGAGAGGGGAAGGTCAATAATGAGCACCCCCGCTCACCCGATCAAAAGATCGGCCTCTACTAAACCATGATATGACTTTTATTTTCTTTATATGTTCATGTTCTGATTAGTTAATAAATCCTAAAATTTACTATGTGAAGCATACAAGTATAGACTATGCCATTCATTTTGGAACAATTTGATATCATGCATTTTGAAAGAGTTTTGACGATGTACAACCCAAATGAATTGAGTTTACAAGCATGAAAAATCAACATCATTCCAAATTAAGCGACACAACCTCCATCCACTGGCATTCATAGAGTTATATCACATAAGCAAATAGCCTCATGGTAGAATGCTAGACATAGTAAGAAAAACACACACAAACGGGATGCTAAAGCATAAAAACTTACATGTTTGATGTCCCACGAACAAGCTACAAAACAAAGTTAGTAAAATATGCATGATCTTATATACAAAATCCTAATGCAATTCACACATGAGATGCAACTAAAGATTCGGCTTCTAAGATATGACATGTGAATCATCTCAAGAACATGAGGTAGCGCACATAATCACGTAGGAATTGATTAAATCCACAAATGCAAACTTAGCCGAATCAAGATGCATGAAACATGGATGCAAAGCATGAATATGATGAAAAATAAATATGATGTTTATGTACAAATAAGGAAAGCAAGTAAAAGAATGGGATAGAAAGAAACGGGGATGGGGAATTATTACAACACTTGAAAGAATAATTACAAACCAAATTACAGAGGGATGAGGAGAATATTACAAAAAAAATAAAAAAAACCTCGCAAAACACTCAAAATAAAATAAATGAAAGAAAAAGCTTCATGTGCCTTGGAAACCACCAAAAGTTGGCTAACATCGGAAGACAATACCGTCTTGTCCAAAAGAAGCTAACCGGCCAACCAAATAGGTCAGCCGGCCAACTGGGCCTAGCAAAACCTGTCTTGTTGCCAAAACCAAGAAAAGGAACAGACAAGAAATATGTAGTAAAGCTTGACTAACTACTACCGTTAGATTAAAACAAGGAAACAAAAATAGAAAGTGCAAAATTATAACAAAATTAACATGAACCTAAATTAAGAAAACAAATATAAGGTAGAACATGTAAGATTAAAACAAAACTAATATGAAACTAATATAAGAGGATAACTTTAACCTAGGAAATGCAAGATTACTACACAACTACTATGAAACTAAAACAAGAAAACAAATATAAAATAGAACATGCAAGATTGTGAAATTAAAATAAGAACACGAAAAAAAAAAAAGAAAAAAAAGAAAAGAAAAAGAACACAACTACTACAAAGCTAAAACAATAAAATAAATATGGGATAGAATATGCAAGATTACAATAACACTAACATGGACCTAAAACAAAAAAAAAAAAAAAAAAAAAAAAAAAAAAAACAAATATAAAATAGAACATGCAAGATTACAACAAAACTAATGTGAAACTAAAATAAGAAAACAAATAACACAACTACTACAAAACTAAAATAAGAAAATAAATAAGGGGTAGAATATGCAAGATTACAACAAAAGTAATATGAAACTAAAATAAGAAAATAAATATAAGATAAAACATGTAAGAAAAATGAAAGAATTGAAAATTCACCTTGCAAAGAAGGATTGAACTTCTTGATTTTCAAACTTCCTCTTGATCACCCTCAAGGTTGTGAATTATGATCTTAATCCTCAATTCAAAAGCTTGGAATTTGAGCTTAAAATAATGGTTTTGAACAAGTGTATGATCACTCTTTTCTTGGCAAGAATACTCTCTTTGGTTAAGGCTTTGAGTGATTTTTGACAAGGGAAGATGAGATGTAAGAGGCTATGTAACTTCACTAGTTTGGCAAAACAACTCTCTTGTTTTTAAGACTTCTTTTCTCTCAAATTCTAACACAATTTTGGCATTCTCTCCCTACCCTTCTCTTCTTCAAATCCTCTCTCAATGCAAGACTAGAGCTCTCATTATATAGCCAATGCAAGTAGGCAATGGTGGAAGACAAAGTGGAGTTAATGGGGGACAATGTATAATGGAGGTGAATGATGAATGGTGATGGTGTGGTTGCTTTAGGAAAATGGATTATCACTTGAGATGGTGGGATGTGATTATGAAAGTAGATGGTGAGTGGGGATGGTGGGATGTAATTATGGAAGTGGATGGTGAGTGGGGATGATGGGATGTGATCATGAAAGTAGATGGTGGAGTGTAATTATGAAAGTGGATGATGAGTGGGAATGGTGGGATGTGTAGATAATGAGTGGGGATGTTGGAGGATGAGAGAGTGCACTTGAATGGATCAAAAAGTTGGCTCAAGGGGGTCCCCCAACAGAACAAAAACCAAGAAAAACGGGGCTGCTGCTGTTTTGGGCCGAGTCAACAAAATCTGCTTTTAAGTCCAACTTCAAATGGGCGTATCTCCTCCATATGGACTTGGTTTTAGGCGGTTCTTGTGTCCAAATTGAAGCCCCAGAAGTATACTTTCCAATGGTGGTGGCCTCATATTTAAATTCCAAGTATACAAAGAGATATGCCGAATTTAGTGAAGACTGTTCATTTCCCGCGGGCCCAGGTCAACAAAATCTGTTTTTAAACCCAACTTCAAATGGGCATATCTCCCTTATAAGGACTTGGTTTTAGGTGGTTCTTGGGTCTAAATTGAAGCCCCAGAAGTCTACTTTCCAATAGTGGTGGCCTCACAATTAAATTCCAAGTATACAAAGAGATATGCCGAATTTAGTGAAGACTGTTCATTTCCCTCGGGCCCAGGTCAACAAAATCTGCTCTTAAACCCAACTTCAAATGGGCATATCTCCTCCATATGGACTTGGTTTTAGGTGGTTCTTGGGTCTAAATTGAAGCCCCAGAAGTCTACTTTCCAATGGTGGTGGCCTCACAATTAAATTCCAAGTATACAAAGAGATATGCCGAATTTAGTGAAGACTGTTCATTTCCCTCTTAATGATTTGATGCTCATTATTTTCCTAAACTAGTTTTCTTTCATCCCCTCCTATTTCCTTCAAATCCAAACTTATAAAGAAGATGTTTTAAATATTTTTTTCAAAGAGTTCACCTCCCTTCTATTTATTTCCACTCTGTCCTTACTCAGTTTACTGAAAAGTGTAATATTTTAATCGAAATGGGAGTCTTAGAACATCGTAGAAACAACAAAAAAAAAACAAATTATTTTGAAAAGAGGGTTTTAAGGTCTAAAATAGTTTGGCCAAAAAAATGTGTGAAGGTTGGGATTAAAGCTCAAATTCCATTTTTCTTGTTGAAGATTCTGTGAGAAACACATTCTAATTATCATCATCGGGTAATCAACAGAAAGCGCCCAAGTCTTAGGGCTGGTCAAAATGGGGTGTCTCTGATTTGCCCTCTTTGAGCTTCGAAGTCATGAAATGACGTGAGTGAATGTCAAAGCCCGAAGACGACCCTTTTGACAAGGCCGTAAGACTTGGGCAAACAAACAAAAGACAATGCATGTGGTTGAACCCGAAGGTTGCCTACGTATCCCTTTGTAAGGAATCAAACCAGCGTAGTTCAGGGGCAAGATGCAAATGATATGCAAGAAGATTTTGAAATTGGACTTATACGCTTCGCGAAGCCGGTTTGTTTGAAAAACTTATGATAATGCAAAAGAGGGAAGACCTCAACCAAGAGAAATCAACATCCTAACGCGTCTCACGCGCGAGGAGAATGGGTGGTGTAAGCATGTGCGCATACTGCTTTTTTTAACCGAGTGAATCAACATCCTAACGCATCTCACGCGAGAGGAGAATGGGTGGTGTAAACAGACAGGCGCACCTGCTGTTTTGAACCGATTTGGGTAGTGTTGAATAGACAGGCGCACCTGCTGTTGATAACCGATTTGGGAGATTGGACTTATACGCTTACGCGAAGCCGGTTTGAAAATTGGACTTATATGCTTACGCGAAGCCGGTTTGAAAATTGGACTTATACGCCTGACGCGAAGCCGGTTTGAAAATTGGACTTATACGCCTGACGCGAAGTCGGTTTGAAAAGTGGACTTATACGCCTTACGCGAAGCCGGTTTGAAAAAGTGGACTTATCGCTGACCTTGGCCGGTTTGAAAAAAGTGGACTTATCGCTGTATGGCCGGTTTGAAAAAGTGGACTTATCGCTGACGAAGCCGGTTTGAAAAGTGGACTTATCGCTGACGCTGTGGCCGGTTTGAAAAGTGGACTTACTCGCCTACGCTGGCCGGTTTGAACATTGGACTTATACCGACTTGGCGGTTTGAAACATTGGACTTATCGACTGTGGCCGGTTGAAAAAATTGGACTTATCTCGCCTTCTGTGGCCGGTTTGAAAAGTGGACTTATACGCCTGACGCGAAGCCGGTTTGAAAAGTGGACTTATACGCCTGACGCGAAGCCGGTTTGAACATTGGACTTATACGCCTGACGCGAAGCTGGTTTGAAAAGTGGACTTATACGCCTTACGCGAAGCCGGTTTGAAAAGTGGACTTATACGCCTGACGCGAAGCCGGTTTGTAATTGGACTTATACGCCTGACGCGAAGCCGGTTTGAAAATTGGACTTATACGCCTGACGCGAAGCCGGTTTGAACATTGGACTTATACGCCTGACGCGAAGCCGGTTCGAAATTGGAAAACTTATGATTATGCAAAACAACCTAACGTGTCTCACGCGAAAGGAGAAATGATGGTGTGAACAGACAGGCGTACCTGCTGTTATTAACAGATTGGGTGGCCATAGATGCCGCTTTTCTGATCATTTTTACAATTTTCCCTATTCTCCAACGGGGTGACAGACTAGGTTGGTTTAGTATCCAGAGTTGAGGTGCATACAAGATAGCTCAACTTATGGGGCTACCATACAGATTTCAAGCCGGGGATACACACCCCTGGGTATTTAAACCAGACTTTAGTCTCGGAAATCCCAAACCTTTTGCGTTCTAGGCCTCGGCCATTCGAACTCTAGTATTCACCGTCGCAGTTGGTCTCCTAGGAACTCATTGCAATCACAGGCAGGTGGCTATACCAGACCACCTAAAGTCGTTCGGGCACGACAAACACCAAAGGATTTGCACCTTTATAGGATTTAAGGTCTCCTAGACCGTTGAAGTCGTTCGGGCACGACAAACACCAAAGGAATTGCACCTTCATAGGATTTAAGGTCTCCTAGACCGGAAAAAGAACAAGCACACTTGCTGTTTTTAACCGATTGAATGGCCACGGATGCCGCTTTACTTCTTGATCATATTCACAACTTTCCCTATTCTCCAATGGGGTGACAGACTAGGTTGGTTTAGTATCCAGAGTTGAGGCGCATACAAGCTAGCTCAACTTATGGGGCTACCATACAGATTTCAAGCCGGGGATACACCCCTGGGTATTTAAACCAGACTTTAGTCTCGGAAATCCCAAACCTTTTGCGTTCTAGGCCTCGGCCATTCGAACTCTAGTATTCACCGTCGTAGTTGGTCTCCTAGGAACTCATTGCAATCACAGGTAGGATAATACACAAATATTTACAGACAAAATACAAACATATATACAGATATATACGGTACATACGGCACACAAATATATATAGATATATACACAGACATATACAATATATATATACATGTATATACGACACAGACATATACGGACCTATACACAAATATATACGGAGATATACACACGTGGGGAATATTCCGTTTGCAACCGTCAGTGGAAATATGCCATTACTGAGAAGACATATTCCGTTTGCTGACGTCAGCATACGCAAAACACGCAAAAAGAAAAAAAAAAACACAAAATGCATTGATGTGGAATGCGGGGTTTCGAACCCCTGACCTCAAGCTCGGCTTCCGAGTCCTTAACCACTGAGCCGCGTCACTCTTGTGACAAAATATGCAAACAATATATATACATAGACTTATACGAGACATATACAAAAAACTCAAAAACAAAACAAAGAAACACTCGATGTGGGGTTCGAACCCCTGACCTTAGGCTCAGCCTCTCACTCTTCAACCACTGGGCCAAACCATTGAACCCAAGCCACACCTGTGACTCAAATGTTCAAACAAATATCTATATTACATAGCTATACAATATATATACATATATGCGTACACAACTCTCCCGCGTCTCTCTCTTCTTTTGATACACGCGTTTGACACGAGGCCCAGCTTTTGCGTCAGCTGGCCGACAAAAGCAGGCCTCGATTTGCAGGCTCTCCTCGGCTCTCTCCCTCCTTTGTCTTTTTCTCTCGTCTTCTTCTTCTCTTCAGTATCTTCCATCTTCTTCTTAACCGTTCTCTTTTTCTTCTCCTTCTCCATTGCTCTTCCATCTTTCTCCTTCTTCTTCTTGTTCTTCCATCTTCCTCCGCCTTCTTCTTTTTTTCTCTTCTGTTTTCTGCCACTCTTCTGTGACTGCCTTCTTTCCTCTTTCTTTCTTCTCTTCTCTTATACATGGCTTCGTCTCGCCCTCTCTCTCTGTTTCCGGATCTTAATAATCCATCGAGCTCCTCTGGGCCAAGTGCCCCTGCTCTCACTCATCCCAGCCTTCCCACCCTAACGGTTGAGCAAGTGATGGCTACTCAAAATGATATCGAGGCCAACCACTACACGTTGAGGTCCTGTATGGAGACAGTGGCGGCGGTCACCAACCTGTCTCACCGTCTACAGAGCAAGGCGTGTGAGGTATACCAGCTCAATGCCCAACTCTCCCTACTCCAGTGCATGTACAGAGATGCACGGGCAGAGATCTGTGCCTTGAAGGCTGAAAACAAGGAGCTGAAGGCTGAAAACAAGGAGTTGAAAAGGCACTCCACTTCTATGGCCCGATTTGGGCAATCTTCATACCTCGCCTTTGATGGTCGGCGGGGAGCCGACTCTGTCGGTGGGAACACTGTGGTCGTCCTTGGTGGAAGTACTGGAGAAGGGCCTTCGAAGAGCGACAAAAAGCGGAAGAGCTCGGCGACGGAAGAGCCGAGTAAGTGAAGTTGGCCTGTGGCCGGCACCGGCGAAGAAGAAAAAGATCCCTCTCTTTTTTTGTTTTTGTTTTTTTTTTTTTTTTTTTTTTTTTTTGTTTTTTTTTTTTTTTTTTTTTTTTTGGAGTCTCTGTAATCGGGGATGTCCTCCCCTGACTTCAATAAAATCAGTTTTCCTTTTTTTTTTTGCTCATCAATGGCGTGACTGGCATATCACTTTGAACTTGAAAACATTTTTGTTTGATCGAATTCGAGAGTGATTGAATTTTGAACTCTGAATTGGACATTGATCCATACTGACCTGAAGAAAAATAAAACTGACTCAACGTAAAAAAAAATGAAGCCAAAATAATCCAAACACACTTCTATACACTGACTGGTATGAATATCCTAACTGGTATAAAATACACTAACTGGTATGAATACACACTGACATACATTGATTGGTATGAACACCCTGACTGGTATAAATACATTGACTGGTATGAAGACACACTGATATACATTGACTGGTATGAATACCCTGACTGGTATAAATACACTGACTGGTACGAATACACACTCATATATACTGACGAGATGACTCGAGCGGGGGAGAAAACAGAATCACTTACTCAACTATGCCCCTAATTCATTACCTTGCCCTTTTTTGATTTTTTTTTTTTTTTTTTTTTTTTTTTTTTCTTTTGTTGTTTTTTTTGTTTTGTTTTGTTTTGTTTGTTTGTTTGTTTGTTTGTTTTTTTTTTTTTTTTTTTTTTTTTTTTTTTGTAAAATGTTTTGATCAACATGAGAGTTAGATTAGCCTACTTATTCCATTTTCTGTTTCAAATCATGTAAGCTAAGCTGTGAGCACTGAAAATTTTTCCTTTTCAAATCCAAAGAATGGTCCAAGTTTTGCAAAATGGAACAATTTTCGATAAAAATTAGTCAGCTTCATTCAAATTAATCAAAACCTATTTTTGCAAATGGCCACTACTCAACTAACATGGAATCAACCATCGGGGTGCATAGTCCCAAACCATAACCGAACCGAGCCGATCCGAATCGAATGAAGCCGAAACCAAACCGAATCAACCGAACCTAAACCAAACCGAATTGAACCAATCGAATCGAAAGGTAATGAAGATACACCAATCAAACACGGATAGGACAACCAAGTCGACTAAAGACACACCAATCAAACATGGACGAGATGAATGAGTTGAAAATTTATTAGGGCCGAACTTCGAGATGAAGCTACCTACGTATCCCAAAGATAGGAATCAGGCCATCGTAGTTCGGGCTAAGGTTCACTCGGGTATTGACACTCTCTTTTTGTGCTCTAACTTTTGCCAAAGCCGCCCTTTCGGGTTTTCAACCTTGCGAGCTTCTTTTCTTTTCTTTTTTTTCTTTTTTTTCATGTTCATTTTTTATCATGTTTTTTTTTTTTTTTTTTTTTTTTTTTTTTTGCTCTAACTTTTGCCTGGGTTGCCCTTCCGGGTTTTCAACCTAGCGAGCCTCTCAAGGGTTACTTTCATTTTAGCTTGTCCATGTTGATTGGGTGTGAAATCTCTAGGCCATCTATAAGAACGACTACTACACTTGACCAGTAGATACGATGATGATTGGGTCCAGATTTGCCCCTAGTATTGCCCCTAGTGTAGTGGATAGGAACTCGACTGTCCTTCAATAATAAAATTCATTCTCTCACATTCTGGGTTTTACCTTTCTAGGCGGTCTTCATTGGGAAACGATTCAATTTTAACTCTTTGATCACATCCAACCTTTTGCCCCTAGTTCAAGGGCTGCTTCAAATCTAAATCACATCCGACCTTCTTGCCCCTAGTTCAAGGGTTGCTTCCAATCTGAATCACTGGCCCTACATAGTTTTGGCTAAGGTTCACTCGGGTATTGACACTCTCCTTTTACGCTCTAACTTTTGCCAAAGCCGCCCTTTCGGGTTTTCAACCTTGCGAGCTTTTCATTTTTCTTTTTATTTTTCCTTCTTTTTTTTTTTTTTTTTTTTTTTTAATTTTTATTATTATTATTATTTTTTTTTTTTTTTGTGCTCTAACTTTTGCCTGGGTCCCTTAGGGTTTCGGCAAATGAGCCTCTCAAGGGTGGTACTTCTTCAGCTTGTCCATGTTGATTGGTTGTGAGAATTCCAAACCATCCAAATCCATGAGAATGACTGCTCCTCCTGACCAAATTGATTTAATGATGTAGGGGCCCGTCCAATTGGGTCTAAACTTGCCCCTAGGGTCGTGAATAGGAGCTCGGCTGTCTTTCAACACTAAGTCCCCTTCCCTCAGATTCCTAGATTTAACCTTTTTGTTGAATGCTCTGGCAATCCTGCGTTGATACCCCTGAACGTGGTATAACGCCTTCAATCGTCGCTCATCAAATAGCATCAATTCCTCAAGTCGGTTCTGTTGCCAATCAGCTTCTGTTATCTGACATTCAGCCATAATCCTTAATGAAGGCACTTCCAACTCAATTGGCAAAACAGCTTCCATTCCATATACCAAAGAGTAAGGGGTTGCCCCTGTAGACGTTCGGATTGATGTCCTGTATCCCCAAAGTGCAAAAGGCAACTTATCTGGCCAATCTCTATGAGTTTCTACCGTCTTACATAGGATGTTCTTGATATTCTTATTTGCAGCTTCAACGGCTCCATTGGTTTGTGGCCTGTAGGTTGATGACTTGTGAAAAGCCACGTTATATTTCTCAAGTAGAACTGCCACTTCTCCTTTGAAATGTGAGCCATTGTCTGAAATTAATTCATTTGGCACCCCGTATCTGCAGATAATGTTGTTCCTAATAAATTTGGCCACATGTGATGCTTTCAACACTGAATATGACTGTGCTTTAACCCACTTGGTAAAATAGTCAATGGCAACCAAGATGAACTGATGCCCATTTGAACCTTTTGGTGTGACTGCCCCAATGACATCTATGCCCCAGACTGAGAAAGGCCAAGGTAAAGTCATGTTGTAGAGTTTTGATGGCAGGATGTTCATGCGATTGGCGTGGATTTGACATTTATGGCATCGCCTGACAAAGTTGATACAATCACTCTCCATGGTTAACTAGTAGTATCCTTGTCTAAGGATTTTTCTGGCTAGCATTACACCGTTCATATGGGCTCCGCACTCTCCTCCATGGATGGCTTCCATGATACGCTTTGCCTCTTCTTCCTCTACACACAGCTTGTGCATTCCCAAATGCCCTCTCTTGTATAACTTATCTCCACAAATGACGAACTGAGTGGCCAGACGCCGTATCCCCCTTTTGTCTTTGATGTTTGCCCCTTGTGGGTATGTACCTCTTTCCAGAAAATTCCAAATATCAAAGTACCAAGGGTTTTCATCTTGAACTTCTTCCGTTGTGGCTATCATTTCATACGCGGCGGCGTACCTTTGTTCTATAAGGATCGGGCGCATCTTGACCCCGACCGGTATATCTATCATTGATGCCAGGGTTGCCAATGCATCAGCAAATCGGTTGTTCTCTCTTACCAGGTGTGTAAAAGTTAGTTTTTCGAACCTCGGGATCAACATGTCCAAGGTCTGATGGTAGACTTTCATTTTTTTCTCTTTAACTTTCCAATCTCCGTTGGCTTGAGAGACGACCAAGTTCGAGTCCCCGATCACATCCAACCTTATTGCCCCTAGTTCCAGGGCTGCTTCCAATCCGGCAAGGCACGCCTCATACTCTGCTTGGTTATTAGATACCCTGAATTGGAGTTTGAAAGCTAAGGGGATATGAGAATCATCTGGCGCTATGAGCAACACGCCTATCCCATAGCCAAATTGATTGGATGCTCCATCAAAGTACAATTTCCAAGTGTCTTCTTCCATCTGCATGACCTCTTCATCTGGAAATGAGTACTCTATATCTTCTCCTCCTTCAATTGGGTGATCAGCCAAAAATTCTGCTACAGCCCTGCCTTTAACAGATTTGCGAGTGACATACTTCAGGTCAAATTCAGAAAGCAAAAGTAACCAACGAGCTAGCCTACCAGTAAGTGCTGGTTTCTCAAAGAGATATTTAATTGGGTCTAATCTTGAAACCAGAATTACCGAGTGAGCTAACAGGTAGTGTCTCAACTTCCTGGTGGCCCATACCAAAGCTAAGCAAGCTTTTTCCAAAGGAGTATAGCGGGTCTCATATTCAAGCATCTTTTTACTTAAGTAGTAGATGGCCTTCTCTACTTTCTCATCCGACTCTTGTGCAAGCATACATCCCATAGTTGATTCGGTCACCGATAAGTACAGGATTAGCGGGTTCCCTGGCTCAGGCGGTGATAACACAGGTGGATTCTGTAAATACTGCTTGACTTGCTCAAATGCAAATTGACATCGATTATCCCATTGGAACTTTTTCCCTTTCTTTAGGAGACCAAACAGTGGTTCACAAGTCAAGGTCAGCTTTGAAATAAACCTCCTTATAAATTGCACCTTTCCTAGAAAACCCCGCACCTCTTTTTCAGTCATTGGTGGCGGCATTTCTAAGATGGCCTTAATTTTAGATGGATCAACTTCAATTCCTCGCTGTGTGATCAGAAATCCCAACATCTTGCCCGCAGTTACCCCAAAGGTGCATTTACGTGGATTGACCTTAGCTTTGTATTCCCTAATTCTCCCAAAGAATTTCTTCAATGCAGTGTAATGGCTTTCCCGATCTTTGGACTTGACAATCATGTCATCTACATACACCTCAACTTCCTTGTGGATCATATCATGCAAAAGAGTGGTAGCAGCTCTCTGATAAGTGGCCCCAGCATTCTTCAAACCGAATGGCATAACCCTATAGCAGTATGTCCCCCATGGTGTGGTAAATGCTGTCTTTTCTCTGTCCTCTGGGGCCATAAGGATCTGGTTATACCCTGAAAAACCATCCATGAATGACAATAAGGCATGCCCTGCAGTGAAGTCTACCAATTCGTCAATATGTGGCAATGGGAAATCATCCTTCGGACTAGCCTTATTCAAATCCCGGAAGTCAACACAAACTCGGATTCTACCATCTTTCTTCGGAACTGGCACAATATTGGCTAACCAAGTAGGATATTCTGATACAAGCAAAAATCCAGCATTGATTTGCTTGGTAACCTCTTCTTTAATTTTTAAGGCCCAATCCGGACGAATTCTGCGAAGCTTCTGTTTGACAGGTCGGGTCTCAGGGTCAAGAGGGATCCTATGTTGTACAATCTCAGGGTCAATTCCTGGCATGTCTTCGTAGGACCATGCAAAAACGTCTTTGAATTCTTTTAATAAAGCAACTAATTGTTCACGTTCTTTTAAAGACAATGTAGAACCAATTTGGAGCAAGTGAGGATTTTTTTCAGTACCCACATTTACAGAAACAATTTCATCCACTAATGGCTTGGCACGCCTTTCTTCCTCCCAGTCGATTAAATTTTTCAAAACCCGAGGAATTTCTTCATCTTCGTTTTTATCAAAACCTTGAAAATTTTGGTCAATGTTATGAACTGTGGGCACAGAAAAGTAAGCGAAAATCACACCTTCATTCAAAGCCTCGGGCTCATAAGTTGCAACAAACTCAAAAGATAAAGAAAAAGAAGACTCAGACATCTTAGACAAACTTAAATCTGCCTCTAACACCACAGGTCCACCAGACTCAGACTCAATAACCAATTCAGAATTCCCAATACAACTCTTCTCAAAACGCCAATTTATTTGAGAGCCATTCACTGCATCCATGATGAAGCTTGAACAGTCAGCAGGTACCTCTTCCCCGATTACGGCAATGGTCATGTCCCCCAAATTCATCGGTTCAGCGCTAGTATGTGATTCTGTCAGTAAGTCAGCTAGTGTTAGACCCAGAACTTCCTCTGTGCTGCTTTCCGAGCTGACTTCTCTGTCTTGTTTGATGTCGATACTAGGATCTACCCATTCCTCATCACTGTCGGAGAGCTGATGATCGAAGAAGATCTCAAACCCAGGGTATCTTCTCTTCTCCACTTGATCAATCCAGGGCTCAGGGAAACCACAGAAAGGGAAGTCTTCTCCTTGGCGGACAAAGCGCCCGTTCAAGGTCCCATAAACTGGCTTATGAATTAACTCAAACTGTCGCCCGGTTCTCTTGGCCTTGATCCTCTCCCTGATTTCTTTAGTTTTCCTTTTCCAGTCATCAGCTGTGGGTGCATACCCTAGTCCGAATGCATGTGGGTTATGAGGTACTTTACCGGCTGTAGTGATACCTTTCCTTCCACTTTGTCCTAATCCCATCCCTGGAATGTGACCTAGTTTACTCATGAGATAGATTGATTGGGCACTGACATATACACCTTCGTCTTCTGCCATGAGCGTTTGAACTAGCTGGGCCTCTGCCAATGTAAAACCTGATAGGAACACATCTTCTTCCCCATGTTGTATTTCTAGCAGTGGTGTTGAGACTTCTGGAGGAGGATGAATGGATGAATTTCCGAAGACCGTGGCAATTCCTCCGCCATATGGATACTTTACCAATTGATGTAGTGTGGATGATACAGCTTTCATCTGATGAAGCCAGGGCCTTCCCAATAGCAGGTTAAATGTAGCGGGAACATCCATGACATGAAATTCAGCTTCGTGTTCAGATGGACCCACTGTTATTTGTACTTTGATTATCCCCATCACTTCCCGACTAGTATTATCATAGGCCCGGATCAATTGAGTAGTGGGCGTGAAATCTGCCGGCTTTAGCCCGATTGCATAAGCAGTGCGTATAGGACAAACATTGATGGTTGATCCGGTGTCAATCAGAACAATTGGGATCCATTTCTTTCTACATTCCAGTGATATGTACAGAGGCTTATTATGTTCTGATCCTTCTGGTGGCAACTCCTTGTCAGCAAAAGTTATTGCCGGGATGATTTCTCTTGGGGCGATTAATGACACTAATTGCTCGGGAGTGGTGTCAATTGATAACTTAGCCTTGTTCAACATTGACAATATTGCCTGTCGATGTTCTCGGGAAGCCATGAGAAGACCCCAAATGGAAATGTTTGCTTGGATCTTTTTTAGTTGTTTTAGAACCAAGTCTTCTTCTACTTCTTTCTCTTTCTCTTTTTCTACCTCTTTATCTTTGCCAGAGGGCTCTCCTTGGTCTAAATGTGGAGGCTTGAAGTAGCGCCCACTCCTGGTCAAATGATCAATTTCATCTGCATACCAAGTCTCATCCGGCACATTGTTTACCCATTCACCATCAGTATAGGCGAGTTGTAGGTCATTATCATCCCACCATTCACCTTCGTTGACCGAAAGGCAATTATCTAATGCCGCTTGAATCATTCCCACAGTATGCTTTGGATGGCTTTCTGGTTCTTTTTCTTTTCCTTTGGAACTCTTTCCCTTACCACATTCAACAGGTTTTCCAAAATCAAGCCTCAGCTCATCCCCTTTTCTTTTAGTTTCCTCATCAAAAGCTTCGTCACTGCTTGACCAACCGTGACTGTAATTCTTCAGTTCCCACCATCCCATCTGCACATTCCCAAGGTCTAATTCTTCAAAGAAATGGAGATTAGCCAAGTCCTCCTCTAGATTGGCCAAATGATCCAACCCCTGTTCAGGTACATCCTCTCTGACAACATTGATAGAAAATGAGTCAGGCAGATCAACCTCAAGCTTTAGTTGACCACTAGGAACAATATACTGGCTAGGATCATACTTTTTCTCTGATAGTTTGCCAGCCTCAAGCATAGGTATTTCGGTTACTACCATTATAGGGATTTTGGGTTTTGGCTGGGTTGGAGGTACATCCATCATGCACAACTCGATGCCTTCAGGAATATGTACCTCAGGTTTTGGTAAATGGGTAGGTGTGATATAGATACTGGGGTTAAAGGTAGATGAAAGTGTATGGATGAGGTTAAGATGAGGAGGTGGTGGAATTCTGTCATGGGGCGGCAACGGGTTGGTAGTGACATTGGGTTTTGGTGGTTGTGGGGGAGCTATGACTTTATTGTCTATGAGGTTTTGGATCTCATGACGGAGCGAATCTGTGATGCATGTCATGTCATGTCCGGGTTGTTGGTGAAAAGCACAGTGCTTGGTAGGGTCATGTTTGGCTGGGAGAGGTTCGGGAAGAGGTCGGGGCTCCAAAGGCTTCAAATACCCTCTTTTTGTCAAGATATTCATTGCCTTGGAAAGTGTCATATAGAGATGGGTGAATGTTCTGCTTGGGGCTTGGGTTGTGTTCGTTGTTTGTGGGTCGGCATTAGCAAATGGGTCAGCTATTTTGGTGGTGGTGGTAGTGACCGAATTAACCTCAGAAGGTCTCACGACTGTACTACTATTAGTAGAATTTGAACTGCGACCAAAAGGCTTCCGAATAGGTTCCTTGTTGTTCATGATGACTCCCTGTTTGATGGCATCCTCTATTTGGACCCCTATCTCCTTTAAGTCATTAAAAGTGAAGAGCGGGAGGAATATCATTTTTCGTAACATCTTTCCATGCAGATTTCTGACTATCATACGGATTTGCTCTTTTTCAGGTGGTCTGTTGGTCATCATTGCTGCTTTTGCCCTCCATCTGGTGATAAAGGCCACGAAACTTTCATTGGGCTCTTGACGAGTAGCCTCTAATTCCCGAGTAGTCACTTCAATCTGGGTGTTATAAGCATACTGGGTGATAAAGGCCCCGGCCAACTCTTCCCAACATTGTTTTACCGAGTCTTCTAACCTGGCATACCAGATGGCAGCCACTCCTGACAAAGTTCGCCCGAATAAAGAGAGCTTTTGCGGACGAGTCAAGCCCATAGGCTTTAAGACATCAGAAAATAGGCGAATATGCACCATTGGGTCGCCAGAGCCATCAAACCTATCAATGTGTGGCATTTTGAACCGTTCTGGCAATTTCACGGTTTGTCTCGGTGCCCGTCTTGATGTCAGGGATTGAATTAACTCCTTGTGCTGTTTGAAAAGTTTTTCCAACAGCGGCTTCAACATAGTTGCGTCAGACTCAGGTGCTTCAGAGGGAAGGAGCGCTCCCACTGGTTGTGGAAGAGGAAATGAGCCTCCTGAAGTTTGTATGGGAACCCTCAGGTCTTCTGATGAGTTAAGTTCGGAAACTTCGTCACCGTGGTGGAAGTGGAGGTGGAACTTGATGAGTCACCGGAGGTGGTTGAGTAATGAACGCCCGGATGAGCGTTGCAATTGACAAGAGTATTGCCTTGAGCGGCAAGAGTAGTGCCTTGGGCAGCAACTGTAGTGGCAACGGTATCCATGCTCCGTTGAAGAGCCAATAGTATGTCTGCTATATTTTCTGGAATCTGAGCCATCACTAATTCTGGTGAGTTGAGTGGTAATGATCTAGCAGGTGAAGAAGGGGTATTCTGGACAGTTGATGAACCTTTTGCTTTTCTTCGTGTAGCTGGTGGTAAAGAAACTAACACTGGCTGACCCTGAACCAAATCTGCACTTTTACAAAGTCTACCAACGCGAGTCCACAGAACTTGGGGGACATCAGACCTTTCGGAAGCTATAATGCCCAATTACCTTACTGAAACAAAACGGGACCCCCAATCAGAATTTTATTAGCATCCGAGCTCAACTGATTACTGCTAACTCATGTTGAAAAACTGAACTCAACCCCACAAAATGACTGAACCACTCATCTGAATCTGAGAATTCCCATACATTGCACATAACACATAGCAGGAAAGAGAACAAACACCCCTATGGGGGCTAGGGTTACCCTGTCCTATCTTTGAAATGATCTAGGGTTTCACTATTCAAACAAGCGGCATCATACATCCTAGAAATAGGAGAGCATCCTGTCCTAATTTTGGAAGGTACTATAGCTCACTATATGTACAAGGTTGGCTTTACTCTAAGGGTTGAAGTCAAGGTGACGTTACTAAAGAGTCCTTTGAGTCATAACCAATAAAGATCCCAGGAAATCAGAAGAGTCAAATAGCCTCTCTTCGAAGTCTGAGAACCTTAGATAGCAAAGCTAGATAGCAGGGCTACATAGCAAAGCTACCCTTTTGACAGATCTCAAAAGGTTACAACACAAGGCCTCTAAAGTAACGTAGAGATAGGTGTAGTGTCACAAAAAGTGTGCTTGTGCTCCCACCAGCATCTGGGCAACACAGGGACTTTAAGTACACCAATGCATGCAATGCAATAAACATATAATTGAAAATAAAAGTCATATCATGGAGTTCGAGTCAAGGTTTCATAAATCCCCAGCAGAGTCGCCAGAAACTGTAACATGCCCGGGGGGTACCCGCGCGCGTTAAACAGTTCGGACTCCGAGATCTCTTTGATCTCAAGTTTCACGAGTGCAATGTGAAACATAGATGAGAGTCCAGATTTGGCAACTTTTATTGAAAATTCATTTTATTGCAATTTTGTCAAAAATGGACTGCGTCATCAGATCTCAGAGTCGCCACCTAATATTTTGGGAAATTAGGAAACCCATGACTCGGTGCCAAAGGCCACTGTTCGTCGTAACCAAGGATGCTTGGCTCGGAACCTTAGGTATGAGAGGGGAAGGTCAATAATGAGCACCCCCGCTCACCCGATCAAAAGATCGGCCTCTACTAAACCATGATATGACTTTTATTTTCTTTATATGTTCATGTTCTGATTAGTTAATAAATCCTAAAATTTACTATGTGAAGCATACAAGTATAGACTATGCCATTCATTTTGGAACAATTTGATATCATGCATTTTGAAAGAGTTTTGACGATGTACAACCCAAATGAATTGAGTTTACAAGCATGAAAAATCAACATCATTCCAAATTAAGCGACACAACCTCCATCCTTGGCATTCATAGAGTTATATCACATAAGCAAATAGCCTCATGGTAGAATTCTAGACATAGTAAGAAAAACACACACAAACGGGATGCTAAAGCATAAAAACTTACATGTTTGATGTCCCACGAACAAGCTACAAAACAAAGTTAGTAAAATATGCATGATCTTATATACAAAATCCTAATGCAATTCACACATGAGATGCAACTAAAGATTAAACTTCTAAGATATGACATGTGAATCATCTCAAGAACATGAGGTAGCGCACATAATCACGTGAGGAATTGATTAAATCCACAAATGCAAACTTAGCCGAATCAAGATGCATGAAACATGGATGCAAAGCATGAATATGATGAAAAATAAATATGATGTTTATGTACAAATAAGGAAAGCAAGTAAAAGAATGGGATAGAAAGAAACGGGGATGGGGAATTATTACAACACTTGAAAGAATAATTACAAACCAAATTACAGAGGGATGAGGAGAATATTACAAAAAAAATAAAAAAAACCTCGCAAAACACTCAAAATAAAATAAATGAAAGAAAAAGCTTCATGTGCCTTGGAAACCACCAAAAGTTGGCTAACATCGGAAGACAATACCGTCTTGTCCAAAAGAAGCTAACCGGCCAACCAAATAGGTCAGCCGGCCAACTGGGCCTAGCAAAACCTGTCTTGTTGCCAAAACCAAGAAAAGGAACAGACAAGAAATATGTAGCTGGCTTGACTAACTACTACCGGTTAGATTAAAACAAGGAAACAAAAATAGAAAGTGCAAAATTATAACAAAATTAACATGAACCTAAATTAAGAAAACAAATATAAGGTAGAACATGTAAGATTAAAACAAAACTAATATGAAACTAATATAAGAGGATAACTTTAACCTAGGAAATGCAAGATTACTACACAACTACTATGAAACTAAAACAAGAAAACAAATATAAAATAGAACATGCAAGATTGTGAAATTAAAATAAGAACACGAAAAAAAAAAAAGAAAAAAAAGAAAAGAAAAAGAACACAACTACTACAAAGCTAAAACAATAAAATAAATATGGGATAGAATATGCAAGATTACAATAACACTAACATGGACCTAAAACAAAAAAAAAAAAAAAAAAAAAAAAAAAAAACAAATATAAAATAGAACATGCAAGATTACAACAAAACTAATGTGAAACTAAAATAAGAAAACAAATAACACAACTACTACAAAACTAAAATAAGAAAATAAATAAGGGGTAGAATATGCAAGATTACAACAAAAGTAATATGAAACTAAAATAAGAAAATAAATATAAGATAAAACATGTAAGAAAAATGAAAGAATTGAAAATTCACCTTGCAAAGAAGGATTGAACTTCTTGATTTTCAAACTTCCTCTTGATCACCCTCAAGGTTGTGAATTATGATTTTAATCCTCAATTCAAAAGCTTGGAATTTGAGCTTAAAATAATGGTTTTGAACAAGTGTATGATCACTCTTTTCTTGGCAAGAATACTCTCTTTGGTTAAGGCTTTGAGTGATTTTTGACAAGGGAAGATGAGATGTAAGAGGCTATGTAACTTCACTAGTTTGGCAAAACAACTCTCTTGTTTTTAAGACTTCTTTTCTCTCAAATTCTAACACAATTTTGGCATTCTCTCCCTACCCTTCTCTTCTTCAAATCCTCTCTCAATGCAAGACTAGAGCTCTCATTATATAGCCAATGCAAGTAGGCAATGGTGGAAGACAAAGTGGAGTTAATGGGGGACAATGTATAATGGAGGTGAATGATGAATGGTGATGGTGTGGTTGCTTTAGGAAAATGGATTATCACTTGAGATGGTGGGATGTGATTATGAAAGTAGATGGTGAGTGGGGATGGTGGGATGTAATTATGGAAGTGGATGGTGAGTGGGGATGATGGGATGTGATCATGAAAGTAGATGGTGGAGTGTAATTATGAAAGTGGATGATGAGTGGGAATGGTGGGATGTGTAGATAATGAGTGGGGATGTTGGAGGATGAGTGGGTGCACTTGAATGGATCAAAAAAATGGCTCAATGGGGTGTCCCAACTGAACTAAAACCAAGAAAAACGGGGCTGCTGCTGTTTTGGGCCGAGTCAACAAAATCTGTTTTTAAGTCCAACTTCAAATGGGCGTATCTCCTCCATATGGACTTGGTTTTAGGCGGTTCTTGTGTCCAAATTGAAGCCTCAGAAGTCTACTTTCCAATGGTGGTGGCCTCATATTTAAATTCCAAGTATACAAAGAGATATGCCGAATTTAGTGAAGACTGTTCATTTCCCGCGGGCCCAGGTCAACAAAATCTGTTTTTTAAACCCAACTTCAAATGGGCATATCTCCCTTATAAGGACTTGGTTTTAGGTGGTTCTTGGGTCTAAATTGAAGCCCCAGAAGTCTACTTTCCAATGGTGGTGGCCTCACAATTAAATTCCAAGTATACAAAGAGATATGCCGAATTTAGTGAAGACTGTTCATTTCCCTCGGGCCCAGGTCAACAAAATCTGCTCTTAAACTCAACTTCAAATGGGCATATCTCCTCCATATGGACTTGGTTTTAGGTGGTTCTTGGGTCTAAATTGAAGCCCCAGAAGTCTACTTTCCAATGGTGGTGGCCTCACAATTAAATTTCAAGTATACAAAGAGATATGCCGAATTTAGTGAAGACTGTTCATTTCCCTCTTAATGATTTGATGCTCATTATTTTCCTAAACTAGTTTTCTTTCATCCCCTCCTATTTCCTTCAAATCCAAACTTATAAAGAAGATGTTTTAAATATTTTTTTCAAAGAGTTCACCTCCCTTCTATTTATTTCCACTCTGTCCTTACTCAGTTTACTGAAAAGTGTAATATTTTAATCGAAATGGGAGTCTTAGAACATCGTAGAAACAACAAAAAAAAAACAAATTATTTTGAAAAGAGGGTTTTAAGGTCTAAAATAGTTTGGCCAAAAAAATGTGTGAAGGTTGGGATTAAAGCTCAAATTCCATTTTTCTTGTTGAAGATTCTGTGAGAAACACATTCTAATTATCATCATCGGGTAATCAACAGAAAGCGCCCAAGTCTTAGGGCTGGTCAAAATGGGGTGTCTACACACACAATCCACTATTTTTGGTCCTATCTTAGTCTTTTTCGGAGCATGAATTTTAACTTTTGACAAACATCTCCACACTTTTAAGTATTTATAGGAAGGTGGTCGACCTTTCCATAATTCATAAGGAGTACTGTTGGTTTTCTTGTGGGGTATTCTGTTAAGAACATAATTAGCAGACAATATTGCTTCCCCCCACAAGTTCTGCAATAAGCCTGAACTTAGTAACATGCATTCATCATTTCTTTTAGGGTTCTATTCTTCCTTTCAGCAATTCCATTTTGCTGTGGAGAAAAGGGTGCTATAGTTTGGTGAATAATGCCATGTTGTGTACAAAATTCATTTATTGGTGCATCATATTCACCACCCCTATCACTTCTAACCATTTTAACAGTTTTACCAAGTTGATTTTCAACTTCAGTTTTGTAGAGTTTAAACATTTCTAAGGCTTCATCTTTACTTCTAAGTAAATATACATAACAATATCTTATACAATCATCGATAAATGTTATGAAATACTTCTTACCTTCTCTAGTTTGAACAAATTTAAGATCACATACATCAGTATGAATTAATTCTAGAGGTTCGATTTTTTTTTTCCAACCGATTTAAATGGAGCCTTAGTTAGTTCCGCTTCTATACAAATCTCACATTTGTGATTACGATCAATTTCAAACTTTGGTATATAATCCAAACCAATTAATCTATGTAAAGCATCAAAATTCACATGTCCTAATCTACCATGCCATAAATTCGATTCAAGAATATAAGCAAAAGATGTGTTATTGTTATTAATAGCAAGTTTTGGTATAACTGTCATTATATTTAACTTGAAAAGACCATCACTCATGTATCCCTTACCAACATACATACCACTCTTTGTTAATACAAATTTATCAGACTCAAATACAAGCCTAAAACCATTTTTACTTAACAAAGAATCAGAAACCAAATTCTTCTGGATGTCAAGTACATGCAATACGTTGTTGAGGGTAAGTTCTTTTCCTGATGTCATCTTCAAGATCACTTTTCCTTGTCTAGCCACAGTAGAAGTAGAAGAAATTCTCATGAAAAGTTGTTCAGCATTTGCAGCCTCATTGTAGGTAGTGAACATCTTCTTGTCCGCACAAATGTGACGAGTTGCTCTAGTGTCAACCCACCATTCCTTGGGATTTCCAACCAAATTAGCCTCAGACACCACAACAGAGAGATTGATGTCATTTACCTCGTCAGAGATGTAATCTAATTTTGTCACATTAGCCTGATTGGTGGTCTTCTTACTTCTACTTCCGCGATCCTTCTTAGGGCGACGGCAATCAAAAGCTCGATGTCTGGTTTTGCCACAATTATAGCATTTACCTTTGAACTTTTTATTGCCATTGTTGTCACCTTGTTTAGAACCATCTCCAGTAAACTTCCTCTTTTTGTTATGTGGTTTATGCACTTGTTCAACCACATTAGCCTTGGACTCAATGGGATTTTTACCATTCCTCTTTTCAACCTTTCGGTTATCTTCCTCAATTCCTAGTCTTACAATCAATTCATCCATGGTCATCTCCTTGCATTTATGTTTTAAATAATTTTTGAAATCTTTTCCACTAAAGCAGCGACTTGGAAAGACTCGCTAAGAGACATACCTTCAGAATGAATATCATGCAAAATTATTTGAAAATTTTGAACTTGAGAAATTAACGTTTGGAGTCTACCATAACAAAGTTCAGAAATTTACTGGCAACAAATTTTTTTGTGTTGGCATCCTCTGTCTTGTATTTTTTCTCCAAAGAATCTCATAATTCTTTTGCAATTTACAGAGGAATGTAAACATTATACAACATGTTGTTAAGGCTATTGAGGAGGTAGTTTCTGTACAGGAAATCAGAATGCTTCCAAGCGTCTACTGCGGCAACAACTTGCCGATCACTTTCATCCTCTCTAAGTACTAGAGCCTCTTTACGAAGAAACCGAGCCAAATTTAGAGTTGTAAGATATAACAACATTTTCTGCTACCATCTCTTAAACTCGGTACCATTAGAATTTTTTGATTTTTCTCCAAGATTTATCAGAACTTGAACATGGCTTTGGATAGAGATCGGAGTTGTTGTAACGATCGAATTTGGAGTACTACTTTCATTAGCTATAATATCTTATTACAAATATTAGAAAAAAGCAGAACACAAATTATTTTTCTAGTTACTAAAATCAGAAAATAAATTATAACGCAAAATAATTTTATTTTCCTTATTACTAAAACTAGAAAAATAAAATACCACAATAAGTTTCTGTAACACAAATTAATATTCTGCAATTGTTAATGATACCAGTATATTACTACTAGTTGTTAAAGAAAATAAATAGTATATTACTACTATTTGTAAAACAATATATTACTACTATTTGTATTTTCCAATCAGAATATCACTTTGTGAAATCACAAAAAACTAAATACAATGAAGACACTAAAAAATTGGTCTATCTTAAGATTGTTGAATAATCTTCACTGTATTTAATGAAATAAATAAATTCTGTTTGTGTACTTAACAACAAACGGAATATAGAAAAAATAAAGGATATGAGAGAGTTTGTTTGATTACAAAAATCAAACCAGAAAATAAAATAAAATAAACAAAACAGATTTTTATTTTGTTACAAAAATAAAATGAAAATTTGAAACAAAATAATAAAACAGAAAATAAATTAATTATTTACCAAATTAATTTCTTGAACAAATTTTCTGATCAAGTTCAGTGTTTAACATTGTGTCCTTAAGACAGATTCGTCCTATTCACGGTGCTTTTAAATTGTGGAGGTCTATCTCCCAAGATAAAATGATCAACAGCAAGCAATAGCAGTACTACAAATTGTTTGCACAACGAACACACTTTGTGTCTATACTCTTTCTCACAAGAAAATAATACAGCAAAATATAGAGAAATTGTAGAATATTTTGGACAAAAAATGAAGTGAAAACATCAAATGAGGGGCTGCCTATTTATAGATGGAGTAGTGGCTGTTTAATTTGAATTAAATAGGTACAGATTTGAATGAACAGGTGTGGTACCTGTTCGGTTTGAATAAACAGATACAAATCTGTTGGGTTCAAATTTTGAACAAATAAAACATGTATTGAACAGATTTCAATCTATCCGGGTGGGGAAAATAAAATCGAAGCTAATTTTTGAAATTCAAATTCCAAAAAATTAGAATTTAATTTTAGAAAATAAAATTCAAATGTTTTTTACCAAAACCGATAGGTATTGGGCCGGACAAACCCAACCCAACCACACACCACGCCCCCGCGCCCAAGCCCAGCCCGCCCGACCGACCGGCTGCAGCACTTGTGCGTGTTTATTTTGGGTCTAATGGTTCTAGCCCACTTTGCCCATAACCTCCCTCTTTACAAAACTTGGGTGCCTCTTGGGGCCTACCCCAAGTTCCAACCCCAAGCCTTATAAACCCACTCAAAGTTTCCCACCAAATCAATGTGGGACAAGCCTTTATTCAAACCTTTAGGAAATTTCACCAAAAACACCATTTCTATGGAGCTCTCTTTGGCTTCAGTTTCCCATTCACCCGATAATGGTTTTAAGCAACCAAATATACCACGTGAATCACAATGTAGCATAGAACGCGTTACCACTTAAACCTGCCAATTTTGGCACATGGGTCCCACCTAAAAATTAGATCAAAGTTAAGGAAAAATCTGATTTTTTCAAAACTTCCAAAACCATTTCTAACACATGTGACATCTAAAATTTTTTCCACTGCTGTTTTGGAACACTACATAGACAATATCACATGATACTCTAGAGAATAATGTTTGATCCACTGAATTTTCTCCGCTTGAATTGCCAGATTGAATATTTTTGACTAAGTTAAAAAAAAATAAAAAATAGGCCATTTACATACAAGTCCCATTTTGTGAACTTATAATCCACTAAGTCTTAGATAAAATTATTTACTCCTTCAGGTCCCATTAATTTTTAATAAACCAATTTACCCTTCCAACAAACTTACATCATTTTCCTCATTCCATGTGAGATAATCATCATAGTATCTTCACCCATATTTGCAACTGGCATTCATATTTCCATGTGAGATCTCAAATCGCGATTATGCGAAGGGTCGTAAAATGAAATCGGGACGATTAAAGTTGAATCTTGATTGAAATCATGTTGCAAAGTTGACGTTTGTGCAAAACAGCAGCGCGAAGCAAAACATGTGGTGCGAAGTTAACTTGTGTTTGTGATGGGCTTGCATGGGTTGCGATGATCAGATTGCAACATTCAACAGACCTTGGAAAGAACAATTAAATTGAGATCGCAACTCAAGAGTCACATTACTCCCAGATCTGGTATTCGAATCGAGTTTTCGACTTCACCCAAGACCTTTGCAACTCAAGAGTCATACTGCTTCGAGATTTGGTATTCGAATTTCACCCAAGACCTTCGAATCAAGTTTAGATCTCATCTAGGGTTTCATATTCATGTTCGGATCGCAACTAGGACTTCAGGTTGAAGTTGATTTGATGTAACAAAATCGATTTTCCCTCAGATCTGAGTTTGCGAAGTTCAATTTCTCCTTAGATTTGAACTCACGAAATTCGATTTTCGTTCTAGATCTGCATTCACGATGCTCGACTTCAAGTTCTAACCAACAACTATGGTTCGAAATGTACAAAATCTCAACTCCAAGACTCGTGATGAAGTTCAAATCAACTCAATCATAGTTGTTTTTTGAAATTGAGAACCTTCTCAGTTTATAATATTCTCAATTTTAATCATGAAAAAAATTGAGAAATTTCTCAAAATTGATAATTATAAATTTCTTAGTTTTGATAATAGTCTCAGTTCATACTAGAAAAAAAATTGAGAAATTTCTTAGTTTTGATAATTATAAATTGAGAGCATTCTCAGTTTTGAAATTGAGAACATTATCAGTTTTGAGATTAAAGGACAAAACGTCTTTTTACCTCTAAATGAGACTTATTGGTTCAAAAACTTTTTGATAGGACCTAAGCTACCACTACATATATAGATAGGACTTTTAGGTAATTAATCCTAAAAAAAATCTTTTTTTTTTAATCGACGAAAGTCAGTTAATAATTATTAGATTAGTACCTATAAGGGTTAGTCTCCTCACCCTTTGCAAAGCACCAAGCGCTTGTCCCCTTATTTCAACTCCTCTCAGAAGAGTTGAACGTATGACCTCTCCTTATGAACCAAGTCCTTAGGAAATTCATGATGGTCAACTAAGCTAGGCCTAGTTGGTTACATGTAAGATATTCATTCGAACAATTCAGACAGAGTAAAATTCGATGGATGTAGCAATACTAGTCTAGAACTACTACAACAATTATCCTTAATAATTTTAATTTGACCAATGTTTAATACTAAATTTTGAAAATCATTTAATATATTCCTCTTGCATGATGATCACATTTCAGATGACCTAAAAGGAAAATTTTGAGATCCTAAAAAATCTCTCACAGTTCAATTCACAATGATGTAATTTAACAAGTGTCAATTTTTTATTAGTTATATACTCAATTATATAGGATCCACTATCTTTGCCATATCATTATGGATGCATTTGTAGGTTCAAAATGTGAGTCTCTGAGAAGAGTTGAACGCATGGCCTCCTCTTAGGAACCAAGTCCTTAGAAAAGTCATGATGACCAACTAAGAGCCTAGTTGGTTATATATAAGATCTTCATTCAGCCAATTTAGACAGAGTAAAATTCGATTGGATGTAGTGATACTACTCCAGAACTACTACAATAATTATCCTTAATAATTTTAATTGAACCAATGTTTAATACTAAACTTTGAATATCATTTAATATATTACTATTGCATGATGATGACATTTCAGATGGTACCAAAAAGGAAAATTTTGAGACCCTAAAAAATCTCTCACAATTCAATTCACAATGATGTAATTTGACAGGTGTTAGTTTTTTATTAGTTATATACTCAATTATATGGGATCCACCATCTTTGCCACATCATTATGAATACATTTGTGGGTACAAAATGTGAGTTTCTAAGAAGAGTTGAACGCATGACCTCTCCTTAGAAACCAAGTCCTTAGGACTTAAATCATGATGACCAACTATTCATTTGGACAATTCTGTTATGGATATTGAACAACAATGATTTTAAATCAATTTATAGAATAAAATTGAAAGCAAAACTGATTCTAAAACATAGGTTTTACAATTCAATAAAATTATATATACATATCTATAACAGAATAAGTAAAAGATGAAGAAAAGGGTTTAGAAAATAGCCTGTGTGATTGTGAGAGGCATGTCAAAGACGCTGTCCTAAAGTCGTTTTGCGCTCTCTCTATGTAGGCTTTAACGATCACAAATGACTCCAAGATACAACCCAAAACTTTACAGGATTTAATACAATGCACAGTTACACTAGAAGAATTTGCCAAGAATGTATCGATTGCCTAGAAATATGAAATATAAAAATACTGTAAAGAGGAGAGAGAGAGAGAGAGAGAGAGAGAGAGAGAACATTGTATATTTTTCTCAATGTTAGAGTCCTGTATAAAAAGGCTCTATGGTGTCTGTTAGGAATAGACACAACTACTGCATTTGAAACCAAACACATATTTAAAATTCAAATAAATAAGACTATTAAAAGGAATAAATGAATAATAAAATATAATAATAAATAATTAAAGTTTTGAAGCTTTTAGAAAATCTCCAACAATCCCCCACAAGATTCAAAACTTTGTAAAATCGTCAAATAAATAAATAATAATAATAATAATAATAATAATAATAATAATAATAATAATAATAATAATAATATGGGCAACTTTAAAACCATACAATGGGTGTAGGTGTTTTTCAAACTTGAACCTCACTTAGTGTTAACAATTTCATTATGAAAGAATCTTAGTGAACTAGGTTTTGAATTAAATCCCTTTTACCAGAATTCAACATGTCACACATATGGTATGATACATAACTGTGGCCCGGGTTATTTCTACGGTTGCAGCTTCACGACGCTCTCACTTAGGTGAATCCTCCAAAGATAGAAGTGATGGATGTCTATCTTGTGAGAGTATGCCCACCTAAGATTCATTTAGAGTAAATACTCTTCCTCAACCATCACATTTACATCAGCACTGATATCTTAAGGATGATCAGGAGAATATAAATAATAAATTTAATAAAGTCTCCTTATTTAAAGTGCTGGAATATGAGTCACACTATAAGGATTGTTCCTACCCGTTGAACTTCCTTCATGGGATCTGTGGCTCTCCTTTTTCTTGCCCACTTTCGAAAGGTTTGAAAGAAGGGCCTCACAGTTCGGACTCCCACGGTTCTGAATCTAATCTCACAAGTGTAATGTGAAATTGATAAACACCAAAGAGTCCAAATCTGACAAATTGTTTTGGAAAATCGATTTTAAATAAAATAATGCCAAAATTGAACTGCTTTGCTAGATACAAAGTCGCCACCTAAATATTTTATTTTGGAAAAATTTAGGAAACGCATGACTCGTGCCAAAGGCCACGTGTCTGTCATCACCAAAGTTGTCTCGGCTTGGGAACTTAGGTACGAGAGGGGAAGGTCATAAATTGAGCACTCCCGCTCGCCCGATCAAAGATCGGCCTCTACTAATCATGATATGATTTTTATAAACATTATGTGTTCTTATTCCGATTATTAAGCTAGCTTTACTATGTGATGCACACAAGTAAGTATAAACTAGTTTGCTCAAGTTGGAACAATTCAACTCATGTTTGTGAAAATGGTTTGAATTTTCCATCTCAAGTGGGTTTAAAAGTTTGTGGACTTGCCACTAAACATAGTGGGCTTAAAACATGATTTGACACTCAATAAAGTGGGCTTAAAATGCACATTTTATTGAATTGTTCCAATTTAAACAACAAACCTTCATCTGCAGACAATCATGTAATTTAACAAGTAAGCATTTAGCCTCATGGCAAGCATGCCAATCATGGAAACATTCACACTTATGCAAGTAAGCTAAAGCGTAAAAACTCACATAGTACTCCAAGCTAGGAAAACATGAGTTAGAAAAATGTGCATGGTTCCTAACTATGTAAAATGTCTAATGCAACACATGCAATATGCAATTAATAGGCTTGGCTACTAATATGGCATATGGATCAATTTGAACAACATGCGATTAAACACTTATTCAAATAAGTATATGAAATTGCAATGTAGTTTGAATGACATGTCAAGCCTCGGTGCATGTAATACAAATGAATGGGTGCAAACATAAAGTATAGGGTATGCTAATTGAAATATGTCCCTAATCTAACCATTAAAAGCGATTAAATAAAAGGAAAAAAGACGTGAGGTTGGAAAACATACACACATGCCTTATGAAGGAGAGTCCGAATAAATAAAAGCTAAGCTAATATAATTAAGCTAATTAGACTAATTATTACAAATCACATAAATAACTATTTAAGCTAAATACTAATTATTACAACAATTTAACTAACTAGCAAACTAACTAATTAATTTACAACATATATGTACACGAACTAAGCATTTAAGATATTAAACTATCTGCCATTGCTCCACCTCGGGAAGGGAAAGATGCACATGCTCAGTTTTCGCCTTGAAAAAACCTTTGTTTTGCTCTCGAAAGCCTCTGTTTGCAGGGTTGAGCATTTCCAAAACCTTTCTGCTCCACCTTACCAAAATCAACAAAGGTTCACATCAGTGACTTGCCGGCCATGGATGGCTACTGCCGGCCATCTGTTGGCCAAGGAGGTGTCTTGTTGACCAGAAATGATGCACTGTCGGCCATAAATGGTGGCCTGCTGGCCACTGATGCATTGGGTCATTGTATTACAACAGAGTACAAACAGAGCAAAAGAAAGTTTTTCCAAGGATTTGTTTATACGGTATCCCTCCTTATCATCTCAATATCTCAAAGGAGTGACATATTTGGATCCAAAAACCACCAATCAAGCGAGTTCATTGCATGATGGCCAAAGATCCAAGTTGTACAATTTTAATAAATGTACCAATATGACCAACAAGACCACCACCCTATCATGTATGATCAAGAGCAATGGAGACCTAGGAAAGTGGCACATTTCATTACTTTTGAGTATGAAATGTCCCATTTTTCTTGTGTTCAAATTAATGTCTGATTTGAACACATGCAATGCAACACAAAGACATGCTTATCTTGTCACTTTTGCTTGTCAATTTTGTTTACACATTTTAATTATTAAATCATTCTTTAATCAATTTGTCCATTGGTGAGTGTCCTCTAAAGTGAAGGAAGCGTCAACCAAGGGACAGTGTAAGGCAAGAGAGAGATCATGCCTTTGATAATAAACCCTCAAAGAGGATTAAACCATTAAGCATGACCTTAATCTCAAGCTTAAAGTATCCCAAGCTTGAAACAACCCTCAAAAGCAAATGAAAGAGTGAAGCAAAAAGGGAGGTTGCAGAGATTTAGGTGCTGAAATTGAGTGATAAAAGCACTAAAAACATGCATCCAAGTCACACCAATGATGTTTAAAGTCTTAAAACAACAATCTAGTGCAAGGATTTACACTACAACTACACAAAACAAAGTTCAAATGAATCAAAAAGCCCAAAACAGAGCTAAAGGAGGCTATTTCAAAGGCTAAAACATGCTGGACTTAAGCTAAGTTAAGCTAGAAAAATATGCTACCATGTAAGGCTAACTAAGCATGCAAACAAGACATAAGGAGGAGAGGCTAACCACTCCAATTTTGGACTTCAAAATGAGATTTTAGCCATTGAAAAACCTTTGAAATTCAGTGATTTAAAGGCCCAAAAGGGTTGGTTTGAAAGTGATGGATAAAGGCACAAAAGCTTTATAAACTAAGAAGTAAGAAGGGTGAACCACTCCTTAACTAAAAAAAGGCTCAAACCATCATTTTTAAGCCACAAAAATAGAGCTGTTTACAGTTCAACAACTGAAAAAGATAGAAAAACAAGTATTGAAAACAAGGTAACAAGACTAGTATTCTACCTCTTGAAGCAAAGAACACTTTAGGCACAAGTTCAAGCCAAAACCACCTTCAAAAGCTTCAAGAAGGCCCCAAGGAACCTCAGCTCAAAGGTGAGAGGATTTGGTTTAGGAGATGTAGGCAAAAGTGTAGAGAAACAAGGCAAACTCACACAATTTTGCAAGAGAGAGAGAGAGAGAGAAAATTTTTATGTCTCAAATTTTTCTAACCCTTACACATGAGAGAGATGGGTCCTGTATATAGAAAACACAAATTTCCCTCACAAACATCCAGCCATACACGTGTAGGAAGATGCATGAATTTGTGCAAATAGCTGGCATAAAATATCACAAAATATCTGCAGCACACAATGGTGGCCGGCAAGGCTTCATTGATGGTAGGGAATGCACATCAATGGCCGGCAAAGGAGAAGTGGTGGCCGGCAGGCCATCAGAAACTTCAGGCTGAAAAGACCCAAGTATGGTCCAAAGATGAGACAAAATGGATGCAAGGTTTGAAATGCTCAAAGCTGTGGCATTCTGCTAGAGACTTCGCGCGTTCGGCAATCAAGCAGATTCATCATCAGATGTACCTACAAGAACATCCAAGTCTTAAAGGGCCATAAAAAATAGGGTGTCTACAGTTGTCCCTCTTTGACAGGAGGAGTCATGAAATGACGTGAGTGAATGTCAAAACCCGGAGACGATCCATTTTGACAAGGCCGTAAGACTTGGACAAACAATCAAGACAAGAAACAAATAGTTGCGCCCACAGGCTGCCTACGTATCCCTTTGCAAGGAATCAAACCAGCATAGTTCTGGGGTAAGATGCAAATGAAATGCCTGATGCAAGAACATAACTTATGATCATGCGATGAGACTGTGCAATGAAACATTTAAATACAAACGCAATGCAATGAAAATGCCACAGTTGAACAGACCAAAATAGGGCACAGCAATCTCAATCATAAGAAAGAGTAAACAGACACGCCATGCATGGGAATTACGAGCCAAACCACACTTCATGCAGAAATGATGTAAGAAAATTATGTAAGCTTAACTACGTGATGCGCAGGAAAGACGAAGAGCAACAAAATCATCGAGTGTACCTGATATGTTAAACAAAATCCTAACGCATTGCACGCGAAAGGAAACAAGGATGGTGTGAACACCGGGACGCACCCTGATTTTTTTTTTAACCGAAAGATGGTATGAACATCAGGACGTACTCAAATGTTTTTAACCGAAGGGCGGTAGCCGAAGAATGGTATGAACATTAGGACGCACTCAAATGTTTTTAACCGAAGGGCGGTAATCGGAGGATGGTATGAACATCAGGACGCACTCAAATTTTTTTAACCAAAGGGTGGTAACCAGAGGATGGTATGAACATCAGGATGCACTCAAATGTTTTCAACCGAAGGGCGGTAACTGGAGGATGGTATGAACGTCAGGACGTGCTCAAATGTTTTTAACCAAAGGGAGGTAACCTAATGTGTTGCATATGAGAGGAAGGAGAGTAAAAGGATATGATGGGCACAAATGATTTTACCTAGAACTCCTCTGAATGGACTGTACATACAATATCGTTTGTTTGTGCTGGCTTCACTAAATAAACTGTACATACAAAATGCATATATTCCATGCATGATTCAAGAGCGAAAGCAATAAGCATGTTCTATGCATAATGCAAGAGCGGAAGCACATTCTATGCGGCTAGAGTAAGAGCATGTTCTATGCGATAGTATAAGTGGAATGCACGTTCCATGCAACAACAAAGAAACACATATTCTATGCAATAACAAAAACATATTCGTCAAGACCAATTCGAGAACAACTTTCGATTTACCTCTCAGAAAAGTTGCAGTATGTTAAAAGGATACACCTTACTTATGTTAATGAGTGACGAACATCGTGCAATGGAAATGCAGTTCTGAGCTTCCATAGAGGCATTCTGAACTCAATAATGAACAATCCCTTCAATTTTTGAAATCCAAGGACATAAAATAGAACTATGGACACAGAGGAGACCCTCGGAAACCCGCCGGCCACCTGCCGGCCACTAGTGTGCCTTGCTGACCACCAGTGTGCCTTGCCGACCATCGATGGTAGTTCGAGGCAAAACTGTCTTTTCAGGCACGAGCCTTTAAATACAAGTCACTAGGGCTCATTTCCTCACACCATCTTGACTAAAAATGCTTTCTCTCTCTCTCTCTCTCTCTAGATCTGAGCCTTTTACGCGTTTTCCAGCGCCCCACACAAACTTTATTCGCTAAATCCTCCTAGTTCTCTTCACTTTGAACCAATTGGAATTTGATTTTGATGCTTCTTTCCTCATTTCCACCATTCTAGGCTCATTCCCCTCGAGTTTCTCTAGAGTTTTGTGCACTTTACCCAGCTTTAACTTTTTCTTTCATTTTTTCTCACTTAGGGTTGACTTTTTCCAAGTTTACCCATTTTTCTTCACTTTTTTTCACTTGTCAACCATTTCGCGCCTATTTTCAGATGGCGGACAATTTTCCTCATAATGGAGCTCCTCTCGAGCTTCCCCCAGTAGACTTCGAGGCGGACATCGAGGCCAAGCCAGAGGCTGAGCTAGATTTGTTACCGTTGAGTGTACGGCTTTGGATTCAGTGAGGTATTATCCTTAGACATACATATTGCCCCCTACCGGAGGCATCAAATGTTTTAATGATTTTGTTGACGACGCGCTAGAGGACCTTCTGTTGAGGGAGCCAGAGTCTCATTTATCAGCCATTGCCATTGAGGTACAAACTCTGTTTCTATACATTTTTGCCCTTGATTGTTCGCATTTCTTGCATTGTTTTCATCTGACTGTGTCTCATACACTGCCTTGATCTGATTGCATCTCATGCATTGCCTTGATCTGATTGCATCTCATGCACTGCCACAGGGTGAGTCTCGCTCTTTTAGGGGCTATGGTGCGACGGTTGCTCGAGATTGGTATGACAAGCTCCCAGCTGGAGTTCGTGACATTGTTAATGAGGCAGGCTTCGGTCTCTTCTGCTCCAGCTTGACTCGGGTTACCGCGAGTCGTCCTCTTTTAGGAGCACTAGTGGAGAGGTGGTGGGACACCACCAACTCCTTCTACTTTTCTACCACAGGGGAGATAACGATGACTTGTTATGACTTTGCCATGATTGCCGGCTTAGGCGTAGGGGGTGATCCGATCCCTCTTGACCCAAACATGGAGGAGTGGGAGGTAGCCTAGCTTGAGTTGCTTGGGACACATCCACCGATATACCGGACAAGTATGGTGCGATACACCTGGTTCGAGGAGCGATTTAGGGGGACTGAGCCTGAGACGATAGAGGAGATAGAGTAGTACGCTAGGGGCTTCCTGATGTTCATCTTCGGTACCACCTTATTTTCAAATAGGTGGAACACCGTGGACCTGTATTTGCTGAGTGCCTTGGTGACCCTTCCTCGAGTTCAGTTTTATGATTGGGGCAGAGCCGGCCTCACCACATTATACAGATGTGGTGCCCGAATAATAGCAGACGCAGATAGGCATGATATATTTTCCCTGCCTATTTGTAGTATGAATTCGACCCCTCTCCTGACGTTTCAGGTGCTGAATAAGTTGACCAGGGGGCTGATTAAAAGTTGTAATGGAGGGCCAAGTGAATAAATACATGACATATCAAGAGTGGGCCCCACCTAGAAGACTAGGAGTGTATATAAATAGAAGAACAACAACCAAAGAGAGGTATGTGAGAATTAGTATGTTTAACTTAAGATACAAGCAATCAAGAGAGTATATACTGACTTGTCCGTCGGTGTCACGACCCAAACCCGCCCCTAAAAGCTTGGCATCGTAACCGGCCAGTAATCCTAGATTACCACAGGCCTTACTGTACAAAACATAATTAACTGGAGCTCGCGGAAGCGACAACAAATAACCATAGTCCAAAGAGCTGTGCATAAATATGAACAAGTATTTACATGCCAAAAATGTGTTAATTTACCCACTTACTGTACATCACATATAACAAAAGATCATATACATCACATAGGCAAAAGCCACAGATACAACAAGACAAAGCTCACAAAACGGCCTTCTAGGCCTAGCCCCGACTCAGAGGCACCCAAAACTGGTAGGCTCGATGCAAATCTCAGCTTAGGCTTGACTCCCAGCAGGCTCACCTATAAATACATGTATATAATAATGAGCTAAGGCTCAGCAAGTAACATTAAAGTAAAGGGGTGGTGAACGAATTCCTCATAACATATATCCGTAAATAAAATCATTCATAATTATAGTCATCTCATATCAGAACATACATAATGGCATACTCCATAGAACATAACTTGCACTGTCTTCCGACTAGAGTAATCGGTTCCGGACACCGATTAAACACATACTGCCACAATGAAGTGGATAACGAGATCTCGTAAACTGGTCATGGACCCGCACTAACGTGCCGTCCCCCATGACTTGGGACTTCCTATGGATGCCATACTAGATTCGCAAATAGGACATTCGTTCACAGAAAACATTATCATTTCAGAAAACATAACTTAACGTAGCATTTTCAGAACATACTTATAAGAACATAACTTTACAGAAATGTTACTTACAGTGGTTTTCCGAAACCGGTTGTACGGTCTTCGTAGCTTGACCTGCAAATATTAACAGTATAGCATGATCCTTAACATATATCATCACTAAATCATGTTCGTGCATCACGTAATGATGTTTCAATCCCATAACCTCATTATCATAACGTAATTAAGCCTCAAGAATGCTAAAAATGCAATGAGAATACCAAAATCATGCATTAAAACACTTTACGAAATTTTCTAAAAAATAGGTCCCCGCTCGAAGTAAAACCCTTCGGCGATTAAAACTGCTAAAATACTGGAAGTGCAAAACCTCCGCTCGAGCGGATTGTGAAAATCTAGTAGAAAAACCAGTCCAAAAATCTGTCAAACCGTGGCCTCCATTTTTGCAAAATTCAATTTCTAATTTTATGAAAACAAAACCCAACATTTGAAAGCCACTTTCAATTTACAAAACTAAGGCCAAAACATTTGCAAGAGACTTGATCAACAACATGAATTAAACATTAAAGCTACTAAACAAAACCCAATTGCAACATATAAAAGATCAACCTTTGATTCAAATTAGAAAATTATAATTTTAAACATGAATTTCATGAATCGTGCACATAAACTCAAATAATTCAAATCCATGAAGTTTCTCCTTCCAATATGAAAATCAAGCAAGAAAACATGATTCTAAACATAAATTACATGATAGTATGCCATATGTGCTCATGGATGCATCTTAGATGAAAATATAACCCATCCTCTCAAAAATACATAATTAATTACCGATAATTGTGGTGTACATTTCGGGGTCACTACAGTCGGAGTGCTAATTCTGGCAACCCCGACCAGAGTGTTTATTCCTTTTCAGGTGACTAGCTGAGGATCACAAGTGTCCGCCATGATCAGAAGAGTATTTCCAAATCACTTCTCCACAACGGATATATAAACTCTTCCTCTCGTCTACGAGGGAACTTGGTTGGAGGCTACTGGCGAGCCTGGGAGGTACACTTCTCAATTTCCTCTTTGCACTTTACATTTTCTACTCAGTATTTCTTGCTTTACATTCGTTTAACACATGTGCTTTCTGCTTTGCACTTCCTGCATCTGTTCATACTGTAAGCTTTCTGCTTTGCACTTTCTACATCTATTTATACTGTGTGCTTTCTGCTTTGCACTTTCTGCATCTGTTTATACTGTGTTGATTACATACCTCTGCATTCTCCCTCCAGCTATGGGTATACGCATACTTCTCGACTCTTACCCCAGAGCTTGTAAGTGAGATTCCATTGACGGTTCCCTTTTCTCGGGTATACGACGGTCAGTTTTGCTGTAGGACTCATGAGCCCTTCATGTTTTTTTGCCAGTACTTCGATACGGTAGCGACGCACGAGATAACTTGAAACACAGTCATTTTTGCTTTACAGCTATTTTGATTCATACATTAGCAACTGACAGCGACTAATAACCTGTTCACTTTCCATTTCAGATCACATGGCAGCCCTGGGCCACGATATCAATAGGGCTTCGAGCCCAGTACCATGTGGCTTGGGGCATTTCCCACTATCATATTTTACTTGAGGGCCTGATTTGCCGAGCATGGTTCCTAGGCGAGCACTTCGTGCACCAAAGGATGGGCCTGCCTGCTCCATTTATACCGATGGCACCGCCAATGCCCATGAGAGCAACAGACAAGCTATTTACCGGAGAGGTGATCTAGTTCATGGTAGGCTTGGAGGTAGAGTATTTTTGTGTAGAGGGCGACTACGCGGCCTTTATCCAGATACACTTGTTGCTGCCTTTGACCAGTGTTCGCGAGGGTGAGGGAGTGAGAGCTCCTGCCATGAGAGCTAGACGTAGAACGACCCGGACGAGTAGAGCCCGTGGCAGAGGGGCTTCCCAGGGGAGACAGGGGACCGAGTGGCCAGAGCTGCCTAATGCACTCACATGTTGGCGGTATACTAGGGAGGCCTATCAGATCCTGATTGAGCCCGCAATAGCTGGGCATATAGATACACCAGAGCCCATGATGCACCTCCGGTATGTACCACATTTTTAGTCTTCTCATCTCTTTCTGATATTTGTTTGTTCTGGACATTAATCATTCCCAATGCATTTACAGGCACCTCTAGGATATACTGAGGATCTGCTTGAGCTAGTAGCCTCATTTGAGGGTAGGATATTGAGGTGAGAGGCACTGCTCGGCTTCCATGGCATTAAGGTAATTTCTTCAGTTTTCTTACATTCCAGTCGTCAAATTTCCACTGACATACTGAAACTGACATGAGAACTTCTCCATATTGCACTGATACACTGCATCTGAAATACTGTACTTCCATACTGTATTCATACTCTGTACCTAACTTTAGTATATACTCATTTTGCCCCATACTTGCATCTGATACGCATACTGTGGCTGACATATGACAATTGTCTTTTCAGGTCCCATCCATACCGGGTGCTCCAGCGATGCCTCCTTCGGCAGTAGGAAGAGAGAGACAGGCTCTAGCATGCAGCCGAGATCGAGCTAGGGGAACCCGAGCTGAGAGTGGCTCTTCAGAGCCTATTCTAGACGACGACGACGCTGAGACGAGCGAGGCCGAGGAGGCGACGAGTTAGCATGCTGAGTCATCCGAGAGTGGAGACGATGACGCTAGCTCGGGTTCTGAGAGTGGAGATGCTGATACTGATGAGGGCTCCAAGGTGGAGAGTAGATATGACTCCGGTTCAGACTTTGATCCAGATTTAGATAGTGGCCCCAATAGAGATAGTGCTGTAGAGTCCTCTCTTTCGAAGAAGAGGACAAAGAGGGCTTCTCGAGCTTGAGGCGACCAGTGTTGATTTTCTCTAGTTTTTTTTGCTTAGCTTCTTTTTGTTAGTAGCGTTAGCACATTGTATAGTTTTGCACAGGTTTTATTTTCTTTAAAAACTTGTACTGCACCTTTTGTAAAAATAACCATGATCGGAATGAAAACCATTTTTTTTTTTGTTGAAAGAATGTTGTATTTTGCATCATGAGCACTTCATTGCATGAAAAATCAGATTAAATTTGATAACGAAAACTGAATACTTGTATTGTCACAACAGTCTGAATCAAGTAACGAACTGACCAACAACTAACATACAAACAAAGCACTATACAACTCGATAAGCAAAGCAACTTGATAAACAACAAATACAACTCGATAAACTTGTTAAAAAAAGAAACAAAAAAGACTCAACACAAGACCTCAAGACACACAAACAATAGAGCAAAACACATGCATCCAACATTATTCTTCACAAAAAAGGACAACAGGTATGAGAGGAAGGCTGCTGGCCATAAGGGGTGAATGCCGACCACGTGCCAACCATGAGGGGTGGCCTGCCAGCCATATAATCTCTTGTTGGCCATCAATGATGCCTTGCTGGCCATCAATGTGTAGGACCTCCACATTGTTGACACCTAACTTCCACTCACTGCCTTATCTTCCACAAAAGGCTGAGCTTCGTGATTTCTTCATTTCAACTACAAATTCTTCACAAATGGAGCCATTTTTCGCTGAAAAACTCTCTGATTGGATTGCAACTTTGGATGGCTTGGAAAAGGTGAATTTCTAGGGTTTTGACATAAATGCATTATTCCCGCTAAGTTGTTCTCCACTTTGTTTTCCGTTCCTTCATGCTGTGGCTAGATGTTGGAACCTGATCACGCACGTCTTTAGCTTCGGGGAACAAGAGATATGCCCGACAGTCGAAGAATTTCAAGCACTAATGGAATTCCGAAGCAATGAGGAAATTGCCTCAGCCCCGTTTTGGTCACATCCAAGATTTGGGAAGGATATGTGGGCTTACTTTGCATGAGGCTCAATCTTTGGTTCACAATGGAAAGCTGGACATCCCTAGCTTGATTCATCGATTTTCTGATGCCGGTGACCGACGCGATCATTTCTGGCGGGGTTTTTACAACACACCCTTTGTTTGTGTATGTTGGCGCATTTTCTCCTTGCCCCTAGTTTTGGCAGGTCTTGCATTCGATTGATCGAAGTAGCCCAAGGTTTGAAAGAGGGCAATGGCTGCATAGGCTTGGTACTAGCTGAGACTTTAATGGGTCTAGACGCCTTTCATCGACGAGAGACCACCAAATTCGCAGAGAGTTCACTTCTTCTTCAGGTAATTTTTCCCACCCTTTCTAATATGTGTTTCTCATATCACTCGGTAGTCATGCTCTGTTTTTCTCTCAAAGCCCTTTTCTCACTTTTTTCCTCAACACACACCTCTCTATTCTTTAATCTCTATTTTCTTTCATCCCTCCCCAGATATGGCTCATGGACAGGTTGAAGGTAATGGATTCTTGCCCTGCATATTCAGCACAAGGCTATTTCTTTCATGAACTGCTAGTGGATTTCCTGAACGAGGGATTGTGGTACCATTGGATGTGCAACAGGTCTGCTGTTGACATTGCTTGGCATTGCCCCTAGTTTGATCTGCCCGAGATGAGTTACAGCGTGACTCGACAACCTGGCATTCAGCTGATTGGCTGGACACACTGTGTATTCTACTTTCCGTTCCAATTTAGGCGTCAGTTCGGGCCCGACTAGACTTGCCCAGAAGAGAGGGTAGAGTACCCGGCTTCATTCCCAATCTGAGGTTCACAATTGGCTCGATATCCCACTACGTAGAAGACGAGAGAGCTTCTGGCTCCTGCCCCTAGTTTCAGCTGTGCACTTTATGGCGAGTGCCTGACTTGGCTTGAAGATGAGACACAATCTCGGCCTACTTTAGCATCAGGAGCTTCCACAAGCACAAGTGGGGGACACAGGAACACTTGACTCATCTATGCCTTAAGTTTATTACTTTGATCTTACTTTTCAAGTTTTCTTTTTGAATGTAATAAAAACAACTTTAATTTATATCGAGAGTTGAAAAACTTTGTATTGAAATCAATGAAATTGAAGTTGTGGGCACTGAAAGCTTTCCTTCTAGTCCAAAAATGGTCTAAGTTATAAAAAGATTAATTTGAACAAAATCAACTTTTATCAAAACTTTTCAAAGCCATTTTTGATAAGGATCACAACTTGACAAACATGGAATCTATCCTCGAGATATACAAACCCTAAATCCAGAAATGAAAAATTACCCCTTGACTGAATAGCACTGCTCAGCACTGTAGTCAGCTCTTCTCTCAGAGTAAGGATCACAACTGAACTTTCAAATAACGAACAGACAAAGATGCCTTGATCAAACACATGGACACAGTTGATTTGGAGGTGTTTGCAGCCGAGCTTCAAAATGAAGTTGCCTACATATTCCGAAGATGGGAATCAGGCCTTACGTAGTTCGGTTCGGGTTCATTTGAGTATTAACTCTCTCCTTTTACGCTCTAACTTTTGCCAAGGCCGCCCTTTCTAGGTTTTCAATCTTGCGAGCTCAGTTTTTCTCTTTTTTCAATTTTTTGTGCTCTAACTTTTGCCTAGGTCGCCCTTCTGGGTTTTTGGCCTAGCGAGTCTCTCAGGGGTAATATTTCTTCAACTTGTCCATGTTGATCGGTTGGGAAAATTCTAGGCCATCCAGGTCCATGAGAATAACAGCTCCACCCGACCAAATAGTTTTGATAATGTGAGGACTATTCCAATTGGGTCTGAACTTGCCCTTAGGTTCATGGATTTGAGCTCGGTTGTCTTTCAATACCAAATCCCCTTTCTTAACATTTTCAGACTTAACTTTCTTATTAAAAGCTCTGGCAATCCTGCGTTGATATCCTTGAACATGGTACAGTGCTTCCAGTCTTCTCTTATCAAACAGCATCAATTATTTGAACTTGCTTTGCTGCCAGTCTGCTTCTGCTATCTGGTACTCAGCCATAACGCACAGCAACACAACCTCTATTTCAATCGACAGAACAGCTTCCATCCCATAAACAAGAGAGTACAGAGTTGCCCCAATAGATGTTCGAATTGAAGTTCTGTAGGCCCAGAGAGCAAATGGCAATTTGTCTGGCCAGTACTTGTAGGTCTCAATCATTTTCTGCAAAAATGTGCTTGATGTTCTTGTTGGTGGCCTCAACAGCTCCGTTGGTTTGTGGCCGATATGTGGATGACTTATGAAAAACCATGTTGTATTTCTCTAACAAGTCAATCACTTCTTTCTTGAAATAAGAGCCATTATCAGAAATGATCTCATTCGAGACTCCATAACGGCAAATGATGTTGTTTCGGATGAACTTAGCCACATACGCTGCCTTCAACACTGTATAAGACTGAGCTTCCACCTACTTTGTAAAATAGTCATTTGCCATCAGAATGTACTCATGCCCATTTGACCCTTTCGGTGTAACTGCCCTAATGACGTCAATTCCCCATGCTGAGAAAGGCCATGGTGAAGTCATGTTGTACAGCTTCGACGGCGGGATATTCATGCAATTTGCATGGATTTGGCATTTGTGGCATCACCGAACAAAACCAATACAATCCTCTTCCATGGTAGACCAGTAGTAACCTTGCTTGAGAATCTTCCGGGCTAATATTACTCCGCGCATGTGTGCTCCACACTCTCCTCCATGGATGGCTTCCATTAGGCGCTTCGATTCCATTGTGTTGACACATAACTTGTGCATTCCCAGATGATCCCTCTTATACATCTTACCCCCGCAGATGATAAATTGAACGGCCATCCCCCATTTTCCCTTTTATCTTTGCCATTTGCCTTTGGTGGATAAACCTCCTTTTCCAAGAAGTTCTAGATATCATAATACCAGGGGTTTTGATCTTACATTTCATCTGTGGCGATAGTTTCATAGGCTGGCGTATATCTCTGTTCAATGATGATTGGACGCATCTGTACTCCAAACGAGATGTCTATCATAGAAGATAGAGTTGATACAGTATCAGCGAACTTGTTGTTCTCTCTTAGTAGATACATGAAGGTCAGTTTCTCAAACCTAGAAATCAGAACGTCCAGGGTCTGGTGATAGATCTTCATCTTTTCTTCTTTGACTTTCCAGTCTCCATTTGCTTGGGACACAACCAGGTTTGAGTCCCCGATGACATCCAACGTTTTTACCCCTAGTTCTAGGACGCCTTCCAAACCAGCGATACATGCCTCGTATTCTGCTTCATTGTTGGATACCTTGAACCAGATTTTGAAGGCTAAAGGTATATAGGAATTATCGGGTGCTATCAACAACACCCCTATCCCGTAACCGTATAGTTAGACGCTCCGTCAAAGTACATTGTCCAAATCTCTCCCTCGACTTGTAGAATAGGTTCATCTGGGAATAGGTATTCTACTGCTTCATTCGCTTTCACTGGGTGATCTGCCAGGAACTCAGCTACTGTTCTCCCCTTAACAGACTTGCAAGTGACATACTTCAGATCAAATTCGGAGAGGAAAAGTAACCAACGGGCTAGCCTACCCGTAAGCGTTGGTTTTTTAAAGAGATATTTGATGGGATCTAATCTTGAAACCAGAATTACGGAGTGAGCTAACAAGTAGTGTCTCAACTTCCTGGTAGCCCATACCAAGGCTAAGCAAGCCTTCTCCAGTGGGGTGTAACAGGTCTCATAGTCTAGCATTTTCTTGCTCAAATAGTAGATGACTTTCTCCACCCTATCCTCAGATTCCTGAGCAAGCATGCATCCCATTGTCGTGTCCGTTACTGACAGATACAGAATCAATGGCTTCCCTGGCTCTGGCGACGACAACATAGGCGGGTTTTGTAGGTACTACTTGATTTGCTCGAAAGCGAACTGACATCGATCATCCCTTGGAATTTTTTCCTCTTTTCAAGAGACCAAATAGTGGTTCACAAGTCAAGGTTAATTTTGAAATAAACCATCTTATAAATTGCACTTTACCCAGAAAGCCTCGCACCTCCTTTTCAGTCCTTGGTGGTGGCATTTCTAGGATGGCCTTGATTTTGGAAGGATCTACCTCAATACCCCTCTGTGTGATCAAGAACCCCATCATTTTCCCTCATATTACGCCAAAAGTACACTTATGTGGATTCAACCTCAATCTGTACTCTTTAATCCGTTGAAAGAATTTTTTCAAGGCGGTGTAGTGGCCCTCTCTTTTCTTAGACTTGACAATCATGTCGTCTGCGTACACCTCAACCTCTTTATGGATCATGTCATGCAGAATTGTGGTTGCAGCCCGTTGATAGGTAACCCCGGCATTCTTTCAGCCTAAACGGCATAACCCTGTAGCAGTAGGTTCCCCATGACATAGTGAAAGTAGTTTTCTCTCTGTTTTCTAGTGTCATTTGAATCTAGTTATACTCAAAAAATCCATCCATGAAAGAGAGCAACGCATAGCCTGCGATGAAGTCCACCAATTCATCGATGTGTAGTAGAGGAAAGTCATCCTTCGGACTAGCTCTGTTCAGATCTCTAAAATCCACACACACTCGAATTCTGCCGTCTTTCTTTGGCACTGGAACAATGTTGGCCAACCAAGTTGGATACTCAAATACTAGCAAGAACCCTGTGTCTATCTGCTTGGTGACCTCCTCCTTAATCTTTAAAGCCCAATCCGGATGTATTCTCCGCAGCTTCTGCTTGACGGGTCAGGCCTCGGGGTCAAGAGGGATCCGATGCTGTACAATCTCAGGATCGATTACAGGTATGTCTTCGTAGGACCACGCGAAAGCATCTTTGAAATCTTTTAATAAAGCAACTAAGCGCTCGCGTTCCTCCGAAGACAACGTGGACCCGATCTGGACCAGATGCGAATCCTTCTCAGTACCCACATTAATTACAATGATTTCATCAACAAGGGGTTTTACAAACCTCTCTTCCTCTCGATCAATCAAATGTTTCAAAACTAGAGGAATGCCTTCTTCGTCGTTTTCACTAAAATTTTGAAAGTCATGATCAATGCAATATACAAGTAGCACAGAGAAGTACTCAAAACCTGCAATGGCATTCTCATTCACAAGGTCAAGCTCATCCAATTCCTCGGTTACAACCGACTCAAAAGAAAAGAAAAAAGATGACCTGGAGAAAACCTCAATATTCGGGTTATCAGTCCCAGGAATACCGGACTCCGACTTAGAGGAATTGGAATATGATTTCGATTCCACAGACTTTATGGAATCAGATTTGGGCTCACTACCCGACCCAGAACAACTGGACAAGAAGCCCTCTTCCAGCTGCCAAATGAGGAACGGTGCGTCAGATGCATCCAAGATGCCACTGGAAGGGTTCGCACCCAGTTGGTCTCTCATCATGGAAACGGTGAGGTTATCCCCCAAGCTCTCTGAGTTAATCTGAGGATCTGAAAGGAGACATGCCAATGCTATTCCTACTTCAAGTTCACTACTGTTGGAATCACTTTCTGTGCTCTTTGTTTCCTCAGAAGTTAGTTTAGTCTGTTCCTCTGTGTCACTCTCTTGCAGCTGCAAGTCGAAGAAAATCTCAAAGCCGGGAACTCGCTGCTTCTCAGAGTTGAACCAGGGGTCGAAAAAACCACAGAATGGGAAGTCTTCACCCTTCCGAACAAAATAGCATTCAGGGTTCCCCAGATAGGTCGATGCACAAGTTCATAGTGCTTTTCGTTTTTCTTTGCTTCGGCTCTCCCAGCCATCTCTTTCACTTTTCTCACCCAGTCCTCTTTGGTGGGCGTATAGCCAAGACCAAAGGCATACGGGTTATGTGGCACATCGGCCAATGTAGTGATGCCTTTTCAGCCACTGCTTCCTAATCCCATTCTGGGCATATGTTGTAGCTTATTCGTGAGATATACAGATTGGGCGCTGACATATAGGCTCTCATTAACAGCCAAGATATTCTGTACTACCCGGGCCTCAGCCAAGGTAAACCCCAAAAGGAAGACATCCTCTTCGCCATGCACAATCTCCAGCACAGGTGTAGTGACCTCTAACGGAGGATGTATAGATGAATTCCCGAAGACTATGGCCATCCCTTTTCCATGGGGGTACTTCAGTATTTTTTGGAGAGTGGAAAAGACAGCTTTCACTAAGTGTAGCCAGGGTCACCCAAACAATAGATTGAAAGTGGCAGACACATCCAATACATGAAATTCAATGTCCTGTTGAGCTAGACCAACTTGAACTCTAATCTGTACTGTTCCCATCACCTTTCTGCTCATGTTGTCATACGCCCGGATCGCCTGGGATGTAGGTACAAAATCTGCTGGCTTCAGACCAATAGCATAAGTCGTGCGACAAGGACAGACATTGATTGCTAACCTAGTGTTGACCAATACCACTAGTATCCACTTTTCTCGGGACTCCATTGATATACAGAAAGGCTTGTTGTGTGTAGAGCCTTCTGGTGGTAATTCCTTCTTTGAAAAGGTCAAATTTGGCGCAACACCTCCTGGGAAGACCAATCCAACTAGCTGTTCAGGAGTTGTTTCAATGGACAATTTGGCTTTATTCCTCATGACAGCAGTCTGACTTATGCATGCACTTGAAGCCATAAGCTGCCCCTAGATAGATATGTCAGCTTGAATCTTCTTTAAATGTTTCAGCATAGCCTCCTCTCCCAACTGCTTTTCCTTTTGTTTCTCAGTTTCTTTATTCTTCCCAGATACCTCGAGTTGGTTCAGATGCGGTGGTTTAAAATATCGGCCACTTCTTGTCATGTGGTCGACCTCTTCCATATACCAGGTGTTGTTAGGAAGGTCCTCACCCCAGTCCTCATCAGTATGGGCCAAGTACAGGTCGTCGTCATCCCACCAGATTCCTTCGGCAGCCGACAAGCAGTTGTTCGGCTCCGTTCGAGTCATCTTCTCATCACAGATTTTCCCCACAGGGTCTTGGGCCTTTCTAGCCTTCTGTTTGTTTTGATCCATTTCTTGCTCAAGGCACCTCAGTGCGGCTTCTTGCTCTGTAGGTACAGTACTAATTATGCCCAGCTCTTGAGCCACTTGTTCTGCACCGATGTTTTTCGGCGGTTTACCTTTTTCATCGGCCGTTCTAGTCATTGCAGTGGTTTCCGCTTTCTATTTTTCCAGCTTCAATTCAATTCCCTCGTCTATATCGGGTTCATCACTTAGCAACCCTGAATTGTCGATTGACTCATTTAGATCAAACCAATTAATATACATGTCCCTTTGATCATGTTCATCAAAGAACTACAAATTGTCTATATCCTCCTCCAGGTCGGCTAGATCATCTAATCCCTGACTGGGGCCATCTTCACAAATTACATTGACCTTCATCCCAATTGGCAACACCACCTCCGGCTCTGCTTGATTGATTGGCACAATATAGCAGCACGGGTTGTACACCTATTCAGATGAGTCCTCAGAGCCCTCGGGCAACAGACTGACATGTTCCACCAAGGCTAACCTGCCTTCCTCTACCAACGTCACCACAACGGGTTCAATTTGGATTGTTGACGTGTTCAACATGCACAAGTTTGTGCTCTCAAGGATGAACAATGCCGATTTAGGTAGGTAGGAAGGGGTGATATATATACTAGGGTCGTAAGGGACGACCAGTGTATGGATGAGGTTTATATGCCGGCGTAGAGGGACTTGGTTATGTGGTGGGAGAGGATTTGTAGCGACGTTGGGTTTTTGAGGAGGTGCTATCACCTTATTGTCAATGAGATCTTAAATCTCATGACGCAATTTGTAGCACTGATCAGTGTCATGACCATGCTATTAGTAAAAAGCACAGTATTTGGCCGGGTTGTGTTTAGGTGGGAAAGGATCGGGCAGTGGGCATTGTTCTAACAGTTTAAGATGCCCTTTTCTGATCAGGACCCCTAGGGCTTTGGATAAGGACATGTACAGTAGGGTGAAGACCCTCTGGCCTCGGGCCTGATGGCTTGAGGTTTGTGAAGTTGTATTGGATGTACTGGCAAAGGGGTTGGCAGTCTAGGGTATGGTGGTGACCATACTCACATTTGAAGGCCGTGCAACTACGCTACTGCTAGTAGTCGCATTGGAACTACATGTGAAAGCCCTCTTGGGCTGCTTCTTCTCATCATTTATCAACCCTTGTCTCATTGCATCCTCAATGTGAACTTTTATCTCATGGAGATCAGCAAATGTGAACAAGGTCAAGACAATCATCTTCTGTAGCAATCTCTCTTGCAAGTTACGGATGATCATTCTGATCTGATCTTTTTTAGATGGCCGAGTAGTCATCATAGAGGCCTTAGCCCTCTATCGAGTCACAAAGTCTGAGAAACCCTCATTCGGTTCTTGGCGGGTCGCTTCAAGGTCATGGGTAGTGACCTCGATTTGGGTATTGTAGGAGTACTGTGCTACAAAGGCCTCGGCCATTTCATCCCAACTCCGTTTCACTGAGTCTTCTAGTTTTGCGTACCAGATGGCCACTATACCCGACAGGGTCCGGTCGAAAAGTGACAGCTTTTGCAGTCTAGTGAGGCCCATTGGTCATAGGATATCTGAAAATAACCGTAGATGGACCATAGGATCCCCGAAGCTATCAAACCGGTCTATGTGCGGCATCTTAAATCTATCCAGCAGAGTCACTACTGAGTCAGTGTAGCCATCCTCAATATCAGGGAATGAATTTACGCCCTGTGCCTGCTTGAAAAGCTTTTCCAGCTTGTTGACCTTCAATACAGTAGGATCAATCTCGAATTCACATGGCGCCTCCGTCTGGTAAACTGTTGCGTTAGAGGTCTGAGGTGGGATGGGATCTGCCTGAATGCTCGCATTTTCTTGGACATTAATTGTGACCTCGGATACCGAAATTCCTGCTACTGGTGCATGGGATGCAGAGGCGATTGCCGGTTGGGGTTGCTATTGCTAAGCCTATCTATCAATTCTACTTGGCAGGCTGCGATCTCAGCTTGGCGGGTAGCATCTAGCTGCATAATCTCAATAGTCTGCTGGAGCTGACGAAGCATATCTTCCATCCTGACTACAGAATGCTAACCTATCAGAAATGGTGAATACTCTCTTTCTGGAGTAGAAATAAACGACTGGGCCCGAAAAGGTGACTGCTGGACTGGTGAGTTATGCCTGATCCTCTTTCATCTGGTAACTGGTGGAAGTGAGGCAAACACTGGTTGTCCCTTGACAAGATCCTCGGATCTATAAAGTCCCCTTACACGAGTGTAGAGTGCTTGGGGGGTAACTGAATCGTCAAAAGCAATGGTGAAAAACTACCTTGCAAAAAGAAAAGAAAGCAAAAAGAAACAAAAATCAAAAACCGCACAGCACCTCGGTTCAGACACAAACAACACGCAGTTGCAATCATAAGCTGGAGAACTGTACTCAACACTAATTCATGCCTCAAAACTGATACCCAAACTTGCAACTAATACATACATTCTTGCAGAGTTTCACTTTAAAAGCACATATCAAGCAAGTGAGAGCCAAAACACCCCTATAACGGGGTAGGGTTAACCTGTCCTAATTTTGTTAGGAGATAGGGATTCACTACGCAAAACAAGCCGTTTCATACAATTCCTGCGTTCGGGTAAGCAACCTGCTCTAGTTTGGAATAGTCTCATGGTTTCCGATATGCAATTAGGTCGATTTGTCAAAAAAGATACCTCGGCAAGACTATCTAATATGCCTCTTACACCTAACACTGAGAAGTGAAAGGAGGATCAAACGGTACAGCGGTAGTCTAGATCCAAGGGTTGTGTTCCCATTGTGGCAGAGCCTGCAACCGGTCAGCCTTTTGGAAAGCTTTTCCAAGCAAGCCTCCAGCAAACCGCTCAGGAATAGCAGATGGCAAACACAGTGACTTAGGCGCACCAATGCAAATGAAAAATGCAAAGAAACACGTAAGTGTAGATAAAACAACATATCATGAGTTCGAGTTAAGTTCTCTAAATCCCCAGCAGAGTCGCCAGAAACTGTGGCTCCTTTTGTTCGCGCCCCCTCTCAGAAGGTTTGAAAGAAGGGCCTCATAGTTCGGACTCCTGCTGTTCTGAATCTAATCTCACAAGTGCAATGTGAAATTGATAAACATCAAAGAGTCCAAATCTGGCAAATTATTTTGGAAAATCAATTTTAAATCAAATAATTCCAAAATTGGATTGCTTTTCCAGATATAGAGTCACCACCTAAATATTTTATTTTGAGAAAATTTAGGAAACCCCTGACTCATGTCAAAGGCCACGTGTCCGTCATCACCAAAGTTGCCTTAGCTTGGGAACTTAGGTACGAGAGGGGAAGGTCATGAATTGAGCGCCCCCGCTCGCCCGATCAAAGATCGGCCTCTACTAATCATGATATGATTTTTTTATAAACATTATGTGTTCTTATTTCGGTTATTAAGCTAGCTTTACTATGTGATGCGCACAAGCAAGTATAGACTAGTTTGCTCAAGTTGGAACAATTCAGCTCATGTTCGTTTGTGAAAATGGTTTGAATTTGCCACCTCAAGAGGGCTTAAAAGTTTGCGGATTTGCCACTAAACATAGTGGGCTTAAAACATGATTTGTCACTCAACAAAGTGGGCTTAAAACACACATTTTATTGAATCGTTCCAATTCAAACAATAAGCCTTCATCCACAAGCATTCGTGCAGTTTAACAAGTAAGCATTTAGCCTCATGGCAAGCATGCTAATCATGGCAACATTCACATTTATGCACGTATGCTAAAGCGTAAAAACTCACCTAGTACTCCAAGCTATGAAAACATGAGTTAGAAAAATATGCATGGTTCCTAACTATGTAAAATGTCTAATGCAACACATGCAATATACAATTAATAGGCTCGACTACTAATATAGCATATGGATCGATTTCAACAACAAGCGATTAAACACTTATTCAAATAAGTATATGAAATTGCAATGCAGTTTGAATGATGCGCCGAGCCTCAGTGCATGCAATACAAATGAATGGATGCAAACAAAAAGTATAAGGTATGCTAATTGAAATATGTCCCTAATCTAACCATCAAAAGTGATTGAATAAAAGGGAGAAAGACGTGGGGTTGGAAAACATACACACACGCACGCATGCACGCACACTTATTACAACATTACGCCCTCGCAAAGGAGAGTCCGAATAAATAAAAGCTAAGCTAATCTAATTAAGCTAATTAGACTAATTATTACAAATCACATGAATAACTAGTTAAGCTAATTACTAATTATTACAACACTTTAACTAACTAGCAAACTAATTAATTAATTTACAACATAAATGTGCACGAACTAAGCATCTAAGATATTAAACTATGCTACCACTGCTTCGCCTCGGGAAGTGGAAGATGCACATGCTCAGTTTTTGCCTTGAAAAGACCTTCATTTTGCTCTCGAAAGTCTCTGTTTGTAGGGTTGAGCATTTCCAGAACCTTTCTGCTCCACCTTACCAAAATCAACAGAGGTTCACATCAGTGACTTGCTGGCCGTAGATGGCTGCTGCCGACCATCTGTCAGCCAGGGAGGTGTCCTGTTGGCCAGAAATGATGCACTGCCGGCCATAAATGGTGGCCTTCCGACCACTGATGTACTGGGTCATTATACTGCAATAGAGTAGAAATAGAGCAAAAGAGGGTTTTTCCAAGGGTTTGTTTGTATTGTATCCCTCCTTATCATCTCAGTATCTCAAAGGAGTGACACATTTGGATCCAAAAACCACCAATCAATCAAGTTCATTGCATGATGGTCAGAGATCCAAGTTGTAAAATTTCAATAAATGCACAAATATGACCAACAAGACCATCACCTTATCATGCATGATCAAGGGCAATGGAGACCTAGGAAAGTGGCACATTTCATCACTTTTGAATATGAAATGTCCCATTTTTCTTATGTTCAAATTAATGTCCGATTTGAACACATGCAATGCAACACAAAGACATGCTTATCTTGTTACTTTTTCTTGTCAATGTTGTTTACACATTTTAATTACCAAATCATTCTTTAATCAATTTGTCCATTGGTGAGTGTCCTCTAAAGTGAAGGAAGTGTCAACCAATGGATAGTGTAAGGTAAGAGAGAGATCATGCCTTTGATAATGAACCCTCAAAGAGGATTAAACTATTAAGCATGACCTCAATCTTAAGCTTAAAAGATCCCAAGCTTGAAACAACCCTCAAAAGCAAATGAAAGAGTGAAGCAAAGAGGGACGTTGTAGAGATTTAGGTGTTGAAATTGAGTGATAAAAGCACTAAAAACATGCAGCCAAGTCACACCAATGATGTTTAAAGCCTTAAAACAACAAGCTGGTGCAAGGATTTGCACTATAACTACACAAAACACAGTTCAAATGAATCAAATAGCCTAAAACAGAAATACAATAGTTATTTCAGAGGCTAAAACATGCTGGACTTAAGCTAAGTTAAGCTAGAACAATATGCTAACATGTAAGACTAACTAAGCATGCAAACAAGACACAAGGAGGGGAGGCTAACCCCTCTAATTTTGGACTTCAAAATGAGATTTTGGCCATTGAAAAACCTCTGAAATTCAGTGGTAAAAGGCCCAAAATGGTTGGTTTGAAAGTGATGGATAAAGGCACAAAAGCTTTATAAACTAAAAAGCAAGAAGGGTGAACCACCCCCTAGCTAAAAGAAGGCTTAAACCACCATTTTTAAGCCACAAAAATAGAGCTTTTTACAGTTCAAAACCAGCCCCCAAAACAACTGAAAAAGATAGAAAAACAAGTATTGAAAACAAGATATCAAGACTAGTATTCTACCTCTTGAAGCAAAGAACACTTTAGGAACAAGTTCAAGCCAAAACCACCTTCAAGAGCTCCAAGAAGGCCCCAAGGAACCTCAGCTCAAAGGTGAGAGGATTTGGTTTAGGAGATGTAGGCAAATGTGTAGAGAAACTAGGCAAACTCACACAATTTTGCGAGAGAGAGAGAGAGAGAGAGAGAGAGAGAGAGAGAAATCTAGAGAGAGAAAAAAATTTATGTCTCAAATTTTTCTAACCTCTACACATGAGAGAGAGGGGTCCTATATATAGAAAACACAAATTTTCCTCACAAACATCCAGCCATACACGTATAGGAAGATTCATGAATATGTGCAAACAGCTGACACAAAATATCACAAAATATCTACAGCACACAGTGGTGGCCGGCTGGCCATTAGTAGTGGCCAACAAGGCTTCATTGATGGCAGGCAATGAACATCAATGGCCGGCAAAGGAGAAGTGGTGGCCGACAGCCTCTAAGGATGGCCGGCAGGCCATCAGAAACTTCAGGCTAAAAATACCCAGGCATGGTTCAAAGATGAGACAAAATGGATGCAGGGTTTGAAATGCTCAAAGCTGTGACATTCCGCTAGACACTTCGCGCGTTCGACAACTAAGCAGACTCATCATCGAATGTACCTGCAAGAACATCCAAGTCTTAAAGGGCCATAAAAAATGGGGTGTCTATAGATCTCCAATCACGGAAGTCAGGTTACTTCTTTAGTTGACTCCCTATGCGCTTAGACCTATCCCCTCGATAAATCTAGGACTACACTCTTAGATAAACCTTTTGTGAACTGATCAACAATATTCTTTTCAAATTTCACAAAATTCAAAGATATAACATTTTTATTCACCAAACTTTTTATAGATTTATACCTCACTTGCATATGCTTATTCATCTTTTTATTAGTATGTGCTTGTCTCACAAGTTCTATTACAGCTCTATTGTCACAATGTATGGAAATAGCTGTAGACACCCCATTTTGACCACCCACAAGACTTAGGTGCTTGGTTCAATATACTTGATGATGAAAGTTGAATTGTGTGCTTTCAATTCACAGCGATTCGGATTCAATCAGGCTCTCGAAATAAACTCAAATCTTTAATATTTACCTTGTTTGAACCTTTGAGTCTCATTTTTGGACCTTTTGCCACCCTGAGCAGAGTTTGAACCAAAAAAACAGGGGAGGGCATCAACGCCCGGCCATGCATCAGTGATAGCCAGCCATGGCTATGAATGCCCGGCTAGCCCTTGGTGGCGAAAAACACTATTTTGGGCAGGAGGTCGCCAGCTGTCCATTTTTGAAGATATTTATCACCTTTTGAGCTCAAATTCTATAAAATGGAAGCTGTTTTATTGTTTTGAGGGTTGAACAAAATTTAGAAAGCCTATATACACCTTGAGAGCTCCTCCCTCCTCCTTCTTCCATTGCAAGCAACCTTTGAGCTAACCTAGCTCCCTTATGTCATCTCCATACACCATACACAACCTTGTCTCACCCTCTTCGAGAAGCATAATTCAAGCTTGAGAGTGGTTTGAGACTAAGTTTGAATCACAAACAAAAAGCTTACCCTTGAGAGGTATAAGCTTATTATCTTCTCTTTTGCTTTCATTTCTTTCATTTGCTACATAATTCTTATTGTTTTGTATTGTTTTGATCCTATTTGAAGTGTTTAAGTTTTGGTTTGGAAGAGCTACCAAAAGGGTAGAGAGAGCTTACTCTTTCTACACCTTTACATATAGCTCAAACCCTTCATTTTCCATCATTTTTCTTTGATATCTATGCTGATTTTCAGAGCTTTAGAAAGGCTAAAAATCATGTTTTGAGGTTTCAAAAGTGGTGGGGTTAACCATCCCTCGTTGTTCTTGCTTATTAGCCTTGATTATTCTCTTTATTGTTTAGCTTTTTAGGCTCTTTTCATTAGCTTTTAGCCTCTGTTTTTCATTTATTCATGGCTGTTTTAGGGCTGTCCTCATTTGTTTAACTAGTTTGAGCTTTGGTTAATTCATTTGTTATCTCATAAGTTTGCATACATAACATGTTATATATTGTTCTAAGCTTTTCTTCAATTTATTTCCATGTTTAAAGTCTAATTTTAACAATCAATCCACCATCCATCACTTTCATTCTTGAGAATGATTTCAACCGATTAAGGTTGCTCAAAACATGTAAAAAAGACTCATACTTAATGGCTTAATCTTTTCAAAGATTCATTGCCAACGGTATAGTCTCTCTCTCATGCTTTAGACGAACCTCTCATTTGACATTACTTCTTGTTTAGTGGACATTAACATCACCATAGACAAATGGACTAAAGCATAGCAAGGCTTCATAAAATTGGCTTAAAAGTTGGATCAACACACATAAAGAAAATAGTTGGAATTGCTTAGATTTGGCCGGACATTACACCCAATTTATCAAGTCAAGAGTCATTGCATGCTAATTCATGGCATTTTGATGATTTTTGAAGCGTTGCAACCTCCCCATTTGAGTTCATTCTATGACAAGAGGGAGGGGTGGTCTTATTCATTGCATTTCATGGATTTTTGTCCAAAATTGTATCCAAGACCATTAAGCAATCACCTTGCTAATTAATGGCTTTGGAATCAATTTCAACCTTTTCTCGAGGCTTTTCCATCACAGAGAAGGAAGAAAGGGACAAACAGAGCTTAAGGACACTTTGTATGCACTAGTTCACCTCAGAACACAAAACCAAAGCTTTGCACCAAATTGATGCACGGCCGGCCATTTGTAGACCTAATCGACCATCAGTGATGCACAGCTAACCCTCAGTGTGTGGCCAGCAGTGCAGTTTTGCAGAAAATAGAGACAGTGGCTGAAGGTGAAACAGAGTTGGCTTGGATAAACAGAGTAGCTCTCAAGCGCTGTGCATGCAACCTTCCTCCATCTTCATTTACACCTTTTTCAAATGCGATTAATTGTTTCGTTAGTGTTATAATTATCATAGTTGGAAATTAATCTTATTGTAATTAATCTAATCGGGCAAGTGGGGGTGTTCAATTCATGACCTTCCCCTCTCGTACCAAAGTTCTCGAGCTGAGACAATCTTGGTGACGGCCTTTGGCACGAGTCATGGGTTTCCTAAATTCTCTAAAAATATTTAGGTGGCGACTCTATATCTTGAAAAGTAGTCCATTTTTGGCATTTTCGATTCAAAATCGATTTTCCAAAAGATTTGTCGGATTTAGACTTTTTGGTGTTTATCAATTTCACATTGCACTTGTGAGATTAGATTCAGAACCGCGAGAGTCCGAACTGTAGGGCTTATATTTCAAACTTCCGAAAGGAAGCGCAAAAAAAGTTGAGCTACAGTTTCTGGCGACTCTACTGGGGAATTTAGAGAACTTGACTTGAACTTCATGGTATGAAATTTTACTTACACTTACATGTTTTTTTGCATTGGATTTGCATTGGTGCGTTTAAGTCACTGTGCTTGCCATCTGTTATTCCTGGACGATTTGCTAGAGGCTTGCCTGAAAAACTTGCCAAAAGGCTAACTGGTCGCGGGCTCTACCACGATAGGAACACAATCTGGACTACCGATGTACTGTTTGATCATCCTTTCACTTCTTGGTGTTAGGTTTCAGAGGTATATTAGGTAATCTTGCTGAGGTACCCTTTTTGACCATTTAGCCTAATTGCATATCGAAAAGCCATAGAGACTATTCCAAACTAGGACAGGATAACATTCAAATATAGGATTGTGTGAAACCGCTTTATTTGAATAGTGAATCGTAGTTCATGACGAAACTAGAACAGGGTAACCCTACCCCCTCATAGGGGTGTTTTGGTTCTCACTTAACTGGTATGTGCTTTACAGTGAAATTGTATAGGAATATACATATCAGTTGCAAGTTGATATCGATTTTGGGGCAAAATTCAATGTTGAGTCTTCTGACTTTGATTACATCTGTGTGTTGTTAACATCTAAGCTGAGGTGCTGTGTGGTTTCTAATTACTGTTTTTATTTTGTTTATTTCTTTTTGCTAGGTAGTATAAACATCATAGCTTCGGACAGTTTGGATATCCCTCAATCACTCTGGACTCGTGTTAGAAGGCCTTACAGATCTGGAGATCTTGTTAGGAGACAGCCTGTGTTTGCTTTGCTCCTCCCGGTTACTAGATAGAGAAAAGTTAGGCACAATTCACCAGTCTAGCGATCACCCCTCACTTCACCTGCATCTAGTCAGGCTCAGTCTTCTATATCTAGTCCAGTACGAGATCACTCACCTATTCAGATGACACAGTACCCTTCAGTTAGTATGGAGGACTTGATCTGTCATCTCCAACAAATAGTGGAAACCATGCAGCAAGATGCTTCTCTTCAGGCTGAAGTCACAGCCTATCAAGCCGAAGTAATAAATAGGCTGCAGCAACAACAACCACTGCCAGTAGCGGCTTCTGCATCTCATGTACCTCCTGCGGGTATCCCAGCACCCGGAATCACTACCAATGTCCAAGAGAATCAGGGCAATCCAGTAGATCCCATCCCACCATGTGCCTTCAAGGCACCAGTGTACCAAACTGAGGCTCCGTTTGAATTTGAAGTTGACCCAACTGTACTTAAGGTCAACAAGTTGGAGAAGCTTTTAAAGTAGGCACAGAATGTTAACTCAATCCCCAACATCGAAGATGGATATACTAACTCTGCAGTAACCTTGCCAGATCAATTCAAATGCCACACATCGATCGATTTGATGGCTCTAGAGATCCCATGGTTCATCTGTGGTTGTTCTCCGGTATCTTGCGGCCGATGGGCCTCACCAGACTTCAAAAGCTGTCTCTTTTTGGTCGAACCTTTTCAGGAATAGCAACTATCTAGTATGCAAAGTTGGAGGATTTTGTGAAGAAGAGTTTGGAGGAAATGGTTGAGGCCTTTATTGCACAGTACTCCTATAACACCCAAATCGAGGTCACAACCCGTGATCTCGAAGCAACACGGCAGGAGTCGAATGAGGGCTTCTCACAATTTGTGATGAGGTGGAGGGCTAAGGCTTCAATGATGACCACTCGACCTTCAGAGAAAGATTAGATAAGGATGGTAGTCCACAATTTGCACTGGAAATTATTGCAGACAATGATCATCCTACCTCTGTTCACTTTCATCGAGCTCCACGAGATGGGGGTTCAGATTGAAGATGTTATGAAACAAGGGCTGATTACTGATGAGAAAAAGCAGGCGAAGAGGCCTTTTGTGCGCAATTCCAATGCAACCACTAGTGAAAGCATAGTTGCGCGGCCGTCGAATGTGAGTGTTGTCACCACCACCACCAAGATTGCCAATCCCTTTGCCAGCACAACTCTACAAACTTCAAACAACCAGGCCCGATCCCAAAAGACCTTTACCCCGCTCTACATGCCTTTATCTCAAGCCATGAGGGTGTTGCTCAAAAAGGGGCACCTCAAACTGTTAGAGCCTCGCCCACTACTCGATCCTCTTCTACCAAAACACAACCCAGCCAAGTATTGTGCGTTTCACCAGCAGTATGGTCATGACACCGACCAATGCTTCAGGCTGCATCATGAGATTCAAGACCTCTTTGACAACAAGGTGATTGCACCACCCCAAAAGCCAAATGCAACTACCAACCCCCTCCCGACCCACAATCAAGTTCCTCTACCTCACAATCTAAACCTGATCCATGCACTGGCTCTTCCCTACGACCCCAGTGTATATATTACGCCTTCCCACCTACCCAGACTGACGGTGTTCATTCCTGAAAGCACAGATTTGTGCATGATGGACATGTCCACACTTCAACCTAAACCCATGGTGGTGACAGTGGCAGAAAAAGGGAGGTTGGCTTTAGAGGAAAGTACGAGTCCATTGCCTAAGTGCTCTTAGGACTTGTCTAAGGGGGTGTATAATCCGTGCTACTACATTGTGCCAATTGATCAAGCCAAGTCGGAAGTGGTATTGCCAACTGCAGTGGAGGTCAATGTGGTTAGGGAGGATGGCCCGAGTCAAGGGTTGGATGATCTCGCGGAGCTAGAAGAGGACTTTAACAACTTGTAGTTCTTTAGTGAACAAGATCAAGGGAATGTATAGCTTGACTGGTTTGATTTGAATGGATCAACGGACAACTCTTGGTGGTTGAGTGATGAACCTAACAGGGAGGAATAAATTGAAACAAAATCGGAAGAAAATGGAGCAAGAATTGCTGTAATGATTGGAATAGCCGATGAAAAGGAAAAACTACCGGAGCACACTAGCGTGAATGATTCATCTCAAGAACTGGGCACTGTGAGTACTGTGGATACATAACAGGAAGTTGTGTTGAAGTAGTTTGAACAAGAGAGGGTTGAAGACAACCAGAAAGCTGGAATGGCCCAACACCCTGCAGGGGATACTTGTGATGTGAGAGTGATCAGAACGGAGCTAGACAATTATTTGTCAGTTGTTGATGGTGTATGGTGGGAGAATGATGATCTACTTCTGGCTCACACCGACAAAGACTGGGGTGGGTGTCTGCCAGACAACATGTTTTACGCTAAAGAAATAGACCACATGACAAGAAGTGGGTGGTATTTCAAGCCACCACACTTAGACCAAGCTAAGGCATCCGGGAAAGATAGAGACATTGAGAAACAAAAAGAGAAGCAGTTGGAGGAAGAAACGATGTCGAAACTGAAGAAAATCCAAGTCGACATCTCAATTTGGGGTCTCTTTATGGCCTTCCGGGTGCATCGACAGGCTGTATTATCAGCAATGGACAAAGCCAAACTGTCCATTGACACTACCCCTGAACAGCTTGTGGGATTAGTCTTCCTAAGTGGCACCGGGCAAACCCTAACATTTTCTGATAAAGAAATGCCACCGGAAGGCTCAACACATAATAAACCATTGTACATATCTGTTGAGTGCAGAGAAAAATAGATGCCAGTGGTGTTGGTTGACACCGGGTCAGCTATCAATGTCTGTTCTTCTCACACAACTTATGCCATTAGCCTGAAACTAGCAGACTTCGTGCCCACAGCCCAAGTGATTTGGGCATATGATAATACAAGCAGAGAGGTTATGGGCACGGTACAAATCAGAGTTCAGGTGGGCCTAGCTCAGCAGGATGTTGAGTTCCATGTCCTGGATGTATCGGCCACTTTCAACATACTGCTAAGGAGGCCCTAGTTGCATCTGGTAGGAGCTGTCACCTCTACCCTCCACCAAATGCTGAAATATACTCATGGGAAAGGAGTGGTGATCGTCTTTGGGAGTTCATCCATCTATCCTCTGCCAGAGGTAACTACACCAGTAATGGAGATCGTTCATGGCAATGAGGATGCTTTCATCTCAGGGTTTACTCTAGCTGAGGCCCAGACAGTGCAAACCATCTTCGCAACAGATGAGGGCATATATGTCAGCACCCAATCAATCTATTTCATGAACAAACTGCAACACGTGCCAGGAATGGGGCTTGGAAGAAGTGGCCGAAAAGGCATCACAATATTGGCCGATGTGCCGCATAATCCATATGCCTTTGGTCTTGGCTATGTGCCCACCAAAGAGGATTGGGTCAGGAAAATAAAAGAGATGGCAGGCAAAGCTAGAGCCAAGCAGGTCAGGAAACACTATGAGCTCGTTCACAGGCCAATCCGGGGAACGCTGAATAGCCGCTTTGTTTTGGAGGGAGAAGATTTCCCCTTTTGCGGCTTTTCTGAGCCCTGGATAAATTCTGCGAAGCAATGTGTTCCCGGCTTCAAAATTTTCTTCAACTTGTAATTGCAAGACAATGATGCTAAGGAAAAGGCTGAATCCAGTACGGAAGCTGGATAGAGCATGGAAAGTGACTCGGACAACAACGAGCTTAGAGTAGGGACAACACTGGCATGTCTCCTTTCAGATCCTCCGGCCAACTCAGAGAGCTTGAGGGATAACCTTACTATCTCCATGATTAGGGACCAATCGGGTATGAACCCGTCTAGCAGCATTTTGGATGCATCTGAAGTACCATCTCTTGTTTGGCAGCTAGAGGAGGGCTACCTGTCTAGTTGCAAGTCGGGTAATGAGCCAAAATCTGATTCCACAGAGTCTGTGGAGTCGGAATCAGATTCCAGTTCTTCTGAGTCCGAGTCCGGTATTCTTGGGGGTAATAACCCGGATGCCAAGGTCTTGTCTCGGTCCTCTTTTTTTTTTTTGCTTTTGAGTCGGTTGTAATCGAAGAGCTGGATGAGCTAGACATTATGAATAAGAACACTGTTGATTCTGAGTTTCTCTATGCCGCTTATTTATTGCATTGGCCAAGATTTTCAGAATTTTAATGAAAACAAAAAGGAAGGAATTCCTCTGGTTTTGAAAACTTGATTAATCGAGAGGATGAGAGGTTTGCAAAACCCTTTGCTGATGAAATCATTGCTATTAATGTGGGTACCGATAAGGATCCTCATCTGGTCCAGATCGGGTCCACGTTGTCTTCAAAGGAGCACGAGCGCTTAGTCACTTTATTAAAAGATTTCAAAGATGTTTTCGCGTGGTCCTACGAAGACATGCCTGGAATCGATCCTGAGATTGTACAGCATCGGATCCCTCTTGACTCCGAGGCCCGACCCGTCAAGCAGAAGTTATGAAGAATCCGTCCGAATTGGGCATTGAAAATCAAGGAGGAGGTCACCAAGTAGATCAAGGTAGGTTTCTTGTTAGTATCTGAATATCCAACTTAGCTGGCCCACATTGTCCCAGTGCCGAAAAATGATGGTAGGATCCGGGTGTGTGTGGACTTCAGGGATTTGAACAAAACCAGTCCAAAGGACAACTTTCCCCTACGACATATTGATGAGTTAGTGGACTTCACCGCGGGCCATGCATTGCTCTCCTTCATGGATGGATTTTCCAGGTATAACCAGATTTTGATGGCGCCCGATGACAAATAGAAAGCTGTATTTACTATGCTGTGGGGAACCTACTGCTATCGGGTTATGTCGTTTGGGTTGAAGAATGCTGGGGTTACCTATCAAAGGGCTGTAACCACTATTCTGCATGATATGATCCACAAAGAGGTTGAGGTATACGTGGATGACATGATTGTTAAGTCTAAAGAAAGAGAGAGCCACTATGCCGCCTTGAAGAAATACAAACTAAGGTTGAATAAGCAGAAGAGTACTTTCAGAGTAACAACAGGGAAAATGCTGGGCTTTTTTATCACATAGAGGGGCATCGAGGTAGATCCTTCCAAAATCAAGGCCATCCTAGAAATGACACTACCAAGGACTGAAAAGGATGTGCAAGGCTTTCTAGGTAAAGTGCAATTCATAAGACGGTTTATTTTCAAATTAACCTTGACTTGTGAGCCACTTTTTGGTCTCCTAAAGAAAGGAAAGAAATTCCGATGGGATGATCGATGTCAATTTGCTTTTGAGTAAATTAAGCAGTATCTTCATAATTTGCATATGTTGTTGCTGCCATAGCTGGGGAAGCCTTTGATTCTGTATCTGTCAGTAACAAACACAACAATGGGATGCATGCTTGCTTAGGAATCTGAAGACAGGGTGGAGAAAGCCATCTACTACTTGAGCAAGAAAATACTGGACTACGAGACCCACTACACTTCGTTGGAGAAAGCTTGCTTAGCCTTGGTATAGGCTACCAGGAAGTTAAGGCACTACTTGTTAGCTCACACCGTAATTCTATTTTCGAGATTAGATCCCATCAAATATCTCTTTAAGAAACTAGCACTTACAGGTAGGCTAGCTCGTTGGTTACTTCTCCTCTCCGAATTTGATCTCAAGTATGTTACTCGCAAGTCGGTCAAGGGGAGAGCAGTAGCGGAGGTCCTGGAAAATCACCCAGTAGAAGGGGATGAAGTGGTGGAATAGCTGTTCCTAGATGAAGCCATTCTGCAAGTTGAGGAGGAGACTTGGATAATGTACTTTAACGGAGTGTCCAATCAATACGGTTATGGGATAGGTGTGTTGCTGATAGCACCTGACGAGTCCCATATGCCTCTAGCCTTCAAACTCTGGTTCAAGGTGTCTAATAACGAAGCAGAGTATGAAATGTGTATCACTGGTTTAGAAGCCGCCCTAGAACTAGGGGCAAAAAGGTTGGATGTTATTGGGAACTCAAACCTAGTTGTTTCTCAAGCAAATGGAGACTGGAAAGTCAAAGAAGAAAAGATGAAGGTTTACCACCAAACCCTGGACGTTCTGATTCCTAGGTTTGAAAAGCTAACTTTCACACATCTGCTGAGAGAGAACAACAGGTTCACTGATGCTTTATCAACTCTATCTTCTATGATATACATCCCGCTTGGAGTCTGGATGCGTCCAATCATCATTGAGCAGAAATACACGCCAGCCTATGAAACTATCGCCACAATAGATGAAGCGCAAGACAGAAACCCTTGGTACTACGATATCTGAAACTTCTTGGAAAATGAGGTTTATCTACCAAGGGCAAATACCAAGGACAAAAAGGGGATACGGTGAATAGCCATTCAATTTATCCTCTGTGGAGGTAAATTGTACAAGAGAGGTCATCTGGGAATACACAAGTTGTGTGTTGAAGAAGAGGAATCAAAGCGCTTGATAGAGGCCATCCACAGAGGAGAGTGCGAAGTGCACATGAACGGAGTGATGTTAGCCCGGAAGATTCTCAAGCAAGGTTACTACTGGTCCACCATAGAGGAGGATTGTATTGGTTTTGTTTGACGATGCCACAAATGCCAAATCTATGCCAATCGCATGAACATCCCATTGTCAAAACTGTACAAGATGACTTCACTATGGCCTTTTCCAGTTTGGGGAATTGACGTCATCAGTGCAGTCACACCAAAAGGGTCGAATAGGCATGAATACATTCTGGTGGCAATTGATTACTTCACAAAGTGGGTAGAAGCTCAGTCCTATGAAGTGTTGAAAGTAGTGCATGTGGCTAAGTTCATCAAAAATAACATCATTTGCCAATATGGAGTCCCGAACAAGATTATATTAGATAATGGCTCCCACTTCAAGAAGGAGGTAATAGAATTGTTGGAGAAATACAATGTGGCTTTTCACAAGTCCTCTACATACCGACCACAAATCAACGGAGCTGTTGAGGCTGCCAACAAGAACGTTAAGAATATTTTGCAAAAAATGGTTGAGACCTACAGGGACTGGCTGGATAAATTGCCATTTGCACTCTGGGGCTATAGAACTTCAATCCGAACGTTTACAGGGGCAACTCCTTATTCTCTCATCTATGGTATGGAAGCTGCTCTGCTAATTGAAATAGAAGTCCTGTCTCTATGAGTTATGGTTGAGTGCCAGATAGCAGAGGTGGATTGGCAATAGAGCAGGTTTGAAGAGTTGATGTTATTTGATGAGAGAAGGCTAAAAGCATTGTATCATGTTCAGGGCTATCAATACAAGATTGCTAGGGCTTTTAACAAGAAATTTAAGTCCCGGAATCTCAAAGAGGGAGATATGGTGATGAAACACAAAGGAGCTCCCATCCATGACCCTAGGGGCAAGCTCAGACCCAATTGGACTGGTCCTTACATCATCAAAACTATCTGGTTGGATGAAACTATCATTCTCATGGACTTAGATGGTCTAGAATTTTCCCAACCAATCAACATGGACAAGTTGAAGAAATACTATCCTTGAGAGGCTCGCTAGGCCGAAAACCTAGAAAGGCAACCTAGGCAAAAGTTAGAGCACACAAATTAGAAATAAAGAAAAACTGAGCTCGCAAGGTTGAAAACCCTAAAGGGCAGCCTTGGCAAAAGTTAGAGTGCAAAAGGAGAGAGTTAATACTCGAGTGAACCTGAACCGAACTACGTAAGGCCTGATTCCCATCTTTGGGATACGTAGGCAACTTCATCCTGAAGTTTGGCCGTAAACACCTCTAAATCAACTATCCTGTCCATGTGTCTAATTAGGTCATCTTTGTCTGTTCTTTACCTGAGGGTTCGATTGTGATCTTTAATCTGAAAGAAGAGCTGGTTACAGTGCAGAACAGTGTTATTCAGTCAAAAGGCAATTTATGATCTTTGGACTTGGGGTTATACATCTTGAGAATTGATTCAGTGCATGTCAAGTGATGATCCTTTTCGAAAATGGTTTTGGAAAGTTTTAATAAAAGTTGATTTTGTTCAAATTTTACCTTTTATAACTTAGACCATTTTTGGACCAGAAGGAAAATTTTCAATGCTCACAACTTTAATTTTATTGATTTCAACATAAAAGTTCTCCAACTCTCTAATACAAATCAAAATTGCTTTTATTACATTAAAAACTTGAAAAGAAATGTCAAAGCAATAAACTAGGGGCATAGATGAATCAGGCACTCCTGCGTCCCCCACTCATGCTTGTGAAAGCTTTTGATGCTAAAGTTGGCCCGGTTTGTGCCTCATCCTCGAGCCAAGCCAAGTAATCGCCAGAAAGGGCGCAACTAAAACTAGGGGTAGGGGCCAAAAGTTCTCTCGTCCTCCAAGTAGTGAGGTACCTAGCTAAATGTGAACCTCGGATGGGGAATGAAACCATGTATTCTACTCCCTCCTCTCGGGCGGATCTGACCATGCCCAAACTGGCATCAGAATCAGAAGGGGAAATAGAATACACAGTGTGTGAGGCCAATCAGCTAAATCCTAAGTTGCCGAATCATGTTGTAGCTCATCTCGGTCAGATTAAGCCAGGGGCAACGCCAAGCAATGTTAACAGCAGACCTATTGCACATCCAGTGGCACCACCATCCCTTATTCAGGAAGTCCACTAGTCGGTGGCAGAAAAAATAGTCTCGAGCTGAGTACTCAGGGCAAGAGTCCATTACCTTCAGCTTATCCATAAGCCACACCTAGGAAGGGATGAAAGAAAAAAGAGATTAAAGAATAGAGAGATGTATGCAGAGAGAAAAGTGAGAAAAGAGCCTTGAGAGAAAAATAGAGCATGAGTGCCGAGTGATGTGAGAAACACATATGAGAAAGGATGAGAAACATTATCTAAAGGAGTAGTGGACTTCCCGCAAATCTGGTAGTCTCTCGTCGATGAAAGGCGTCTAAGCTCATCAAAGTCTCGGCTAGTACCAAGCCAATGCAACTCTTGCCTTCTTTCAAACCTTGGGCTACTTCGACCAACTGAATGTTGGACTCGACAAAACTTGAGGCAAAAAGGAAATGAGCAAGCATACATAAGCAAATGGCATATTGCCGAAAACCCCACCAAAAAAGGTCGCCTCGGTCACCAACGCCAGAAAATCGATAAATCAGGTTGGGAATATCCAGCTCTCTGTTGTGAACCAAAGATCGAACCTCATGTAGAGTGAGCCCACACATCCGTTCCAAAGCTTGGACGTGGCCAAAACGGGGCTGAGATATGATTTCCTCATCACGCCGGGATTTCATTAATGCTTGAAATTCTTCAATTGTCGGGTATATTTCTTGTTCCCCGAAGCTAAATACATGTGTGACTGGGTTCCAACATCGAACCGCGGCATGGAGAAATGGAAAGCAAAGAGAAGTGCAACTCAAAGAGAAAAAGGGCGTTTAGGCCAAAATTGCGAAAATTCACCTTTTCCGAGCCATCCAAAGTGGCTATCCAGTCTCGAAGCCTATTGACAAGTAACATCTCCATCTTGAGAGCAAAATATCAAAGACTTGTGAGTCTGCCAGAAAAACAGCATATGGGTACTATTTATAGAATTTGAGAAGGAGCTGTGCATGACAGCTGGACAACACTGACCAACATCACACTAATGGCCGGCCGTGCATCGATTGAAGCCCCAGGTCTTAGTCTTCGGTCAATCGTTGATTCTGACAAAAGTGGCCTTTGTTAATTGGACCACACGTTCTTTTGAGTCTTGTTTTGTTTTTTTACCAAATGTTTTTTAGTATTTTTGAGTTTTTTTTTTTTTTATTTCGTTTTTCTATTATTGAATTGTATTTTACATTTTGTCCGATTGTGGGTCTTTATCCGATTCAAGAATGAATGTAAGAATCGATAGTTGTTGTTTTGAGTCTTATGTAAAGTTACTGTGCAAGGGTTATGCCATTCATCACACGCAAATGTTGTTTATCATATTGTGCAAAGAGATCATTCAACAAAACTTGACTTTTGTTAACTAACAGGACCAACCCCGATCATTGCTTTATACAGCAAAAAAGCAAAAGAAAAGTCTTCAAAAACAAAAAAGTCTATCTGGAGCCAGTCTTTAACTACATAGCAAAAAGAGCAAAAAAAAAAAAAAAAAAAAAAAGAGAAGCAAAAACAAAGTCATCATCATCATCAGTAGCCCATCCTTGCCCTCTTCCTCATCGACTGTGGAGGAGGTGCATCACTGTCATCGCTAAGGCTGCTCGACTGCAAGTCAATCTCCTCTCCCTCGTCCTCAGTGGTCGTGGACCCGTCAAAGGACTTCTCGGAAGGCGAGCGTTGCCTCACTCAACCTCTCTCCCGATCAGCTCCTCCTCGCCTCTCACTGGGCCGCGGAAGGTCCTACAGGCACTGTTGGCGCCAACTCAAGCTGAAAAGAGGGTAGATATTAGTAAGAGTGAATAGAAGTGTATAGTATGGCAACAACAGTAGATTGCAAAAAGAATGTACCATGATCCCATGGGTGACTAAGGCAATCTGTCTCCTCTGTACCATGAGGAGTAGTCGATCGATTGTCCGAATGAGCTTGTCACCATACGTCCTAGGGATCTGCAAAAAGAACAGAATCTGAGATAGGCAAACAGAAGAAATAGCAGACAATGAATAGAAATGGCAGAAAACAATCTAAAGTGCAATATGGACTAGCATAAAGGAATGTGTACCTACTCAACGCCAGGGGCAAACACGAGTCTGTGGTCCCTCTCCTCAATGTGCTTAAGTGGGATATACTCGATCACTCCATCCGAACGCATGTATACAATCTCGATGGGGATCACAAGAAATCCAGGAATGGAAGCAATGGCAGGGGCACCTCCAGCAGGCGCATCGCCAGCCCCAGCAGCAGCAGCAGTAACCTCTGGCACAGCTCGAGCCGCGCCTGGGGTAAGAGGTGCCATCACCCGAGTGTGTAAGAAGGTAGTGAAGTCACCAAGCTCATGATGACGATTGCCGTCCTCGCCTAACATCAGGAGGTCGATCTCAGGACCGTCCTACATCTCATCTATTACCCTCGTAGCCGGAGAGGCCGGTGTGGAATGTTGGGAGCAGCAACGCCCCATGTTTGGTGGATGAACCTCTTTTCCAGGTAGTACGCCCGGCCAAAGCGGTCCTCGAACAGAATCCTCATCGTAAAGGCATGCCATGCAGCGATGTAGATCATCCTCAACACCTAGGGAATGCCCGCCCAAGGATGCCAATCAACCTGTGAAAATCAGTGCAGTATGAGAAAATTGGTGTAGTGTGAGAAAATCAGTGCAGTGTCAAATATCAGTGCAGTATAAGAAAATCAGTGCAGTGTCAAATGTCAGTGCAATGTAAGAAAATCAGTGTAGTGTCAGATGAGAAAATCAGTACAGTTTCAGATGTTAGTGTAATGTCATGAGTCAGTACAATAGGAGAATGGCAATATGGTACAGATGTAATAGCATAAGAGTCACCATGTAGTGTGGGAAACAGTGCAATATGCTTACTTGGTCCGCCATGATCGTGTCAAAGAAGCTGCGGAAGTATGGAAAGGTTCGGTCTACGATTGGGCGTTATTCAACCGTGAGTTGTAGTATCGAGGCGAAGTCGACAACTCGATCGGCCTCACTAGGACTGGAGCCAGGGAAGTGAAATATGTGTAGACCCAAAGTTGTAAACAAAAGGCAAACAGAAGACATAGGGAAAATAGATCAGCTAAATAAGAAATACAACAGTGAATAGGATGTAAAGCATATCAAGAAGGTGAGTGTAGGGTATACCTCCCAAATCCTACAGTAGTCGCCAAGTGAATCTACCTTGCGGCGGGAAACGAAACTCATGTAGCAGTATAAGGTAGCCAAGCCGGCACCACTCCAGTCATACTTCACCACCCGAGGAAGGTGTACCAGTGCCCCTAGAATGTATAATCCCTCGGTATTTTCCCTGTTCGCAAATAGGGTAGTACCGAGAAGATATATGAGAAAGCCGCGGGTATACTAGGCAACCTCATCTGCAGTAGCTGGCTGAGTACCGAAAAAATGATTCAAGAACCAGCTGTAGCACACCATTCCGTGGCTGGTGGTGTCTGGGATCACCCCTAGAAGCTGGAGCTATGCAGCCATCTACTAGGTCATATTCGGATCAAAGGGGACTGGGCCGCCAACCCCTACCCACAAACCAGTCAGCATCGAGAAATCGTATAGGGTCAGCGTCATCTCCCTGGTCGAAGAGAAATGGAATGAGTCGATGGTGTCCCACCATCTCTCTACTAGGGCCCCATAAAACCAAGACTCGGCCCTTATCTGTATGAGCCTAGAGCAGAGGGACCCGAAGCTAGCAGCATCAACTAAAGTACAGACCTCTGCGGGAAGCAGCTCGTACCAACGCCAGGGGCCAAATATGGAGCCATAGTCGCCTATCCTCCTGGCTATCACCTATCAATTGGGAGTTTTATAAGTATATGTACAGCAGAGACGAGTGGTTTGTTCATCAATTTTAACATTTCAACATGTGTGCAAAGTAAAATAGGGGAAAAGTTGCGTACCATGGAGACGTCGGCAGATACATGCTCCATGGGCTCTCACAGTACAGTGTCCTCATCCATCCCAAGAATGAAACCCTCAAATCTCAATATGTCACCCGGGGGTGGCACATGTGTACGCAGCTAGTATGTAGTCGCATCAAAGGGCCTCTCGGCAAGGGAAAACAATGCAGCAGCCTCCTCCGCCTCCATGTTTGCACCAAGGGCGGCACCAATACCTGTGGTGGGATCGGGAATGGGTACTTTGTCACTAGCCATAGAGAGGAGTTGAAAAGTGAAGAAAAAGTGAGTAAGCGAGTGATTTTGGAGTGAAAATATCCAAATCTCAAACCCAAGGAGAGAGAAGACTAAGAGAGGGGGGAAAACTCAAAGAGGGAAAAGGAAAATGTGTGAGAATCTAAGAAAAACCAAGAGAAACTCAAAACTTCACCAAACCAAAATCCAATCGGTTTAAAAGGTGGAGGATCAAGAGGGTTTCGAGGAAAATTTTGCAAAAGTTATTAGGTAACTCAAGAGGAATGGAAATCTAGAGAGAGATGAGGGTTATAGTTATTTTATTTTATTTCATCATTATTTTATCCCTGGTATTGTTTGGGTTTTAATTTGGGTGTATAATAATAATAATAATAATAATAATAATAATAATAATAATAATAATAATAATAATAATGAGTGAAGAAAAAAAAAAGTGAAGAAAAAGGAGAAAATAACAATGAGTGATGAAAGAAAAGAAAATAGTGAAAAATCAAGCAGTGAGTAAAAAAAAGAAAAAAAAGAAAAAAACAACAGTGAGTGAAAGGGAAAAAAGAAAACAAAAGAAGAAAAAGTCAAGGACAAGTGAAAACAAACACGAAGGAACGTATTTATTTGATTTTTGATCTAATTTGTTTAAGCTTGTCTATTTTAATTATTTTGCTTGAATCGTAGTTTGCTCCATTATGTTATAACCAAACGATATTGTATGTACGGTTCATTCAGAGGAGTCTTAGATAAGTCATTCATGTCTCAGTAGGAGAACATGCACGGCTTTGTAGCTAAGATCACTTTGTGCATCTATCGCACTCATTCATTTCATGCATCTATCGCACACCTCTTTTTTGTTTCTTAGGACGCATGAAACGCGGCCCTGGGTGGGTTTTATCTTAGGACATGTGAAACAGGGCCCCAAGCGGTTTTTGTTTCTCAGGATGCATGAAACGCGGCCCTGGGGGAGTTTTATCTCGAGACGTGTGAAACATGACCCTAAGCGATTTTTGTTTCTCAAGACACGTGAAACGTAGCCCTGCGTGGGTTTTATCTCGGGACGTGTGAAACACGACCCCAAGCGGTTTTTGTTTCTCAAGACGTGCGAAACGCAGCCCTACGCGGGTTTTATCTCGGGACGTGTGAAACACAACCCCAAGCAGTTTTTGTTTCTTAGGACGCATGAAACGCAGCCCTAGGCGGGTTTTACCTTGGGACGTGTGAAACACGACCCTAATTGATTTTTCTTCTACCTCGGGACATGTGAAACATTACCCCGATCATTTTTTTCTTCTATCTCAGGATGCGTGAAATGCAGCCTTGGGTGTGTTTGATCTTGGGATGCGTGAAACGCAATCCCAAACGATTTTGTTTCTATCTTAGGATGCCTAAAGTGCGACCCTAAGCTATTTTTCTCTCATCCTGGGACGTGTGAAACACGACCCCGAGCGGTTTTGGTCTTCTTGTTTCTCAAGATGCGTGAAACGTAGCCCTGAGCGGTGTTTTCTTTCCTCGTCCTATGTTTTGGCATAGGTAGAGTGTGTTTTGGATCTTTTTCGTTTTAAGCTTGAAGCTGCTCATTCATGTGTTATTATTTTGTTATCTTGCGTATTGTATTTATTATTGCTTATTGCATCATCTTGCATGATCATAAGTTTTCAAAATAGCCGGCTTCGCGAAGTGTGTCAGTCCTTCTTTCAAAGTTGCATCGCACATATCATTTGCATCTTGCCCCTGAACTACGCTGGTTTGATTCCTTGCAAAGGGATATGTAGGCAGCTTGCGAGCACAACCAATCTAGTTTATGTCTTACTTTCTTGCCCAAGTCTTGCGCCCTTGTCAAATGGGTCGTCTCTAGGCTTTAACATTCACTCACGTCATTTCATAACTACTCGAGCTCTGTCAAAGAGGGGCAACTGTAGACATCCCATTTTAACCGCCCACAAGACTTAGGCACTTGGTTCGATACACTCGATGACGAAAGTTGAATTGTGTGCTTTGAATTCACAGGAATTCGAATTCAATCAAGCTTTCAAAATAACCTCAAATCTTCAACATTTACCTTGTTTGAACCTCTGAGTCTCATTTTTGGACCTTTTGCCACCCTGAGCTGAGTTTGAACTAAAAAAATAGGGGAGGGCATCAAAGCCCAACTGTGCATTAGTGATGGCCGGCCATGGCTATGAATGCCCTGTTAGCCCTTGGTAACGAAAAACATTGTTTTGGACGGAAGGCCACCAGCTGTCCATTTTTGAAGATATTTATCAGCTTTTGAGCTCAAATTCTATAAAAACGAAGCTGTTTTATTGTTTTGAGGGTTGAACAAAATTTAGAAAGCCTATATACACCTTGAGAGCTCCTCCCTCCTCCTTCTTCCATTGCAAGCAACCTTTGAGCTAACCTAGCTCCCTTGTGTAATCTCCATACACCATACACAACCTTGTCTCACCATCTTAGGGCCTTGGTTGATCTTGGAGAAGCATAATTCAAGCTTAAGAGTGGTTTGATACTAAGTTTGGATCACAAACAAAAAGCTTACCACTTGAGAGGTATAAGCTTATTATCTTCTCTCTTGCTTTCATTTCTTTCATTTGCTACATAATTCTTATTGTTTTGTATTGTTTTGATCCTATTTGAAGTGTTTAAGTTTGGGTTTGAAAGAGCTACCAAAAGGGTAGAGAGAGTTTGTTCTTTCTACACCTTTATTTATAGCTCAAACCCTTCCTGTTCCACTCTTTTTCTTTGATATCTTCACTGATTTTCAAAGTTTTAGAAATGCTAAAAATCATGTTTTGAGGTTTCAAAAGTGGAGGGGTTAGCCACCCTTTCTTGTTCTTGCTTACTAGCCTTGATTCTTCTCTTCATGGTTTAGCTTTTTAGGCTCTTTTTATTAACTTTTAGCCTCATCTTTCTTCCTTTTATTTAATAGCTTATGATGGTTAGATTAGGGACATCACGTTTTGTTTAGCATAACTCATGTTTGTATCCATTTGTATTGCATACACCGAGGCTTGGTTCATCATTCTAACTACATTGTTAGTTTAATACTTCTTTGAATACGTGCTTAGACCGCATGTCATCAAAACTGTTTCATGTGTCATGCTTATTAGCCGAGTCTAGTAATTGCATATCGCATGTGTTGCATTAGTCATAATTACATAGTTAGAATCATGCATTTTTCTAACTTTGTTTCTTTTTGGCTTGGAGTACTAGATAAGCTTTTATCTGCTTTAGCATAATCGCATGTGTGTGATTGTTGCCATGTTTCGCATGTTTACTATAAGGCTAAGTGCTTAAATGATAAACTGCTAGTATGCCTGTGGATGAAGGCTTATTAGTTGGACTGGAATAATTTGAGTAATGTTTATATGTGATCATTTTTTCAAGTGGTACATATTTCGAAACAATTTTCAAAACAAACATGAATCAAGTGTTCCAATTCTTGCGATTTAATCTATACTTGTGTGTGTGCGCATCATATAGTAAATGCTAGCCTAATAATCGGAACAAGAGCATATAATGTACATAAGATTCATATCATGATTAGTAGAGGCCGATCTTTAATCGAGCGAGCGGGAGTGCTCAATTCATGACTGCAGACACCCCATTTTTGACGGTCCTTAAGACTTGGACGTCACCGTTGGAACACTCGGTGATTATCCATGTTTGTGTTTGTTTGGAGTTCCCGGAGTTCTCGGCTACGCGCCTTGCCTCAGGACCTCCGAACTTGACTGTTTTGTGTTTGGTTTTGCACCAAATGCTTGTGTTTTGCCTTGGAAGGGCAGGAAATGCTTTGTGAGGCACCCCCACATACCACCGGCTGTGGCTAGAGGCCACCGGCTGGCTGGTGTTGCCATCAGCACTTTATTGTGCCAACCGGCACTCTTTTGTGCCGACCGGCACTAAGTTTTGTCAAAATGACACTCTTTGCCGTTTGACACTGCGCTTGCTTTTTGAGATATTTGACAATTTGTATAGTTTTGGTTCCCTTCCATCCACTTGTATGGAGGGATGACTCTCTTAGTTAGCTTAGCTTGTAAGCTTTGCAAGCTTTGCTTGCCTATAAGAGGACCACTCCTCTTCTTGGCTTAGGGTTACAAAATTTTAGACATTTTAGACAGGCCAAGCTCTGGTTTTTAGGGTTAGGATAGATACACATCCTATCTCTCTTCTTCTCTCTTGTTTTTGTACACTAGGTGTTTGTGACTTACTATTGCTCACCAACACCTAGTGTTTCACGTTCCTTTTGGAACTGAGGTGCTAAGGGCTTGTTCTTGGAGTTTTTGACTGGTTTGGAGCTCAAGGAACCAACAACATCAATATTTGTAAAGAGGTCTACAAGGGTGAGCCAACTACTCCTTTTTCCCCCATTCTTGCATTCCATTTTTGCATAGCTTAGAACTGTTTTTGTGCTTAGTGTTTAACACATAAAAGTTCTGATTTTTAGTCCTCTTGATTGTTTGTTAAGAGTACTTAGTGGTTTGGGTAGGTTTGACCACCCTTAGGCCTTGAAAAGGCCCTTTTTTGTGCCATTTTGTGAGAGATCCGAGACTTTGGTGTTAGGATCTCTTCACCACTAAAATCTTGAGGGATTTCAGTGGTGGAGATGATGCCTTAGAGTCTCAAGAAGGAGAGGGCCACCCCCTCTCCTTGATATCCTTGAAAAGGACAAGTTTTGGCCTCCAAAGGAGCACCATGTTTGGTTGTGTTTTGAGCATGTCTTGGCTGCATTTCATGCTTATTATGCCATGATTTAACTTTCTTTTAAGTTGGTTTTAGCACTACTTGCATGCTTTGCATAGTTGCTTTGTAATGCCTTAATAGTCCCTTAACATGCCTAGGTTGTATGCCCTCATTTCTAGTATGTTTTAGGCTTAGATTCATGAATGTTTTATGCTTATTTTGACATGTTTTAGCTCTATCCATAGTCATTTGGGTTGATCTTGGCATGCATTATATAGCCTCTTTGCATTGGGCTTGTTGGCCTTAAGAGCATGAGTGTGTAGCATGCCTTGCTCGCTTCATTTTTGATGGTTTGGAACCATTTAGAATGTTATTTCAGTTCCTTTGGTGTGCTTGTATGCTTGCCTAAGTGGCTTCTTTAGTGCTTTAAAAGCACGTGTTGAATGCTTCATTCATTGGTCATGTTGCATGCCTTTGTGCTTAAGCCTCTTAGATGCCATCTAAGTAGCCATTTGGGCTTAGTTTTACATGCTAAAAATCTGTTTTGAGTTGTTCAATGCATGCCATAATTGTCTTGCATAAGTATAGTTTAAAGCCTCATTGGCTTGCCTTAATGCTTGGACCATTTGTATGCTTTGTTTGGCTTGCTTTGTTAGTTGGTTTGGCACCATGTTTAACATGATTTTCAGAGCTTTACAATGCATGCTCATTGTCTATGTTTGGTCTCTTTAAGTGTGCTTGAGAGTTGCCATGTTTGTGCCTAAGTGTTGGACCATGATTGCATGCATGTGTGTGTGCATTTTAGCCCCCATTTCCTTGGTTTTGGCCACTGATTTTGGGCCTTTTAGGGTGGCCTAATTCATGTTTTAGTCCATCCTCTATTTGGTTTGCATGCTTACCTTGCATGCTTGCTTGTATGCTTGCATGAGTGCATTGCATTACCCATGTTGCATGATAGATAACATGACTAGGTTGCATTGTATCAACATGCATTCCTTGTCCCTTGAGTTGGTGATAGGGATTGGGACTTTGGTTTGTTTGGTTTGCATACATTTGAAATCAAAGTTGCATTCTCGGTTCTTAGGGCCATCATGCATGGAAATGCGCGATTGGTGGTTCGGAAATCGAGGCACATGCCCCTTTGAGTCAATAACATGATAAGGGGCGTGTATAATGCATAAATACCTTGAATCACATTGCCATGCGTGTTGTTGTCCTCTGCTGCTGTGAGTTGCAGGTTCTGCAGGTATTTTGTGCCGACCGGCACTGTTTAGTGCCGACCGGCAGTCAATTGGCAGCCGATGGATGAATCTAGTGCCGGTGGCCTCCTCCTTCAGCCGGTGGTGTCCTACTCCAGCCGGTGGTGATCTCCAGTACCCAAGGAAGTATCCCTGAGACTTTGGCAGTCTTCAGGGGAGGATAGCAGGGAAAACAGAGGCAAATCATGCATGGCAGTGCGATTCCGAGCGAGTCCCGGGCACGCGATGCATCTGGCCCTCATCCCGAGGCGATTTACTGTTTAATTAGATTAATTATTTTATTTAATTAATTTAGTTGATTTGTAATATTTTAATTAGCTTGCGTAGTTAATTAATTTATATTTTCTTTCGGTCCCTTCGAGCGAGGGCAAAATTGTAATAAGGGTGTGTGAGTGGGTGTATGTCTTCCAATCCCCATTTCTTTCTATCCCTTTTATTTGCCTGCTTATGTTGGTAGATTAAGGCACATTCAAATTAGCATACCTTATGCAATGCGTGTGTGCATTCATGCATTTGTTTACATGCATCGGGCTCGGCACATCATGCAAACTGCATTGCAATTTTCAATTCCAAATTGAATACGTGCTACTCGCGCATTTCACATGCCATGTTTAGGGTTAGCCGAGCCTACTCTAGATTGCATCTATGCCTGTGTTGCATTAGCCACTTAACATGAACTAGGTCGTGCATGTTTGCTAACTAGTTTCTTATTTTGGGACGGAGTACGATGTAAGTTTTTTTACGCTTTAGCATATCGCATGCGTGTGAATGTTTGCCATGACAGTATGATTGCCATGCGGCTAAATGCTTATGTGTTATAAACTGTTTGAATGCCTGTGGGTGGAGGTTGGATTGCGTGAGTTGGAACGACTCATTGAAATCCGTATTTTAGCCTACTTGCGAGTAGCAAAAACCAACACGTTTTTCGAGACAAAACGGATATGCAATGTTTATTTCCAAATTAGGCGATCTAGTCTATACTTGTTTGCTGTGCGCACAACATAGTAATTCTAGGCTAATAACCGGAATAAGAATTCATAACGTTTTCAAAAAAGGATATCATGGTTAGTAGAGGCCGGTCTTCGACGGCGAAGGGGTGCTCATAGTGACCTTCCCGATCGTACCAAGCTCCCGAGCCAAGACCACTTTGGTGATGACGGACATGTGGCCTTCGCACCAGTCGTGGTTTCCTAAATTTCCCATTTTAAAATATTTAGGTGGCAACTCTGTAATCTGGCAAAGCAGTCCATGTTTGGCACTACTTTTCAAAAATCTATTTTCTCAAACGATTTGCCGGATTTGGACTCTTTGGTTCAGATTTAGAACCGACACAAACTGAGTTCTTGAACTGTAGTGACCCCAATATGAACGGAACGGGACTTAACTCTCCCGGGGCGTTCGGGGACGTCTACAATGACCTTCCTCTCTTGTACCAAAGTTCCTGAGCCAAGACAGTCTTGGTGATGACGGACACATAGCCTTTGGCACGAGTCATGGGTTTCCTAAATTTTTCAAAAATATTTAAGTGGCAACTCTATATCTAGCAAAGCAGTCCATTTTTGGTATTTTTGATTCAAAATCGATTTCTAAAAGATTCGCCGGATTTGGACTCTTTGGTGTTTATCAATTTGACATTGCACTTGTGAGATTAGATTCAGAACCGCGGGAGTTCGAACTGTAGGGCTTATATTTTGAACTTCCGAAAGGAGGCGCGAAAAAGTTGAGCTACAATAGTAGGAATAGAATTTTTCACAAGTGAAATATCAAGGAGTAAATTTTTAATCCACTCAACTTCAGTACACGTAGTATCTAAGGCTATAAGTTCTGATTCTGTTGTACTTCTAGAGATAACGGTTTGTTTTTTAAAACCCTGAGATATTGCTACTCTACCTAACATAAATATATACCTAGTAGTAGACTTAACATCTAAGTTATTTGTTATCCAATTAGCGTCGCTATAACCTTCTACCACATTAGGAAAACCACTAAAGCAGAGTAAATAATCTAGTGTTCCTCTTATATATTTAAATACTCTTTCCACAACAATCCAATGATCTTTACTAGGATTATGAGTATGTCTACTTAATCTCCTAACAGCATAGGCAATATCAGGTCTAGTCTTATTAGCAATATAGAGAAGTGATCTAATAATTTGAGAATATCTAAGTTGAGATATAGGTACACCATTATTTTTCTTCAAATTCATACTAGGATCAAAAGGAGTTGAAACAGGTTTGAGATTATAATAATCAAACTTTTTTAACATTTTCTCTAGGATTCTAGATTGATTCAATGTAATACCTTTGGCTGTTTTATCTAATTTCATAACGAAAATTATATAAGCTTTTTCTAAATATTTCATATCATATTTTGAAGATAAATAAGATTTCACATTTTTAATTATCTCTAAATTTGTTCCAAATAACAAGATATCATCAACATATAAACACAAAATAAAACGTTCTCCATTATCTTCTTTATAGTATACACATCTATCATGTTCATTGATCTTAAAACAAAATTCTAGAATTATCTTATCAAACTTTTCATGCCATTGTTTAGGAGCTTGTTTAAGTCCATACAAAAATTTAATCAGCTTGCAAACTTTATGTCCTTGTCCTTTAACCACAAAACCTTCACGTTGCTCTATATAAATTTCTTCATCTAAGTCTCCATTCAAAAATGCAATTTTAATATCCATTTGATGAATTTCTAAATTATAAATGGATGCTAGAGCAATTAAGATTCTAATGGTTGTAATCCTAGAAACAGGTGAATAGGTATCGAAATAATCTATTCCTTTCTTTTGTGTAAATCCCTTGGCTACTAGCCTTGCCTAATATTTATCTATACTACCATCAGGTTTTAATTTCTTCCTAAATACCCATTTGCAACTGATAGCTTTACTCCCTGGAGGTAGATTAGTCAACTTCCAAGTATTATTTTGAACTATAGATTCAAACTCACTATTAGTGGCTTCCTTCCAAAAAGGTGCATCTAAAGATGACATAGCTTCAATAAAAGTATTTGGTTCTCCTTTAGTTAAAAAAGTATAAAAATCATCACCAAAGGTTTTCTCTATTCTAGTTTGTTAGGACCTTTTGTTGTCAAATTCCATGGATCAAAACCAAGGTTGTAACAAGAGTTCTTTAAGAAGTTGGTTTCCTTCAAAAACAGGATTACTTTGGAGTTCTGTAAGAAGTTGATTTTCTACAAGAAGTTGGTTTTCTTTCCCAACTAGAATTGCTTTGGTTTTCTATAAATAGTTGGGTTTCTCCCAAATCTAGGCTATTCATTGATTTATTCATTGAATCTCTCCAGATCTTCTTTTCGGTTCTTAAAGGTTTATATCTGGGGATATTTTGTTATTTTTTCTTTGATGTTTTATTGAGTATCCAACTCATGGTTTAAAGAGAGTACATCAAAGGTTTGCTTGTTATACACAAAAGAGAGAGTTGTTCTTCAGTTGTGAATTTCAAGAATTGAGCTAAGCTTTGTGGAATCTGAGCGGCTCATCAGAAAGACAATTCCGTGGTGAAGATGGGGTTGGAAGAGGCACATAGAGGTTGGTTCAATTAGGCGTTGTGGATTCGCTAGATAATTGAGAGTGATACCTGTGTAATTCCTTTAAATCTTCTTAGTGGATTGTCTTGTGGCAGTTGTCCGTGGTTTTCTTATCACAATTGGAAGGTGTCCAATTGTGGTTTTTCCACGTAAAATCTTTGTGTCTCTTTCTCTTGATTGTTTGATTGGGATTGTTATATTTTGCTTAAAATTGGTACATAATCACAAATCAACATCTAGGGTTTCTAGATTTTTCAATTGGTATCAGAGCGGGTCGTTCTATTTTTTTTTTTTAAATTCTTTTGGATCACTTTATTTATTTATTTTTTTTTAAAAATATCGTTTAGAACGAGATCTTGTTTGATTTGTGTGCATGTTCGTTTTTTGTCTTGCTTTGTTTAAAAAAATAAAAACCCAAAAAGATTTTCTTAGTATGGTTTTGTAAGCTTGAAATTTGTGAGATGTTCTCGGTGCATATTGGAATTGATGAGAATAACCATTACATGTTAATATATGTGTGTTTTCTGTGGTCATTACTCATTTTGGAGTGTGTGTTTTTTGATTAGTATGTCTCATTCTGTACACACTCTTGGATTAGCAAATATGGGAGTCTTCAGCCTTAGTGATTATTTTTTATGGACTTCTGACATTGTATCTTTTGCTTTTCTAGAGGAATTGACCTATACTAGTATATCATGGGTGATGTTGAGTCTCTTAACCACCTTCTATCTTTTTGTATCTCCATGGCTTTCCCCTCTATTTTTTGTAGTCCAGCCATGAGGAAAAGGCTACCTCAGAGTCACCAACCAGGCCATCCTTATTATATCCATGCTTCTCTGGTTCAGTTTCCATACTCTTAAGCGTGTCAGCCACCAATGAGTGTGCAAAAGAAAAGAGAAAAAAATGTGCACAAGAAAGAAAAAGAAAAAAATGTGCAAAAAAAAGAAAAGAAAAAGATGTGAAAAAATAAAATAAAATAAAGGATTCATTGATTGAGGGGGAGCCTCTGTCTTTACTCACCAAATACCCCTTGATTCCTAGTGGTTTGACTTTCCTTAGTTATACTTAGATTCTCTTGTCGGAGGTCCAGCTTTCATATCACTATTAGAATTTGAATCTTGTCTTTGTTGAACTCCAAGAGTCACACACACACTTTTATCATGGGATCTATGCTTTTCACATAATGCATCACTTTCTTTCATGAGGAATTTTCTAGAGGCTGTGCACATTGTATTTTCAAGTAATTGTGCTTCTTGGATAATCTTGTGTGTTTTAAGGTACAAATTTGAAATTCCTTACTTGCTCCACTATATTATTTTTTGTCGTTTTTCTTCTTGTTCACTGTTTTCAGTGTTTGTGGTTGTTTTTTAATGAGGGAGAGTTTGGTTCATCATTACCAGTGTTTGATGTATATTGATGGTACAATAGTTTGGTTGATGGTACAGTGTTTTTACTTTTGCTTATATCCTTCTTTGGTACAGTTGGATTGTTAGTATTTTGTTTATGGATTGATTTATATTTTGTTATTTAATCTAGTTCCACATATTTGGGTTGGCTTGTGTGTGGATATTTTATTTCAGGATAATTATTCAAGAGCATGGATTTGAGTGTTGGTTCATAGTTGGTGGTGCTGCTTTTGAGATTTTGTTAGGAAATTTGTTTTAGATTGGTTTTATCCAGGATTTGACAAAGGGGGAGATTGTTAGGACCTTTTGTTGTCAAATTCCATGGATCAAAACCAAGGTTGTAACAAGAGTTCTTTAAGAAGTTGGTTTCCTTCAAAAACAGGATTACTTTGGAGTTCTGTAAGAAGTTGATTTTCTACAAGAAGTTGGTTTTCTTTCCCAACTAGAATTGCTTTGGTTTTCTATAAATAGTTGGGTTTCTCCCAAATCTAGGCTATTCATTGATTTATTCATTGAATCTCTCCAGATCTTCTTTTTGGTTCTTAAAGGTTTATATCTGGGGATATTTTGTTATTTTTTCTTTGATGTTTTATTGAGTATTCAACTCATGGTTTAAAGAGAGTACATCAAAGGTTTGCTTGTTATACACAAAAGAGAGAGTTGTTCTTCAGTTGTGAATTCTGAAGAATTCGAGCCTGAAGCTTTGGTGGAATCCGGAGTGGCTCATCAGAAAGACAATTCCGTGGTGAAGATGGGGTTGGAAGAGGCACATAGAGGTTGGTTCAATTAGGCGTTGTGGATTCGCTAGATAATTGAGAGTGATACCTGTGTAATTCCTTTAAATCTTCTTAGTGGATTGTCTTGTGGCAGTTGCCCGTGGTTTTTTGATCACAATTGGAAGGTGTCCAATTGTGGTTTTTCCACGTAAAATCTTTGTGTCTCTTTCTCTTGATTGTTTGATTGGGATTGTTATATTTTGCTTAAAATTGGTACATAATCACAAATCAACATCTAGGGTTTCTAGATTTTTCATTGTTCTCTTACTTCTTCTAGGTTTTATGTTTAGATGTTCAGAATCATCTCTCCAAGGAATAACACTAGTACTAGTAGTAGAAGTTCTATTTACAACCTGATTTGGGATCCTATTTTTATATAGAAAAATATTTTCAAAAAAATATAGCTTCACGAGATTCAATTATCATATTATTAGTAATTTCACTAATTTCAGAATTTATTACTAGAAATCTGTTAGCACTACTACTTTGAGCATATCTTAAGAAAACGGTATCAACAGTTTTAGGTCCTATTTTCTTAAGTTTAGGTTCTGGAATTACTACTTTTGCTAAACATCCCTACACTTTCAACATGTTAAGATTAGGTACTTGTTTTTTTCCAGATTTCACAAGGTGTTTTATAATTATCATTCACAATTACTATATTTAATATAACACAAGCAGTGAGTTCTATCACTTACCCTCACAAACTCTCTAGTAAACCAAAACTAATGAGCATTGCATTTATCAAATCCATTGAAGTTCTTTTTTTTTTTTTTTCTAGCTATCCCATGAGATTGTGGAGAATAAGGTGGGGTTACTTCATGAATAATTCCATGTTCTTCACAAAAAGTCCTAAGGGTACCTACATTATATTCGCTTCATCTATCAGATCTAAGTTTCTTAATCTTTCTTTCTAATTGATTTTCTACTTCAGCGTTATAAATTTTAAATTTACTAAACACTTCATCTTTGGTTTTAATTAAATATAAATAACAAAACTTAGAACAATCATCTATAAAGGTTACAAATACTTATTTCCTGCTCTAGTTAGTGGTCGATTAGAATCACAAACGTCAGTATGTATAAGGTCTAAGAGTTGTGAATTTCTTTCTACAGATTTATTTCTTAGGTTGTTTTGCTTGCACACATATTTCACATTTGTGTTTAACATCAATAGATGATTTAGATACTAATTCTAAATGCATCATTTTCCTAATTTTCCTTAAATTCACATGTCCAAATCTTCTATGCCACAAATCACAAACTTCAATATTTAAAATATTATGAGAGATATAATTAACTTCAAAAGATACATTCAATTTAAATAAACCATCACATACAAAACTTTTACCAATAAAAATATCATTTTTACTGATTATAATTTTATTCGATTCCATTACAATTTCAGAACCTAACTAAGACTAAACACGATCCACTACTAGGATTTCTTCGAACTTCAGGAACATATCGCACATCTCTCAAAGTTAAGATTTTTCCAGAAGTCATCTTCAAATCTATATCTCCAATGCCAAGTATCGGTGCAATTGATCCATTTTCCAAAGTTACACTTCATCCACTTGATTTCTGGAAAGTTTTAAAATAGCCACAATCAAAACACACATGTATATTAGCCTCAGAATCTAACCACCAATCTTAATATTCAAAAATAGAATTAATTTCAGGATTATACCTAAAGAATGGTCCAGCAATTTCTTCTTTCTCCAAAATAATATTCACTTGAGCATTATGACCTTGATTTCTTTGCTTATTGTCGAACCTTGGTTTATACTCATCTGTCTTCTTAAAAAAACAATCCTTAGCATAATGATTGGTTCTTCCACATACATAGCACAACCTTTTGCCACTCCCTTGTCCCTTAAAATTATTAGCATTGGCTTGGTAGTTGTTATTATGGTGTTTGCCATTTTGACCTCTAGATTTAAACTTAAGGTTATTATTGAAAATTTAACCTTTAGGTCGAAAGTTATTCCTATTGTTGAAACTATTCTTATTCCCATTCTCCACCACATTTACCTTAGGCGTTTTCTTTCACTACAAGAAATTACACTTTCCGTGACCAACATTTTTGGTCGCGAAAAGTGCCATATTTGGTCGCTAAAATCTTTTTGCGACCAAAAATGTGTTGGTCGCGAGTTGGTCACTAAAGCCTCGTCACAAATAGTTTTCTACGACCAAAGTTATAGTTGGTTGCTAAAAGGGACCATTTGCGACCAAATAATTGGTCACGGAAGGTCCAATCCATATTAGCCAAAAGGTAACTTTTAGTGACCAAAGTTATAGTTGGTCGCCAAAAGTCAGCACCTTCACCCAAAGAAAAAATATTCTTTTGCGTTGCCTGGGAGTTGAACTCCAGACCAAGGAATCACTCTCCATGCGCCCAATCCACTATGCTAATAACATGTTTGTTGTTCACATATGGCAAAGAAAATATATAACCCATAAAAATTGGGTTATATATTATTTCATAAAACCTTCAATGCCTAAATAGAAAAATAGAATGTAATTACAGTAGTACCCGTTTTTTTTTTTTTTTAATTTATCCCACCATAAATTTCCGCGACCAACTTATTTTTTGGTCGCCAAAAGGTGATCTTCCACGACCAAATTTGTAGTTGGTCACCAATAGTTAAGTCATTTGCGACCAACTTAATTTTTGGTTGCCAAAAGGTGATCTTCCACGACCAAATTTGTAGTTGGTCGCCAATAGTTAAACCATTCGCGACCAACTTATTTTTTAGTCGCCAAAAAACAACCTTCTGCGACCAGATTTGTATTGGGTCGCCAAAAATTAGCTATTAGCTACCAAAAAATTGTGGGTCACGAAAACATACCCATCAACGACCAAAAAAAATTTAGTCGCAGAAAGTGGACTATTTGCGACCAACTCAAAATAGTGGTCGCCAAAAGTGTTGTTCCCAAAAAATATCGTTTATTGATACGTTGGGAGTAATGGATATAAGTGATAATACACTATGTTCTATTTTTATGTATAGATTGGTTAGGAGTCAAACAATAAACAAACAATTTGTTGTATTGGTACTATTTATATTAGCATGTGATCTGTATTATGCATTTGATAACTTATATTACGCACGAGATAAAATAATGTCTCTCGTCAAAAAAATATATATATATTTATAATTTTAAGAGTTGTATAAAATTATGAAAAAATAAGTTTGATACGAAAATAGTTTAATACATTCTATGATTTTGTAAAAACTCATAAATCTTACATCCGGCCCAAAACAAAACCAAAAAATGGGGCTTGAATGTTTATTATTATTATTATTATTTTTGAAAAAAAAAAAAACTATAATATACATGGGCTAGAATGGGAAAAGCCCATTAAAGGTGTAGGCCTATAGTCTTGAGGCAGAACGGTTTTCATGCATAGTGTGGGCCTGGCTCGGCCCAGATTTTTTTTCCTTGGGTTCTAACCCATGACCATCACACCATTCCTTCCAACTGACGAAATTGTCACGTGTAATTTTATCATCTTTGATTTTGAAACTTTTAATTGGTTGTAAAGAGAGAGTGACTTGATACAAAAATTAAAAACTAAAGTAGGTGAGTGGGAAAATAATGATCCGATGCGTCTGGGTCATATTTGGCAGAACGAGTTGTGCCGTAAGATATGGGCGAAAGGTGTATCGTCAAGAAGGTGTTCGTTAAGACACTGATTGACTAAACCGAGCGTGCTTAGGATGAATGTAAGCCTAGCAGACTGAAGAATCCGGTGCCCGGAAAGGCGTCAACGACCAAGCTGTTCGGCTGCTCGGCAGGAAGCCCGACCGACCAAGCAGATGACCGGCGCCAGGAAGGGCGTAGTCGACCGAGCTAGGAAGTTGCTCGGCAGGAATGCTGAGAAAGGTGAATGTGAAATATCCCGGGCATGGTCGGTAGGATCTTTGCGTTCTCGGTTCTCTCGGCTAGCCAAGGCGGCGCTTGTGCAATCTGGCCGGTGGGCCAGGAAGCTTCATTGGGCTCAACAGAGGGTCAAGTTGGGATTAGGTGATGTCCAGCATGGTGTAACCTGACAGAGGCATGGTGTATGTGCTGGCAGATGGGATAGCAGAGCCACGTGTTGAGAGATCAATGGGAGTGGATGTGGGGCGCAGAGAGGTATATAAACAAGTCTGCGCCACCCCTTAAGGGGATGGATAATTTTCTGTAAGTAAGACTTACACTCATACACTCTCCCTTCTCTCTACCTATCCTCAGGTGTGTGTTCTAATTTGACCTTCGAAGGGTTTTCGGCCACACACATGGGTAGCTCACCGATTGTGCTTTCAGTGATCGGACGGTGAGAACTGGAAGAAAGGAAGTGCGGGTTGCCAGAATATTTCCTCCCCGCACAATTGGCGCCGTCTGTGGGAACTTGCAGATAAAACCTTGTCTTCTGGGTTCATCTGAACGCCGTTCATGGCGCACAATGAGGAGTTTCCGTTGTCCGCCGTCGACGGAGCTACTCCGGAGTTTGTCCGGCAGAGAGAAGGACTCACGACCATCCTTCCGATGGCGAACTTGGACACAGCCACCGGAGGACAGGCGGCAGACGCGCGGGACAAGCGCGCAAGAAGTCATGGCCGTTCTCGGAGTCCAGACGGACACCGGCGGCGGAGAGAGTCACACTCCAGACGCCTTGAACACAAGCTGCGGGACCAAGATGCCGTCATCCGTGAATGGCGGCGAGATGGAGGAGCTCAGCGTCGTCACAAAGGAAGGGTGTAGCTGGAGTGGGTGACCACAGTGAGCGCACCCCATCCGCCGACGGCCCTCCCGCCGTTCACCGGCCAGTCGAGGCACACTCGACAATCTCTATCACTGGAGCTACGAGATGGTGATCTCGACTTGCACGCAGAGGTCTAGCGCGCAAGATAGTACCCTCTGCACCCTCACGTCCGGGAGACGACGCCGAGGTATTCCTATTCCGCTGACTGAGGATTTGCGGGCGATTCGAAGGCGGGCTCGCCCGGCGAAGCTCAGAGGGTGCGGCGCAATGTTATCCTACGGAGCCCATGCTAGCGAGGAGGTCGGAATGCTTCCGCCACGCCAAGCGGAGCCACTCCTTCTGATCTGATTTGGCGGGTTGAGTGCCACTCCTTTTCACTTGAAATAGAAGCGCCGCTTCCGTGGGTTCCACCGACAAAGTTTACCCTTTACGATGGAAAGACCGATCCGTACATGCATGTAAGTCATTTCCGACAGGTTATGGCCGGACACCGTCGGAATGATGCTCTTATGTGCCTTATCTTTCCGTCAAGTTTGGGCGAATTGGGATTGAAGTGGTTCGGAAGGCTACCTGAGGGAAGTATTGAAAGGTGGCAACAGCTGGCAGAGGCCTTCGTAACGCGCTTCACGACTAACACCAAAACTCCTAAGGAAGTTGATCACCTACTGAGTATCAAGATGGAACCGAGCGACACACTCAAGGCGTACAACTCCAAGTATTGGGAGACTTTCAATGAGATCTTCGATCGCCGGTCAACCTAGCAATCGTACAGTATAAGCGTGGGCTCCCGGTCGGACATAGACTGCGAGACTCGCTTACCATGCAACAGCCTACGACCATGGGACAGCTTATGCAGCGCATCAATGAGCACATCCGGGTAGAGGATGATGCCTCGACCACAACCGAGAAGGCAGCCCCGGTCGCAACAGCTAAGAGGTCGGCAGGAAAAGTACATGCAGTCGGGCAAGAGTCCAGCCGATCTAGTGACCGGGCAGAGGAGTCAGACCGAGGTTCAAACCGCAAGAACCGGGGTCGGGAGCGGCGTAATGACAGGAATGATTACCGCCGGGATGACTACCCCCGAAATGATGCGGCCGATGCAGACAGGAGGCTGAAAGCAAGGACAGGCATCACCACGGTCTTCAAAATCCCAATCTATCGCATACTTAGTGAAATCCGCGACGAGGAGTACGTCCGATTTCCTGCTAAGCTAGGCGACGGGCAGAAGGGCTTCAATCCCAAGTACCGTTGCACCTTTCACCGGGAGCGAGGCCATCGAACAGAGGACTGTCTGCCTTTGAGGCAACACTTGGAAGAGTTAGTGGCAGCCGGGCATCTGGACCTCTACATTGATGGAGGGGTCAAGGCGAACCAGGTTCCAGTTGCTCCACGCGGACCGGATGACCGGGATGCGCCTCGCAAAGTCGTGAATGTCATCCGGCATAGTGGAACCGGCGCGTGTTTGCGAAGCTTGGGTATGATTAAAAAGCGTAACACATGAGGGAGGTTTTGTCGGTTGGCCCGCGCTCAAGAGGGGGAAGAGCAGTAAAGGATGTAATCGACTTTTCCTCAAAAGATTTGGAGCGCCTCTGAGACACCGCACGCCTTGGTGGTAACACTCGCGTCAATGATTTTGAGGTTAAAAGGATCTTGATCGATCGGGGAAGTTGATCGAGATCATGTATTACGACGCTTTCAAACAGCTCAAGCTCCGAGACACGGATTTGGCCCCAGCAACTTCGCCATTGGTCGGTTTCAACTCACAACCGGAGTGGCCTTTGGGAAAAATTATCCTGCCAGTTAAAGCGGGATCCGTGGTCAAACAGGTTGAGTTCTGGGTATTGCAGGTGCCGTCTACTTACAATCTGATCCTTGGCAGGGGCTTCATGCTATGCAAGCCGTGGCATCAACCTTTCACCAAGTGATGAGATTCCCCTCGGCTATGGGGGCAGTTGAGGAGATTTGGGGCGATCAGGTTATGTCAAAACAGTGCTTTGTGGCGGTCAATGGAAGCCGGGCTGCCAAGGGATTTGTTCAAATGATTGAGGGACCAGAGGACCAGGTGGTGCTAGATGATGTGGGCACCAAGGCAGAAGACAAAGCCGTGGAAGGATTGGTGGAAGTACGAATTGATACCGATCAGCCGGACAGGTTCTTCTTGATCGGCTCCACCCTCACAGCACAAGAAAGGACCGAGATGGTGGAATTCCTTATAGCTAACATTGAAGTTTTTGCATGGTCGCCTTATGACATGCCCGGCCTCGATCCAAATTTTATCTGCCATCATCTCAATGTCTTCCCCGGAGCCAAGCCGGTCATTCAGCGAACAAGGAGGTCAGCATTGCATCACGCCGAGGTGGTGGCGGAGGAAGTCAAGAATTTGCTTGAGGCACGGGCAATTCAAGAAGTGCATTATCCTCGGTGGATTTCAAATACAGTCGTTGTACCAAAGAAGAATGGGAAGTGGCGGGTTTGCGTTGATTACAAAACCGTCAACCGTTCTTGTCCGAAAGACAGCTTTCCTTTGCCTAGAATTGACCAGCTTGTGGATTTGACAGCTGGACATGACAGGTTGAGTTTCTTGGACGCTTACCGGGGCTATCATCAGATTGCCATGCACGGTCCTGACCGAGAAATCACTTCATTTACTACACCAAGGGGACTCTTCTGCTACCGAGTTATGCCTTTTGGTTTAAAGAACGCCGGCAACTTTCGAAGGATGGTGACCAAGATGTTCGCTCCTTTCTTTGGGCGGACAATGGAGGCTTACATTGATGACATGGTGGTGAAAGCGGGCATCAAACAAATCATTTGACCGACCGGCGAGATGTTTGCCATCCTCAAGAAACATAAGTTGCGCCTGAATGCATCTAAGTGTGCCTTCGGTGTGGGATCCGGGAAATTTTTGGGATTCTTAGTCACAAACCGAGGTAATGAGGCAGACCCTACACAAATTAGAGCCGTGCAAAAGTTAAAGCGTCCTAGCTCGGTGAAAGACGTCGACATTTGGCGGAATAGCGCCGCTATCGATTTATAAGCCGGTCATCAGATCGCTGCCGTCCTTTCTTTCAGTCCTTGAAGTCCAAGTTCTCATGGGATGAAGAGTGCGACCGGGCGTTGGCCGAGCTCAAGGAATATCTGTCTTCAGCACCATTGTTGGTCACGCCGGTGCCAGGCGAAGAACTTTATCTTTATCTGGCCGTATCGCAGCATGCAGTCAGTGCGGTGCTTGTTCGCGCTGAAGGAATCAAGCACCTCCCCATCTTTTATGTCAGCAAGACCTTGCTACCAGCAGAGACTAGGTACCTGCCTCTTGAAAAACTTGCCTTGGCATTAATGATGGCTTCGAGAAAGTTGGCGCACTACTTTCATGCACATACTGTCGTCGTGTTGACCGAGTTCCCCCTCAAAGCTTTGTTTGAACGGGCGGATTTTTCTGGCCGAGTTCTTAAGTGGGCGGTCGAGTTGGGGCAGTTTGATGTGAAGTATCAGCCGCGCACTGCCATCAAAGCCCAGACTTTGGCTGACTTTGTTGCCGAATTTTCACCTGGAACTCATCCGGTATGCCCGGTCGATATTACCGCGGCAGATGATGAGGTGCACGCCAGTTCATCAGAGACACTACCACTCAGTGGGGTTCGCAGCACGGTCTTTGCGCACACCACCGTAGTGGCCTACACTTCAACAATACCAACAACCGGTGACGCGATGGCAGAGTTGGGTGTTGTTATTCCACCAACTCTGCCCGGTACCGCATCACCAAGAGGGGAAGTCATGGAACTACTCAGCACAGAGCCCGCGGCCGGCGATCTATGACTGGTGATTCGCCTACGGACTTAGGCGTGGCAGACCGACTTACTGAGTCCGGTGCCGAATCACCAAGGGGGGCAGGAGTGGGACCAGTGAACGCAGAACTTGAAACCGGACCGCCGAGCAACCTTGATCATGGCGCCCCTCACCACTCACAGGATCCATCAGATTGCTGGAAGCTTTTTGTGGGAGAAATGTGGAAGCTTTTTGTTGACGGGGCGTCCAATCGTCACGGCGCAGGGCTAGGTATTGTTCTTATCTCCCCAGATGGCCTAACCATTGAACATTCTATCACCCTTGGCTTCCCAGCATCCAACAACGAAGCTGAGTATGAGGCCCTTCTTGCCGGGCTTAAGAGCGCAATCCAGATGCAAGCTGCCGAGCTAATGGTGTATAGTGACTCCCAACTTGTGGTTAACCAAGTTTCTGGGATCTCTGAGGCAAAGGATGACCGAATGGCGAAGTACCAAGCTGGTCAGGAAGCATCAGCGGTTCCAGCAATCAGAGTCCAACAGATCGGCCGAGAAGAAAACAGCCGTGCTGATGAGCTGGCCGGCCTGGCATCCATGGTAGATAAAACATCGCCTAATCCCATGTTAATTGACTTTCTTCCATGACCCAGCATTGAAGAAACCGGGCAGACATAAATACTACTGCCGGCATTTGGGTCCGTCATGGATGGATCCGATCATTTTGTTTCTCCGAGACCGGGTTCTACCAACCGAAAAGAAGGAAGCACACAAATGCCGGGTGAAATCAGAGCGGTTTTGGCTCTCTCCATCTGGCGCCTTGTATAAGAAATCCTTCACTGGTCCTTACTTAAAGTGTGTGCACCCAAACAGCGTGGACGCATTCCTTCACGAAATTCACGAAGGCATTTGTGGCGATCACATTGGGGCGTGTCCTTGGCCTACCGAGCTATTTCACAAGGCTATTGGTGGTCGTACATGCAAGCCGACGCAAAAAATATGTCGGAAATGTGAAAAGTGCGAAATTGCGCACAGATCCACCACCAGAGAACTTCTTCCACTCACTGACCCTTGGCCTTTTGCGATGTGGGGACTAGATATAGTGGGACCCCTCCCAACTGCACCGGGCAACCGCAAGTTCTTTATCGCGGCAACAGACTACTTCACCAAATGGATTGAAGCTGAACCTTTGGCAACTATCAAAGAAAAAGACGTGAAGAGGTTTGTTTGGCAGAATGTGGTAACACGGTTTGGCGTCCCCAAAATCTTGATTTCTGACAACGGCACCCAATTTGACGGTCGCTTATTCAGAGGATTTTGTGACGATTTAAAGATTGAATTCTACAACTCTACTCACACCCCAATCCACCGGTCAAGCCGAGGCGTCGAACAAGATTATTTTGGATGGGTTAAAGAAAAGGTTGGAAAAGGGCAAAGGGAAAGTGGGCGAGGAACTTCCAAGCGCCCTTTGGGCATACCGGACTACCATGGCGTTCTCTGGAAACTCCATTTGCTTTGGCTTATGGCATGGAGGCGGTCATTCCTTGGAAAGTCGGCATGCCCACCCTCGAAGTGAAAGCTTTGAGCACTCTCAACACCGAGGCTATTGCTCGAATTAGATCTGGTGAAGAGCGCCGGAAAAGCGCCATCCATGTGGCGACCTACAAGAACTCTCCGTGAAGTACAACAAGATGGTGCACCCTGACTGCTCAAGGTGGGTGATTGGGTCTGAGAAAAGTTATGGGAAATACCACGGTGCGGGGAAGGCAAGCTAGGGGCAAATTGGGAAGGACCATACAAGATAACTTGATGGCGGGCAAGGGGGCATACCACCTGGAAGACTTGGATGGTAGAGCAATACCTCGGCCATGGAATGCGGCCAACCTCAAAGTGTACTATTTCTAGCTTTTGTTTTGTTTACAAAGAAGGAGCTTTTTGCATTACACTTCAGAATGTAATTCTTTTTGTCAATATACAAGTGTTCTTTGCCTTCGCAATTTGATGTTTTGTTAAAATTTAACATTCCCAACCGAGATGGATTAGTCCGGTTGGAAGAGTTGGTGTTTTGCCCAACTTCGGATTCCCAACCGAGATGATTTTGTCCGGTTGGAAGAGTTGGTGTTTTTCCCAACTTCGGATTCCCAACCGAGATGATTTTGTCCGGTTGGAAGAGTTGGTGTTTTTCCCAACTTTGGATTCCCAACCGAGATGGATTTGTCCGGTTGGAAGAGTTGGTGTTTTGCCCAACTTCGGATTCCCAACCGAGATGATTTTGTCCGGTTGGAAGAGTTGGTGTTTTGCCCAACTTCGGATTCCCAACCGAGATGATTTTGTCCGGTTGGAAGAGTTGGTGTTTTTCCCAACTTTGGATTCCTAACCGAGATGGATTTGTCCGGTTGGAAGAGTTGGTGTTTTTCCCAACTTCGGCTTCCCCGATCGAGATGAATTTGTCCGGTTGGAAGAGTTGGTGTTTGCCCAACTTGACTTCGGCAAGAGATGGATTTGTCCGGTTGGAAGAGTTGGCGTTTTGCCCAACTTCGGATTCCCAACCGAGATGGATTAGTCCGGCTGGATGGATTAATGCTTGTGCAAATTAGATATTTCTTGCCGAGATGGATTAGCCCGGTTGGATGGATTAATGCTTGTGCAAATTAGATATTTCTTGCCGAGATGGATTAGCCCGGTTGGATGGATTAATGTTTGTGCAAATTAGATATTTCTTGCCGAGATGAATTACCCCGGTTGGAGGTGTTGTGATTTGGTCTCTCAACCGAGGTAATGTATCCCGGTTCTGTGAATTGATGTTTTACTGAAGAAAGTTCAAGCAAACCGTGCAAACACTTCATAAAACTAGAGCTTTTTCATTAATAAGAAATAAGTACAAAGGTGGGGTACTTAGCCCGATTACAGAATGTGGGATTTACCCGGTTACATCAAAAACAAACAAAAAGCAAGTTCAGAAAGAAACTAAGCCAGGGGGGAGAGGTTGTCATAGTCATCTTCAATATTGACCGGTGAAGCCCTCTCTTGATCACCGGGCTCATTCTGAACATTCTGCTCGGGGCTGATTCCTTCACCGGTGTCTGCAGCCGTCTCTCTAGCAAGCTCTTCCTCGGCCTCCGCTTGCAGCGCGGTGAAGACGTCGTTGGCATAAGGCACGAGGTAGACTGGCAGAAAGGCTTTGGGTGTGGCGGCAAACACATCGGTTTCAGGGCCCTGACCGAGCTTCGAGCAAGCTTCTTTCCAGCCGGCCTTGAAATAGATGTCCTGGGTTGCAAAGATCTGCTTTTTGTAGTTGTCTTCTGCTTCTGTGAAGCCTGCATTGTTGGCATCTTCGCAGTCTTTCTCCCTAGACTCTTTCAGTGCGTTGAGCTCGGCTTGGAGTTCATCTCGTTTCTTCTCGGCTTCACTCAGCTGGCCGAGCAGTCTGTTGTTTTCGGTGCTAGCCCGGTCGAATGAAGCCTTTGCCCTTCCCAGCTCGGTCTGAAGGCTTTCGACTTGACGGGCAGTGTCAGAGGCCTTTTGTCGAAGCCGGTGAATGCGCTCCATTACCAGGTGCTGTTTCTGGATGGCCTGCAAGTAGCATATACGATCAATAGGGAAACCGGACAAACACTTGTGAAATTTTGGAAATAAATTAAGACAGTTACCCTGGTCATTGATTTCACGGATGATTTGACCAGCCGGGTGTCAGGAACGTGGTCACTTCCAACCACGTCGGTCGGCAGCGGCTTTGAGCGACAGTCAAAGGCAAATGTTCCTTGTCACCCTTGACCGAGGCATTGGCCGGGATGTCAGCTCCTCGGTGTTTCAAGAATGGGCGCCAGTCTGACGGCCTTTGCTTGGCGAGTTGCTTTCGATCTCAAGCTTCGGCTGAGGGATCTGGTCGAGCTCTCTTTCCCACCGGCCTATGAGCTCTTTCGAGGTTGGCGGGTTGATGGTGTGGCGAGCCAAGCTGGCGCTTGGCCGATTGACCGAGGCCGATGAAAGTCTTGGCCAGAGCTCTACGAAGTGGCGATTAGCAAGTTTGGATTCGACTCTTGGCCATTTCTTGTTCCTCGATCAACAGATTAAGGAATGTCGGTAATGTTGGATCCGAGGCGGACTTGGCTCGCGAGAAGTCGGTTACTCTACCGGCGTGGAGCGGAGTATAGGTAGCTTTATAACCGAAGCAGATCGTCACAATCCTTGGTCAGATCGAAGCCGCAGTTCGGATTGACTCGGTATTGGAATCGGTAGTTTGCTTGCGAGCTTGGATTCTTTAAAGAAAAAGAAAAAGTGATTAAGTCGAGTAATGTCGGTAAAAAAGGATTGACCGAAGCAGAAAGCGCGGCTTACATGAAGAAGAAGTTCTTGCTTATAGACCATCCGGTACCTCGCCGTTTCATAATTGCGGACACCCGAAGAAGTCGTCGTCATGCAAGTCTTTATCGGGTCCGGTCACTATTTTTCCTTGCGGTCTTATTTTCAAGTAATAGGCAAGGCGGTGATGTGACCCATTGTGTATTGCCTTAAGATCTCGGCTAGGCCCGATTGAGTACTGCGATTATTTAACTCGTGAACGCCGTTTATAATCCGGTATGTATTTGTTGACACTTGGGTTGGTGCAAGCCCGGTGCGGCGAAGGAATTCTGTGATCAGGGGATTGAGTGGAAAGCGAAGGCCTCCTTCAACTATTGAAAGCACGGTGAAGGGGCACTGCTCGGCTCTTCCCCAAGGGGTCGTTTTCTCGGGTGCAAGTTTGAGGTGGACATCGGCCGGGATGCCGTACTCCTCCCTGAATGCATCTAAGGCAGCCGGGGTGTCTACCATATAGCGGTACTTCCCCATTTGAGGCGGACCTAGTGTAGCTCGGTTGTGGTTTGGCACTGAATGGTTGTTCGGTCTTGAGAGCTTCGGAGTGGTTAATGGTCCACTTGGACTCTGCAGGAAAAGGATTGCAAGGGTAAGTGTGAGCGCGGTCTCACAAAACCGAGCTTGACTTTAGCCCGGTCCAGAGGCGTGCCAAACCACCCCGGTTTCTAAGGTTGCTAGGGAGCTCGGTCGCCCAAACAGACAGATACCAGCCCGGCTGGACGACCAAGTACTCCCACTATCTCGGTTTTTACTGTGTTCACTACAAACATGTTATTTGCTCGGCTCTGTGGATTTTTAGGATCAAATGGGGACCAGGAGCCCGGTCCGCCCCAGTTCATCGTTGTTCTTCACTGGAAATGAAGAACACCATGAACTGTCAAGGTTTTGGGAAGTTTTTTGGTGTCCAGATCCTGGAAATTACGCTTTTCTACCCTAAATGCATGAAATGGTAAGGGAAATGGCATCAAGAAGAGTCTGGAGCACTTACCAGGCCAGGACAACGAGCCTCCTTCTTCAAGCTTGAAGATTCGGATCTGCAACTGCAAGAAGGCAAGAGCACTTGGGGGATGGCAATGGCAAAGGATCAGTAAGGGGAGAAGAGAAGAAGCGAGGGGCATGTATATAGGGGAATCGGGGTGGCCAACCGCCAAAAATTTTGAATTTTGGCAGCCGGTTGGCTGCTCGAGGACGTATGAGGGGATGCCACCTGTCGCCATTAATGGCTCCGGTGAAGGCAAGAGGCAGGTGAGACGTCAACCGGGGAAGATGAGAAGACACCGGGGTCAGATGTAACGTCGACCGGGAAGCCTTCCAGGCAAGTTTGGAGGCAAGACCGGGCAAGTTCGAAGACAGCCAACCAGTAGGGTTACCAATTGAAAAGCCGGGGACCGAGGAAATGTTACCCCGGTTGGAAAAGGTAATCCCTCTCACGCTAAAGCGGACGGAATTAAGGGGCAATTGAGTGGGAAAATAATGATCCGGTACCGTGCCGGTCATATTTGGCCGGACAGAGTTGTGCCGGGTAAGATATGGGCCGAGCAGGTACTGCGTCAAGAAGGTGTTCGGTTAAGACACCGATTGACTAAACCGAGCTGCGTGCTTAGGATGAATGTAAGCCTAGCAGACTGAAGAATCCGGTGCCCGGAAAGGCGTCAACGACCAAGCTGTTCGGCTGCTCGGCAGGAAGCCCGACCGACCAAGCAGATGACCGGCGCCAGGAAGGGCGTAGTCGACCGAGCTAGGAAGTTGCTCGGCAGGAATGCTGAGAAAGGTGAATGTGAAATATCCCGGGCATGGTCGGTAGGATCTTTGCGTTCTCGGTTCTCTCTCCAATTAGCTTAACGGCGGCGCCAGTGCAATCTGGCCAGTGGGACCGGGAAGCTTCAGTCACGGCTCCAACAGAGGGTGGGCATTGGGATGATTAGGTGATGTCCAGCATGGTGTAACCTGACAGAGGCATGGTGTATGTGCTGACAGATGGGATAGCAGAGCCACGTGTTGAGAGATCAATGGGAGTGGATGTGGGGCGCAGAGAGGTATATAAACAAGTCTGCGCCACCCCTTAAGGGGATGGATAATTTTCTGTAAGTAAGACTTACACTCATACACTCTCCCTTCTCTCTACCTATCCTCAGGTGTGTGTTCTAATTTGACCTTCGGAGGGGTTTTAGGCCACACACACTGGGTAGCTCACCAGATTGTGCTTCAGTGATCGGACAGACGGTGAGAGCCTGAAGAAAGGAAGTGCGGGTTGCCAGAATATTTCCTCCCCGCACAGTAGGAGTATTTATTAGATAGTTAATCGTTATTTTTACCTATTTATTCTTGATAGTTAGTAGAGACACAAAAATATAGATAATTAAAAAAATTGTAATAATTTTAAATTAACAAACACATTTCATAATTTTTTTCTAGAAAAATGCATAAGACCTCCAGTGGTGGTGCTAGGGGTCTGTTTTGATTGGTCAAAAAACTGTTTTTTTTTTTTCTCCATTGGCAGCCCCCCATGTGGAGGTAGGGATGCTAGGGGTCCTTCCGTACTGAGGGTCTCCAGCATCTCTCTTTTTTCTATGCACCACAAAATGTGAATAGTTTAGTTATTGTTAAGCCCTAGTGGGTCCACTTGGTGATTAAAGAATGGGATGAACTACTATTTTTAGGTCTAAGTAGATTCACTTGGAGTCTATTTTAGTAATTTTAATCATTCATTTATAGGAGCTGTCAAGTATATTATCTATACAAAAAATTAAAGTGATTGAATATTAATAATTGTATTATCAAATCACATTCATCTTATAAAAATTGACAGTTACAAATAATTTTTTGGATACATAACATTGCTATGAAACAAATTCACAAGCTAAGGTTAAGGCTTGTTAGTTATTTGACTCCTGTTTTAGGTGCTCGACTACCATATCAAAGTTAACATAGGATAACCCACCAGGCCTTATAGCTTCCTCAGCTCTCTTCTTCCACTCCATAGCCTTTCTCCTCATCTCCTTCCCCTTCTCTCCCTCCATTAACTCCCTTACCAACCCCTCCATTTTCTCTCTCTTCATGCCGCCATCCACCTGCATCCCCACCCCCCATTCTCGACACAAATACAAGCAATTCGTCTATTGCTTTGCGAAAAATGGCCAACAAATCATAGGTACCCCCTCACAAATGCTTTGCAAAGTCGAATTCCACCCACAATGTGTCAAAAACCCTCCAACCGCCACGTGCCCAAGAACTCTCTCTTGGGGACACCAACCTAATAACAAGCCCCAATCTCTTATAATCGCCATCAAATCATTCGATAAGATCTCTTCGCCACTAGCAACAAGGTCAGGCCTAATCACCCACAAAAATGAGTACTTATTATTAGCAAGTCCCCAAGCGAACTCACTCAATTGTTCCTTTATCATAATTATGAGGCGTCCATAGTTGACATACATAACCGATCTTGGTTCTTTTTGGTCCAACCCATCCAAGCATTCTGTTTCTTCTTTCCATAGATTTGATTGAATAGAGTTTAGGGGCTCGGAGTTGCAAAGTTGGCGATGAAGGAGAGATAATGGGCCGATAATGTAGAGATTGTCGAATTTGGTTTTGATGATGTCTTGGAGTTAGTGTTCTAAATCATCAAAAGTGTTGAGGATCATGAATTTGGATGTTAAAGCATTGGTCATTAATTGTTGTAGCTCGACTTTTCGTGCTCCTTTCGGAAGACGAATAGCCCTACAGTTCGGACTCCATTTGTGGTTCTGAATTTGATTTCACAAGTGCAATGTGAAATAGTGAAAACACAAAAGAGTCCAAATCCGAGAATTCTTTTTGAAAAATCAATGTTTGAATCAAGTGCCAAAAATGGACTGCTTTGTCAGATTACAGAGTCGCCACCTAAATATTTTTTGAAAAATTTAGGAAACCCGAGACTCGTGCCAAAGGCCATTAGTCCGTCATCACTAAAGTATCTCGGCTCGAGAACTTAGGTACGAGAAGGGATGGTTATGAATTGAGCACCCCACTCGCCTGATCAAAGATCGGCCTCTACTAATCATGATGTGTTTCTTATTTATATTATATGCTCTTGTTTTGATTTATTAGCTATTTTTACTATGTAATGCGCACACAAGGTATAGACTAGTTTGCAAGAATTTGAACACTTGACCTCATGCTTTGTTTCGAAATTGTTTTATGAATTTGCCACTAGAAAAAGTGGGCTAAAATGGACATTTAATCAAACCATCACAATTCAAGTAACTAGCCTCCATCCACATGCATTCAAACAGTTATATCATTTAAGCAATTAGCCTCATGGAAGTATGCTTTGACAGGGCAACAACCACATTCATGCAATATGCTAAAGCAATAAAAGCTCACCTAGTACTCCAAGCCAAAACAAAGTAAATTTATTAGAAAAAACATGCATGTTCCTAATTAATGCAATATGACTAATGCAACGCACACATTATGTATTTTATAGACTCGGCTATGAGCATGGCATATGATTCCATTCAAAACATGCGAGAGAGCACATAGTCAAGTAATGAGTTTGAACATTTGAATCAGCATGATGAGCCGAGCCTTGGATGCATGCAAGACAATGGATGCAAAGCATGAGAATGCTAATGAAACGTGATGTCTTATACTAACCATCATAAGCAAGTAAGTAAAAGGGAGAAAGACGTGGGGTTGGAAGACATACAACTTATTACAACATTGCCCTTGAATCAAAGTCCAAAAGTCTGAATTAAACTAATTATTACAAAACCAAACGAATAAATAAGCGAGGCTAATTAATTAGCTGACTATACTATTACAACAAGGATAGCCAAGATAAATAAATTCGCTATTTAAGGTAAGTAATTATAACAATTATAAAGGGACAATAATAATAATTACAACACTTAATAATTAACGAGACTAATTACAATAAATAATATTAAATTAATTACAACAATGACCATAATTTAAGGGAGGATGCACGAGAATTGCATGCATGCACGTGCACAATGTTCAAGAACAGCTCTATTTGCCTTGGGTTTGCTCTGTTTCATCTCAGCCACTGTCCTCTATTTTCTGCAAAAATACACTGCTGACCAAACATTAAGGATCGATCGGCCCTCAATGAAGCCCCGCCGAGCCGAAAGAAGGCCGGTTGTGCCTCAATTTTGTGCAAAACTTTATTTTGTGTTCTGAAGTAAAAACAGTGCAGACAGAGTTCTTCAAGCTCTGTTTGTCCCTTTCTTCTTTCTCTGTCATAGGAAAGCCTCGAGAGAAAATTAGAATTGTTTCCAAAACCATCAATGAGCAAAGTGATTGCTTGATGATTTCAGATATAATTTTGGACAAAAATCAATGAATGTAATGAATATGACCACTCTTCCCTCTTTATCATGGAATGAACTCAAAAAAAGGAAGTAGAGACGCTTCAATAAGCATCAAAACGCCATGAATTAGCATATGATCACTCTTGACTCGATAAACTTGGCATAACGTCCGGCCAAACCCAAGCAATATGACTCATTTTCTTTATGTGTATTGGTTGCTTTTAAACCAATTCTTTTAGTCATTTCCATTCTTTAGTGCATTTGTCCGAAGTGATGATTAAGTCCTCTAAAAGGAGAGGAGCATCAAGCGGGAAGTAATTCTCTACATGAAAGAGAGATTATGCCGTTGACAACGAATCTCCGTAGAGATTAAGCCATTAAACGTGAATCTCTAGTTCATGTGTTGAATGACCGTCAACCAATTAAAACAACTCTCAAATGAAAGAAAGGGGTGGCAAGTTGATTAAAATGAGGTTATTAACATGGAAGTTAGACAAAGAAAGGCTAAGAACAACATAGTACAAGTTATGTACAAAGACCAATGTTACAACAAATGAACTAATCAACACTTGAATCAATTAAATAGATTAAGACAGCTCTAAAACAGTCTCTAATAAGCCAAAATAGTGGCTGAAAATGCAAGAAAAGAACTCAAAAAAAAGCTAAACTAAAAGTAAAAACACTAAAGTTATGTAAGCAAAAACAAGAAGGAGTGGCCAACCCCTCCAATTTCAAGACTTCAAACCATGTTTTTTGGCCTTAGTTCAACTCTAAAAATCAGTTCAAAAATCAAAGGAAAAGAGTGTAAAAGAACTAAGGGTTGAGATATAAAAATAAGTGCAAGTAAGGGTGTTAATCTTATCACCTTTGGTAGCTTATCCAAACCCAAGTTTCAACACTTAAAATGGATGCAAAACAGCCCAAGAATGCAAGAAATAGGTAGAAATAAAGTAAGCAAAAGCAAGAACAAAAGTTGCAAGCTTATATCTCTCAAAATGGAGTAAGCTTTGGTTGATGATCAAACTCACTCTTGACACACTCTCAAGCTTGAATTATGCTTCTCAAAGGTCAACCCAGGCTCTAAAATGATGAGTCAAGGTTGTGTATGGTGTATGTAGATGATACAAGGAAAGTAGGTTAACTCAAAAGTAGCTTGCAATGGAAGAAGGAGGAAGAAGAAGCTCTCTCTATGTGTATAGGCTTTCTCTCAATTGTTCAACCCCCAAAACAGAGGTATATGGTTGTATTTATAGAATTTGAGCAAGAAACATCATAAATATCTTCAAAAATGGACAGCTGGTGTCCTCCTGCCCAGAATAGTGTTTCTCGCTACTGAAGCCCGGTCAGCCTTCAATAGCCACGACCGACCCTCATTGAGGCACGATCGAGCCTCAATGAATTCCTCTGTTTTTCTGTTTCAGCCTCAACACAAGGTGGCACAAGGTGTAAAAATGGATTTCTTGGGTATGATCAATGGGAATATGGAAGGTTTGGGGTTATTTCGAAGCTTGAACAAGACTCTTTCGTTGAGACCTCGAACCACGCATAATACCACATTCATTATCGAGTGTTCCAAGTAAAGCGCTCGAGCCTTGCGGACGGTCAAAAATGGAATGTCCATAATTGTAAGTTGTAGTTGGACATTGTGTCCTATGGTTTAGATGAATGATAGGAGGTCTTTTAGCCGAATGCCTTTCATTCCAAGGATCCAATCGATCACGGTGTCGAGTTATCCATTGGTCAAGCAACTCTCATCTACAAAGTTGAAACATGGATTGAAACATTTGAGCAAAGCAATAATAAACTCCAATACTTTTCAAAATGATATATATATATATGTTTACTTCTATTAAATTTGGAAAGAAAAAAAAAATTGGTACATATATATATTTTTTCAAAATTTTTGTTTGAATATATGTGGTGATTAGGTGGAGGTAATAATTAGAAGTCGTTGTTAATTGTTAGAAGTGATGAATATTCACTGAAACTGGTTGTAAGTGGTTGGATTTATTGGATGGAGGTGGTCGTTAAAAGCAGAAATACTTCGAGGGAATCGCTGGCGATAGTAGCTAGAGGTGAGGACGTGGGAGACTAAGGTGGTATTGATATTTTTTTTATAAAAAAAGAAAAGAAAAAACGTACTCTCCTGAAATTTAATAAATTTTGAAAGTTGTTTCGAACAAATTGTATTTGTCACCTTCATAAGCTGTTTTTGTCAAATTATATTTATCATGATGTTGTTTTAATTGTATTGATTTTGTTTCTTAAATTTTTCTCATTGTTCCAATTTAATTCGTTTGATATTAAAAAATTGGACTAAACTCAAGGGCAAAGCAATAGAAGTAAACATATATATGCACCAATTTTTATTTTTATTTTTTTCAATTTTAATAGAAGTAAACATATATATGCATGTGTTATACTTGCTTGACCAATGGATACCTTGACACCGTAATCGATTGGATCCCTGGAATGAAAGGCATTCGGCTAAAAGACCTCCCAACATTTATCCGAACCACCAATCCATAGGACACAATGTTTAGCTACAACTTACAATCAATGACCAATGCTTTAAAATCCAAATCCATGATCCTCAACACATTTGATGATTTAGAACACCAAGTCCTAGACATCATCAAAACCAAATTCGACAATCTCTACACTATCGGCCCCTTATCTCTCCTCCACCGTTAACTCTACAACTCCAAGCCCCTAAACTCTATTCAATCAAATCTATGGAAAGAAGAAACAGAATGCTTGTATTGGTTGGACTGAAAAGATATGTCAACAATGGAAGCCTCATAATCATGACAAAGGAACAATTGAGCGAGTTCGCTTGGGGACTTGCTAATAGTAAATACTCATTTTTGTGGGTGTTTAGGCCTAACCTTGTGATGGTAGCGAAAAGATTTTATTGAGTAATATCATGGTAGTTATAAGAGATAGGGGCTTGTTGTTAGGTTGGTGTCTCCCAGAGAGAGTTCTTGGGCATATAGCAGTTGGAGGGTTTTTGACACATTGTGGGTGGAATTCAACTCTAAAAAGCATTTGTGAGGGGGTACCTATGATTTGTTGGCCATTTTTCACAGAGCAACAGATGAATTGCTTATATTTGTGTCGAGAATGGAAAGTGGGGATGGAAGTGGATGGTAGCGTGAGGAGAAAGAAAATGGAGGGGTTAGTGAGGGAGTTGATGGAGGGAGAGAAGGAGAAGAAGATGAGGAGAAAGGCTATGGAGTGGAAGAAGAGAGCAGAGGAAGCTACAAGGCCTAGTGGGTCATCTTATGTTAACTTTGATATGGTAGTCAAGCACCTAAAACAGGAGTCATTAATAACTAACAAGCCTTAACCTTAGGTTGTGAATTTGTTTTATAGCAATGTTATGTATCCAAAAAAAATTATTTGTAACTGTCAATTTTTATAAGATGAATGTGATTTGATAATACAATTATTAATATTCAATCACTTTGATTTTTTATGTAGATAATATACTTGACAGCTCCTATAAATGAATGATTAAAATTACCGAAATAGACACCAAGTGAATACACTTAGACCTAAAAATAGTAGCTCAACCCATTTTTTAGGCTATGTCTGGGCTAAAATAGCCACACACAAAAAAAAAAAAAAAAGAAGAAGTTAAAAAGTCCATAAAATAAAATATCAAATCTAAATCATAATTATTTTATTTTTTCTCTTACAAAAGTAAAAAAAAAAAGTAAAAAAACTCATCCTAAACGAGACTTTTTAGTCACAAGCTAAAATAGTCAAAATATCAAAACAACCAACCCACATTCTAAACGAAAGCTTAATCACCAAGTGGACCCACTAAGACTTAACAATAACTAAACTATTCATATTATATGGTTCCTAGAAAAAAAATTACGAACTGTGCACAAAAATAAAGCTATGTAACATTTTTTTTATTTAAAATATTACAAATTTTTTAATTATCTATATTTTTGTGTCTACTAACTATCAAGAATAAATAGGTAAAAATAACGATTAACTATCTAATAAATACTCCTACTTTAGTTTTTAATTTTTGTATCAACTCACTCTCTCTTTACAACTAATTAAAAGTTTCAAAATCAAACATGATAGAATTACATGTGACAATTTCATCAGTGTGAAGGAATGGTGCGATGGTCATGGGTTAGAACCCAAGGAAAAAAAAATCTGGGCCGAGCCAGGCCCAGACTATGCATGACAAGCGCTCTGCCTCAAGACTACAGGCCTACACCTTTAATGGGTTTTTCCCATTCTAGCCCATATATATTATAGTTATTTTTGTTTTGAAACCTCTTTTTTATAAAAATAAATAAATAAATAACAAAAAAACATTCTAGCCCTTTTTTTTTTTTTTTTGGGTTGGATGTAAGATTTATGAGTTTTATAAAATCACAAAATGTATTAAACTATTTTCATATCAAACTTATTTTTTCATAATTTTATACAACTCTTTAAATTATAAATAAATAAATAATTCGACGAGAGACAAAATGAAAACAAAAATATGACTATCATATTTTTTTTTACAAATAACATATTATTTTATCTCATGCATAATACGAGTTATCTCATACATAATATAAAGTTGAGTTTTGTGTTATTCTAATCTTAATATTTAAATTGTATTAATTTGATTTTCAACATTTAAATTGTGTCAAATTAATTCTTAATATATATATATATATATATAAGGTGTTTCAATTTGTGAAACCATTATAATTTAACTCAAATTTTTCTTTAATTTCTATTATTTTAATTTAATTAATATTAATTCTAACTTTTAAGCATAAATTCAATTCCACCTACCACTACAAGAAAATGGACTTTATAATGCGGAAGCATTTGCGACGGCATCACTTACCGTCGCATAAAGTGATTTTTTGCGATAGCATCACTTGTCGTCGCCAATAAATGGGATTTTAGTGACGACACCTCTTCTTGTCACAAAAAAGTAACTTTTTTGCGACGGTAACAACTGTTCTAGCAAATAATATGCATTTTTTGCGACGGTAACTTATGCTGTCACAAATAAAGTTGTTTTTTTGCGACAGCATGAACTGCAGTCACAAATAAGAGAGTTTTTTGCGACAGTAATAAGTGCCATCGCAAAAAAAATAAAATAAAATAAAATAAAATAAAAAGCGAGACTATTTTGATGAGACGGCATTAAAAGTATTAGCGACGGCATTTTGCCATCACAAAAAATAGAAATTTTTGTAGTTTTTCATCCATTTTTTCATCTTTCTCTCTGTCTCTCTCTTTCTCTCTCTTTCACTCATCTCTCTTCTCTTTCTCTCTCTCACTCATCACTCTTTGTCTTTTTTGACTGTCTTTCTCTTTCTCTCTCTCTCTCTCCCCCTCTCTCTCTCACACTATGCTTGCGTTGCTCACTCTCTCCCTCCTTTCTTATCCATTTACCAATCTTCTTCTTGATTTATCGATCTCTTTTTTGCTCTCTCTCTCTCTCTCTCATTTCTCTTAATCGCTCATCTCTCTCTGTCTCTCGTTCATCTCTCTTCTCTCTCTCTTTATCTCTCATCTTTCTCTCTCTCACACACACACTCATCACTCTTCTCTCTGCCTCTCTCATCTATCTCTATTCTCTATTTCTCTTGCTCATATTTCTTCTCTCTCTCTCTCTATATCTCTTGTTCATCTCTTTTTGCTGTCTTTCTCTTTCTCTCTCTCTATCTATCTCTCGCTTATCTTGTTTCTCTCTCTTTTTTTTTTCTCTCTCTCTCTCTCTCTCTATGTCTCTCTATCTCTCATTCATTACTCTTCTCTCTGGCTCTCTCATCTCTCTTTGCTCCCTATCTCTCTTACTCATCTTTCTTCTGTGTGTGTGTGTGTGTGTGTGTCTATCTCTCGCTTATCTTGTTTCTCTCTCTCTCTCTCTCACTTATCTCTCTTCTCTCTCAATCGTTCATTTCTTTCAATCACACTCATTTTTTTCTCTGAGCCCATTGTTGTTGAAAGATGAAAAAGTCAAAAAATGAAATGGGTTTCTCTCTCTCTCTCTCTATCTCTTTCTCTCTGTGTTTCTCACTCATCTCTCTTCTCTCTCTCTTTCTCTCTCTTTCACTCATCTCTCTTCTCTATCTCTCTCACTCATTTTTCTTCCTTTCTCTCTCATCTCTCTATGTCTCTCTTGTTCATCTCTCTTCTCTTTTTTTTAATGTCTCTCTCTATATCTCTCTCGTTCATCTCTTTTTTTTTTCTCTCTTTCTCTGATCATCTCTTGTTTCTCTCTCATTTTCTGTTTCTCTCTCTTCCCAACTTTCATTGCGCAGCAAAATGGACATGGAGGTTTTTAGCCAAAAAATGAGTTTTTTTTTTTTTTTGGGCTACGACAACCTTCCCCCGTCGCAAATACAGGTTATCGGCGACGACAATACCCCCGTTGCAAATAAAAAAAATTACTAAACGAGCCATGGATTCATTGTTTAGGGCCTGTTTGGTAACCATTTCGTTTTCAGTGTATATTTACAAAATTTTATAAAACTGTCATAAAAACTTGTTTGATAATTTTATTTATTTTTGTTTATAAATAGTTGTCTCAGTTTATAAATTTGAGAAAAAATTATAAACTCAAAAAATGAGTTTACGTTGGTTTTCAAACAGAAATTTAAAATTTTGACTAACAAATTTTTTTAATTAATTTTTTTTCAAATAATTTTTTTTTCAAATATTTTTTTTCAATTAAACGTTAAATGGTACCTTAAATTTTCATTTGTGACGGTTATACTTGACGTCACAAAAAAAAAAAAAAAAAACCAAAATCTGATTCGCACTCGTTTTTCCCCCCAACCAAAAATCCCCAAATCTCAAATCCCTAATCTGTTGAACCAAAAATTCTTATCTCTCTCTCTCTCTCTCTCGCGTGCAAGACTGTGAGCAAGGCAGACGACGGTGTCGAGCGACAGTGAGCAACGGCAGACGACGGCGTCAAGTGACGGCAGCAATAACATGAGACGGCATCAAGCAGCAGCAGACGACGGCGTCGAGCAACGGCTAGCAGCGAGCAGCGTGAGACTTATATTCACCATTAATCTGGTTCATTAGTTATATCTACTTCTTGTACATGTACAAGTGAGGTCGTTAGAATCCGATTTCTTTGTGAGTTCGATTCATCACCTCTCTCTCTCTCTCTCTACACTCTCTTTCTCTACATGTATAAGTCAATCGTATATAATTTTTGATTTGTCTGATTATTTTCTCCATAAATCATTTTCTAATTTTTTATTATTTTCTTAACTGATATGTAGTTTAAATCACACAAATCCAGATCTCTCCTCTCTCATTCACCAAGTAACTAATTTGTACTTCTAGAGAGAAAAATAAGATAGCAATTTCTTATTTGATCGAACATTGGTTTGGAGGAAATTGAAACCCTTAGATTTGTTTAAAATTGTTGTGTTTTGTTGCTTTGTTTCTACATTGATTCACTGAACTGCATCATTCTCTCCTGACCATATTTGCTTCGAAATGCCAATTTGTAATGTGACATCAAGGTTCACTTGGAATTTTTGTTTTTATTTGGATTTAGTATGGACTGAAGAATAGAAAAATGATCTCTTTTTCGTTTCAAATTCCCAAGTTTCTTAGGGAGTGAACAAAGCTTAAATGATTCAATGATGCTATTTTCACTTCCAAGTTCCAAATGCCATTTTGAGATGCGATTTGATATAATGCCAACATATCGGTTTAAAAAAGATAAAGGTAACTCATTCAATTATCTCATTATAACTCTACTTAAAGATGATACAGTAAGTTAAATCAAAATAGCTCTTTTTAGTATACAATGGTTATGCTTGACCTTTTTTAACCAATACCTTTATAAGTTTTGTTTAAGTTGCATACTTAAATCTAATCAATTGGTCAATACTACAATCGATGAGTGTGATTTTGAAGCTTATAACCTATTTAAGATGTAAGGAATTGTGTTATTTGTTGCAGAGACATACACTTCTAATGGTTAGTGTTTATGTGCATCACACCCAACATGTTTCTATTTTAAAACATGATCAGTTATGTCAACAAAGGCATTAGCCATTGTTGTGATAAATAAATTCAAGATTACAGAGGAGAGTAAGGAGAATAAATGTCAGACCCTTATTTTCTGGATGCTTTTATGTTTTGCTATGAGTTTGAGATGATTTAACAGACTACTATTGTGTAGGTTATTAAAATTAAGGATATCATACGGCCACTAGAGAAAGATGAGTTCAATGATGTGTATATTGCATATGAACTTATGGATACCGATCTCGTCAAATAATACGCTCTTCGAGGAACTCACAGGATGGTCGTTGTTAGGTAGCTTTTCATATGATTTACTCTCTCATAAAAGGTGGTCACTATTGATTCTTGAGACTTGTGAACTATGCTTGTTTCTCTATGTAGGTGCTCTTGTTTAATTTTGTTATCTGGATTTTGAGAATTAATTGCTTTAAGTTCTTTGTGTTTTTCTTTATGCTTAATGGACTTTGATATTTTGAACTTTCCAATTCCATTTGTTGTTGTAATTTTCCATTTTTATAGAAAAAGAGGATGTTACAAACCATTGCCTAGCATGCACTTTCATATGCACATATTGAAGAAAGAAAACAATGTTGTATATGTATGGTTTTAAAAAGGTACAAGCACCATTTATGGTTTACTGTATGAACCTGTGCTCTTTTCCTTAATAGAAAAAATTAAAAAATTCACACTTTAAAAAGAAAGGAGCAAATTTTATACCCCAAAACCTACTTAATATGAAAATCCACTTAGAAATATCTGTTCTTCGATTCTTCTTTTCAAGTTTAAAATTTGAAGTTTTTATGCGAGTAATCTCACAGTTTGACCTTAAAACCCTAAATCAAGTGCGACTTATATGTTTATAATTTGAAAATTCTGCTTCAAATAAAAATCCCACAAATAAAAATCAATTCATGATTTTCATAATTGTTCTCCAAAGAGTGTGGGTAATAATGAAGAACTGGAAAAAAGAAAAAGAAAATGGGTACTAAAAATTGGAAAACAAAACAAACGGTGTGGGTAAAGGAGTTTCAATTTTGTGTATTGTAAATTTTATTGAATGTTAGTGCTCTTGGAAATTGTCACGACCCAAACCCGGCCCTATGGGTTTAGCACCATAACCGGCCAGTAATCCGAGATTATGAAGGTCTGATAAAAGAGTTCAGGGCCTGGCGGAAGCCAATACAGTAAATAAATAATGTCCATTGAGCTGTGCTAGTCTGTATGCCAAAAAGATTTTTCATGCATTCACACATTCAAAACAGTACAGTTTTTACAAATATTTACAGTCAGTCGGTACAGGGACCTAATCCCTTGACAACAGTATAGTAAAGTAGATAACAGTCTATACAGTAATCCAAAATAGTATGGAGACAGACGGGGGAAAACAAAACACCCCAAAGCCATAACATGGCAACTCGGAACCTCACAGTGAGGCACATAGGCTGGCTTGACAAAACTGGAGTCTAACCCACGCTCCTAGCTCCGATCTGGTGGCTGAGCACCTATATATATATATAAACAGTGAGCTAAAGCCCAGTGAATAACATAATGCGTAAAGAGGTTAAGAATGAAATGTCCTTACAGTAATGAAAACTGTTCATTAAACAATGTTTCAGTCTTTCAGTCAGAACAGTTATTCAGTCATATGTGGTACATCCATTAGCATAATAAGAAATGAAGGTCTTAAAGACGAGCGATAATGATGGCCATCAATCGATGCTTGATAATGGTTCCACGAGGAACCGACAGAGATCTCTTGAATAACGATAACAAGAATGAGGTGCTAAGGATGCCACAGTACAGTTCAGAAATAAAGGACATACATTCATTCAATAAATAATTACATTTTAGTAAACAGTTCAGTTTAGTGTTCAGAAATTCATTATTTGAACATATCTTTACACAGTTATTACTCACAGAGTTCGGGCTACAATATGCTAGAGCGTGTCTCCCCAGTCGCCAACCCTACACAGTTCACAGGTTAAACACACACTAAGCTATACAGTTGGGAAATATCATAACTTAATCCCTAATTTGTCTTGGTGTGTTCTACATCTATATCCTCATTAAGATGTCTTAAACTAGGCCTAAGAATGCCTAGAATGGGATGAGGATGCAAAAATACACTTAGAAAACATTTTGCAAAATTTGCTGAAAATAGGATCCTCGCTCGAGCGAGCCTTCCTTCGCCGGAGCGAGCTTCCAAAATCAAAGGCTTCGCTCGAGCGAGAAATCCTTCGCTCGAGCGGTCTAATGAAACAGTAAAAGTACTGGATGCTCGAATTTTACGCTCGAGCCACCAATCCTTCGCTCGAGCGTAGCTCAGAGTAAACGTTGGTCGCTCGAGCGAGGAATCCTTCGCTCGAGCGAAGAAGCCAAATCTAGAATTTTCAGATTTGCCTTCCAAGCTCAAACCAAGCATTCTTTCACTCAAAACTCGACCCCTTGGGCCCAAATTCTGGAAAACACATCTAAATTCAATGTATAACAAGTTTCAAAGCTCAATTTATGAATTCAAGCCCCAAAGGTGAGTCAAATAAAACCAATTTCAAACCCATTTTTCATGAACATGGATAAATGCTAACATGCATGAAATTTAACCAAATTAAAGCTTCAAAGCTTGCTTAAATGAGCTCATATCTTCAAAACAAGATGAAAACATGGTCTTATACATGAATATGAGCTTGCATGTTAACAATATGCCATGTAATCAACTCAACATGCATGAATACAAACATGCATGCATGAATTAAGTTATAATACAACACTATTAAACCAAGTTATGTCTTAGCTTTATAATTTGCCATGAATCTAGCAAGAACCAACCTTAAATGCAACAATGAGTGGTTGACATACATACCTAAGTCTTGTATTCAAGGTTTGGAGGCTCAATTTGCAAACTATGCTTCAATTCTACCAAAATCCAAGCCAATTCAACAAAATGAGTTTAAAGTCTCCCTCTCTTCCTCTCTAAATTCGGTGGCACAAAGGGAAGAGCTGATGAAATGTGTAGTCTACATGTATAAGGCTCAACATATGTGAATAAACAAGGCCCCACTCAATGGCAAAAGTGTAATTAAAGCAACTCTATTAATTTGGCTTATTCTAATCTAATTTAATCATTCCTAATCACATTTTAAATAAATATACCATAAAATCAGATAAATTCTACTGATCATGAAACACTAAACGGTTTTCAGTTCGGCCGCCGATAAGGCCTTCAATTTGCAATTTAAACATAAAACACGAACAAATAATCAAATAATCAAACAGATAAGAACGCAATACAATAAACATGCTCAGTCAGTTCAGTTTAAATTTTCAATTAGTCCGTTCGATTACATCGATTCAATTATCGGTCATAAGCGATCCGGTTTAGCGATGTCGACGTAATTTAGTAAATTTTGATTAAGCAGATGGGGTTATTCTGAAATTAAAACATTTATGAAAATCCAAGTTGGCTTTATATATTAGTGCTCCTGGAAAGTTGTTTGTAACTTTTGTTTGGGTCTTTAGTCACTTTATTATAGGTAAATTATTAAATAAATTCAATAATATAAATATTGACATATAGTTTTAAATGTTAACTTCAAAGTATTTTATAATGATTATGGTGAAGTGAAATAGTGGATTTTACCATGTATATGTATGTATATAAACATCTCTACTGGTTTGAATTTTACCACATGAATTCATGTTGAAATTTTCTCGATTTATACTTTTTCTAAATTAATCAATGTCCAACATGTAATTTTCTAAATGGCAATTTGGATTTTCCTATTTAATCATTACAATATCTTACCAGTTAATTTTATCCATAGAGGTGCATTTTATTCGCTAAATCTTTAAGACAAACTAGTTTATTAAGAAACTTAAAAATCAAGGTCTTTACGCCCCAAAATCACCAAAAGGCATCAAGGTAGCAAGAAACTTCGCACACACGTACCCTAGGTGCAGAGATTTGTGAGAGAAGAGGACTCAAATCGGGTTTCCAGTTTGGGAGTTAGAGCCAAATTTCACTCTAGACAAACTAGTTTCTTAAGAAACTTAGAATTCGATGTGTTAATGCCCAAAAATCACCAAACGGCATCAGAGTAGCACGAAACTTGGCACACACAACTGCCTAGGCATGAGAGACTTGTGGGAGAAGACAGGACTCGAATCGGGTTCTCGATTTGGGAGTTAGAGCCGGATTTCACTCTAGACAAATTAGTTTCTTAAGAAACTTAGAATTCGAGATGTTAATGCCCCAAAATCACCAAATGGTGTCGAAGTAGCACGAAACTTGGCACACACGACTAGCTAGGCACGAGAGACTTGTGGGAGAAGTCGGGTTCTCAGTTTGGGAGTTAGAGCTGGATTTCACTCTAGACAAATTAGTTTCTTAAAAAACTTAGAATTCGAGTTGTTCATGCCCCAAAATCACCAAACGGCATCGGAGTAGCACGAAACTTGGCACACACGATCACCTAGGCACAAGAGACTTGTGAGAGAAGACAGGACTTGAATCAGGTTCCCAGTTTGGAAGTTAAAGCCGGATTTCACTCTAGACAAACTAGTTTCTTAAGAAACTTAGAATTCGAGATGTTAACACTCCAAAATCACCAAATGGCGTCAAAGTAGCACGAAACTTGGCATACATGACCACCTAGGCACAAGAGACTTGTGGGAGAAGACGAGACTCGAATCAGGTTCCTGATTTGGGAGCTAGAGCCGAATTTCACTCTAGACAAACTAGTTTCTTACGAAGCTTAGAATTTGAGGTGTTAACGTCCCAAAATCACCAAACAGTGTCGGAGTAGCACGAAACTTGGCACACATGACCTCTAGACATGAAAGACTTGTGGGATAAGATGGGACTCGAATCGGGTTCCCGGTTTGGGAGTTAGAGCTGGATTTCACTCTAGACAAACTAGTTTCTTAAGAAACTTAGAATTTGAGGTGTTGACACCCCAAAATCGCCAAATAGCATCGGATTAGCACGAAACTTAGCACACACGACTGCCTAGGCATGAGAGACTTGTGGGAGAAGACGGGACTCGAATCAAATTCCCGTTTTAGGAGTTAGAACCGGATTTCACTCTACACAAACTAATTTCTTAAGAAACTTAAAATTCAAAATGTTGGCCCAAAATCACCAAACGGTGTCGGATTAGCACGAAACTTGACACACATGACCGCCTAGGCACGAGAGACTTGTGGGAGAAGACGCGACTCGAATCGGGTTCCCGATTTAGGAGATAGAGTCAGATTTCATGCTAGGTAAACTAGTTCCTTAAGAAACTTAGAATTCGAGGTGTTGACGCTCCAAAATCACCAAATGGCATCGGATTAGCACGAAACTTGGCACACACGACCGCCTAGGCACGAGAGACTTGTAGGAGAAGACAAGACTCAAATCGTGTTTTCTGTTTGGAAGTTAGAGCCAAATTTTAGTCTAAGCAAAATTATTTACTTAATTATTTTTGTAATTGTATAGTAGTTAAATTTTTATATTTTTTTGTAATTAACATATTAACACATAATTATATTGTCATTAATTATTTTTATTTTTTGTTTTCAGATATTTCCTGAGTAGGAGTTTGCTTCTTGTGGAATGTGTGCATGTGAAAAATGCGACTAACTTTTGTTTTTGTTACCCATGGAGAATGATGAGGAAAACTTTTAATTTTGGTTTATGTTATTTTGAATTATGAACAACATTATGTATTTAAACATTATATATATATATTATGGAACATTATGTAGTGTGGTAATTTTGTTGATATGTAGTTATGGATGAAATAATATTTTTATTATGGTGAAATTGTTATTTCTATACAGGAATTTTTATATTATTATGCAATTACTGATTTCTTTTTTAATTATTTTTCATTTAATATAGGTAATTTTAATATTTTTAATAATTATATTGCAGGTTTTTATTTTTTATTTTATTTTATTTTTTTTTTTGGCGACGGCACCACACCGTCGCAAAAAACATTGGAACCATTGGTGACAGTGGTCATGCCATTGCAAAAAAAACACAATTCGCGACAGCATTTCTTGCGGTCTCAAATAAAAATTTTAGCAACAGTAAAACAGTGTTATCGCAAAAGGTCTCAATTTTTTACATATTATAGGCGACAGTAAAATGCCATCGCAAAAGGCAACAAATGTCGTCACAAAAAAAAAGGCGACGTCATCTAAAACTTTTTTCCAATGCCCTCTGTTGTGACCCTCCTTTTGCCGTCTCTAAAAGTCATTTGCCGTCGCTAAAAGTTTTTGAAACGGCATTAGGAGAAAATGTCGTTGCAAAAACCTGAAATTTTTGTAGTGTACACTTCGTATTACCCACAAATATTTTAACATATACTCCACAAAATATTACATGCATATAATAATGATATTCCTCATCATTGTACCAACAAATGGTGGTTACATAAATTCTTCCAAATGTAACAAAGAAAAAGGATTTGAAAAATGAGAGAGAGCTAGCTCATTGTAGATACCCCATTTTTGACCGTCCTCAAGACTTGGACATCACCGCTTGAATACTCGGTGATTACCCATGTTCATGTTCGTTTTGAGTTCCTGGAGGTCTCGGCTACGCGCCTTGCCTCAGGATCTCTTAACTCGACTGTTTTGTGTTTGGTTTTGCACCAAACACTTGTGTTTTTGCTTATGAGGGTAGAGAGTAGCTTGTTAGCTACCCCTGACACCCACCGGCCCTGGCTTGAGGCCACCGGCCGTGTATTCTTTCTACTGGCCATTGGTATGATATACCATTGGCCGGTCGGCATCTTATGTGGCTGGCCGGCCATCTGTTTGGCCGATGGCCTCATTTTCTGGCCGATACCACCTTTTTGCCTTTTTTAGGCATAAGGCATGCTAGCTGTGCCAGCTGGAATGCACGAACCCTGCCCCCATGCACGGGTGTGGCTGTTTTGAGCCTTTGACCTTTTTTATCCAACTTCTTGCACCCTTTGCTCAAGCTTCTTGAGGAAGCTTAACCCTTTGTCTTAGCTTCTTCAAGAAGCTTGCACCCTTAGCTTAGCTTCCCTTGGAAGCCTTGACCCTTTTAGGATAGCTTCTCTTGGAAGCTTAGCCTTTACCTTGTCTATATAAGGAGACCTTCCTCCTCCTTTGGGTGGTTCAGCAAAAACCAGAGCAAAAACACACACACACACATTCTCTCTCTATATCTCCCTCTCTTTCTGATATACACTTTCTCTCTCTATATCTCCCTCTCTCTCTTCATTGTGTGTGTGTTTAAGGGCCAAAAGGGTGATTTCTTCTTAGTTTTGCACTAAGACACACACTACTACACCATACTTCAACTTTGGAAGGCATTGAGGGTTTGTTCTTGAGGTTTTGGACTGATTTTGATCAGAAGAATTTGCACTTCTTTGTTCTTCAAGGGTTCTTCGAGGGTAACACTTTTACTTTATATTTCCCAATCTTGCACTAGTCTTTAACCTATATTGCTTACTGTTTTAGACTTTGTGTATAACTGAAAAAAGTCTTATATTTGTATGCTTAAGATACTTCATTAAGGTTATTTTGGTGTTGGGGGTCGACCTCCCCCTCTTAGGCCTTGTTTGGCCCTTTTGGTGCTCTCTTTGTTAAGCTGTGGTTACTGTGGTGTGTTGACCTTCTCACCACTGAAATCCAGTGGATTTTTAGTGGTGAAGAAGGAGTTTTGAAGCCTTGTATAGGGGAGGGACACCCCTCTCCCTTGGTCTCTCTTTTGTTTGCATCTTTGGCCCATAAGGGTAGCATGTATGATTAGTTGCTCTTGGTTTCATTTCAGAGGTTTTCGGGCATTATTGGGACATATTATATCTCTTTTTTTAGTCGGATTAATGGCCCCTTGCATGCCTCATATACTTGCTTTGTATTCCCCCATTTTGCCTAGAAATGCATCTTGCCATTAGACCATCATGCTTGCATATTTTTACCTAGCTTTGTGAAGTTTTTAGTCATATTTTGCCATGCTTGAGGTCTGTTAGGAGTTGATTTGGTCATGCATTTCATGCTTTATGTAGCCTCTTTGCATTCTAGCATTTTGGCATTGGGTGTGTGAGTCATGAGCATGCTTGAGTTGGCCTATTTGGTGGTTTGGAATCACTTGTGGTGTCATTTCAGTCCATGTTTTGTGCTTACATGCTTGCATTTGTTACCCTTTTAATGCCTTGATGAGATGTGGTCTTATGCTCCATGTTTAGGCCTTAGTGTATGCCTTTTGTTTAAGTCATTTGGGATGCCATTCATGTGGGTTTCGGGGTGTATTTTGCTACATTAAAACTCTATTTTGGGTTGCTTAGCCCATGCCATGTGTGGTCATGATAGTTGTAGTAGAATGCTACTTGTTCATGCCTTAGCCTTAGGCCCATTGGTATGCATGTTTGCATGAGCATTTGTCCACCCTTTGCATCTTTTTTGGCCTTTGTTTTGGGGGCATGGTGAGGCCTCTCACTTCAGTTTAAGCCCCTCTTGGGTGCATAGTTGCATGTTTGACATATTGTCTCTAATTACATGCTTGCATTATACCATGTTTGCATTACATATTAGATTGTATTGCATTGCCTCTTGTATGACTAGCGCATTGCACATTTGCATATTAGGTTGCATTGCATTTGGCATGCCTTGCTTACTTGGTTTCATATCGCATATGTGAGGTGCATTGCATACTTGCATAGCATTTTGCGTGGTTTGGGGTGTCAAATCAAGCATGAAGGGTGAGGTGTGTTACTTTTCAGTGGCGAAACACGCCTCAACCCTCGGTCGCCAATGCCCTTGATCTCAACATGATAGGACACAACGCATTCATCTCTTTTGTGCATGCATTTATATTAAGTTACAAACTTGGTGCCTTAGGCCATCATGCATCGAAATCGTGATTGGTGGCCAGTACCAAGGGCCACACTCCCATGAGGCCATAGCATGATTGGGAAGGTGGTCATGCATACATTGCTTTGAATTTCCTTGCCATACCTTTGCACGCCCTCTTTCTCATCAAAAACAGGTTTCTGCGAGGAAGAAATGGCGGAGGCCACATCTGATGTCGGCAAGCCATCAATTACCATCAGGTGGCATAACTTTTGGCTGATAAGCCCATATTCATAGCGGGTGAACTTACATTGTGGCCGGTGACACCCCAGAACACTCAGAGGGTGATTCAAAATGGAGTGCAGGGACTTTCATCATTTTCGGAGGAGCAAGGCAATGTAAATAGAACAATGGTGCTATGGCATGAATTTTCGGCCAGGCGAGTTGAGCATGCATCATCCTAGTATTCCGCGGCGGGACTGCGGCCATCCTCTTTTCTGCATTTAATTTGTTATTTAAATAGAAGATATACAATATTTAATTAGTTAGAAGAGTTAATTATTTATTTTTTTTGTATTATTTATTCGGACCCTCCGAGCGAGGGCACAATTGTAATAAGTGTGCGGGTGTGTGATGCATGACTTCCAATCCCACGTCTTTCTCCCTTTTATTTACCAGCTTATGATGGTTAGTTAAAGGCATGTTTCAATTAGCATACTTATGATAGCATGTTTGCATTCATTCACCTGTCTTGCATACACCAGGCTCGACGCATCATACTAACTGCATTGTATTTCAATTCCGAGTTGAATACTTGTTAACTGAAGCATCACCATATGCCATATTAGGATAGCCAAACCTATTGTAGTTGCACCTGCATGTGTTGCATTAGCCACCCTAATATGAACTAGGATCATGCATATGATTACTAACTAGTTTTTGTTTTGGCTTGGAGTACTCGGTAAGCTTTTGTGCTTTAACATCCTTACATGCGTGTGAGTGTTGCCATGATAGCATGCTTTATCATGAGGCTATGTGCTTAAATGATATAACTGCTTGAATGCCTGTGGGTGAAGGTTGGGTTATTTGAATTGGAACAATACATTGATTGCGAATTTTAAGCCCACTAGATAGTGGCAAAACCATGTTTTCCAAGCCCACCCGAAGGTGGCAAAATCTGCATTTTAAGCCTACTTGCGAGTAGCAAACCGCTTTAAAAAACAAACATGAAATGTTTTGTTCCAATTCAGGCGATCCAGTCTATACTTGTTTACCGCGCGCATCACGTAGTAAATCTGGGTTGATAACCGGAATAAGAACGCATGTGTTTTTAAAAACGAGATATCATGATTAGTAGAGGCTGATCTTCGGATCGGGCGAGAGGGGGTGCTCATAGCTGACCTTCTCCAATCGTACCCAAGTTCCCGAGCTGAGGCAACTTTGGTGATGACAGACACGTGGCCTTTGGCAAACGAGTCAGGGTTTTGTAAATTCTCCAAAATAAAATATTTAGGTGGCAACTCTGTATCGGGCAAAGCAGTCCATGTTTGGCACTTCTTTACAAAAATCTGTTTTCCAAAACAATTTGCCAGATTTGGACTCTTTGGTTCAGATTAAGAACTGTGACAATTTGAGTCCGAACTGTAGTAGGGCCAATGAACAAAACGGGATTTTCCTCCCGGGACGTTCGGGGACATCTATAGTTTCTGGCGACTCTGCTGGGGACTTTAGAGAGCTTGACTCGAACTCATGATATCTTGTTTTGATTTCACTTATGTGTTTCTTTGCATTGCATGTGCATTGGTGCGCCTAGGACACCGTGTTGGCCATCTGCTATTCCTGAACGGTTTGCCGGAGGCTTGTCTTGTCAAGGCATGATCATAAGGCTGACCGGTTGCGAGCTCTGCCAGTATGGGAACACAAACCCCGGTTTTACCGGGGCACCTTTTTTAACCATTCGACCTAGTGCATATTCGGAATCCATAGTGACCATTCCAAATTAGGACAGGTTGCTTACCCGATATAGGTTGTTTGAAATCGCTACGTGCGTAGTGAAACCCTAGCTCCTGACAAAAGTGGACAGGGAAACCCTATCCCAACATAGGGGTGTTTTGGCTCTCTTTTACTTGCTATGTGCTTTTAGAGTGTATCTCTACAAAGAATATGCATATCAGTTTGCAAGTTTGGGCATCAAGCCTGCAGGCACCAGTGTTTTGAGGATTAGTTATCTGCGGATATTAGATCCAGACTTGGGGACAATGATTTGGGAAACAGTGATCAGTGATTGAGGAACAGTGTATTCAGCTTATCAACAGTGTGTTGTGATACCCAACTGTGTGTTACGTGTTTATTTTCTGTTGTTATCTTTGTCCATTTATCTGGTTGTTTCATTTCCTTATTATCGCTTTATTTATCTTTTTGCTAGGTAGTTTAGTGCGATTGCTTCTAACCCAGTAGATATTCCCCAAGCACTCTGGACAAGAGGTCGTCGACTCTATCGATCTGAGGATCTGGTAGACGGACACCCCGTGTATCATTCTCTATCCCGGTTACGGGCGGAGGTAGTTAAGCGAAGGATATCGGTTCAACGAGCGGTTTAGAGGGCTTCATCCACCCCTAGATATAGTAGGAATCGAGTCTGTTTCTCCCTTGAGAGAGAACATATCTTAAGCAATACAACTAGATCGAGCAGTATGGCAAGTTTAGGGAGATGGTGCGCCAACTCCAAGAAACATGAAAACTATCTTGACAGACAACTTTGTCCAAAGCGTGAGTTCGCCAAACAACGAGCTGATTATGAGAACAAGCGAGTTAATCACAAGGCTCTGACAAATTTGGGGCATTTGCTTTACATCAAGCTCCTCCCACCAAGGGTTTGATACCCAAGGAGGCGTAAGCGTCCAAAATATCCAAGGGATATAGGCGTTCCAATAGGGCGACTCGCGATCAACCCCAAATCCTACGGTTATCCAGCGCCTACCAACCTCTTTGGACTCCTTTTAAGTTCGAGATAGATCCCACAACAGAAATTGAGCAAGCTTGAAAATTGTTCAAGAAATCGAGTCAAGACCATCACGACATTGAAGATGGATATACCAACACAGTTGTGTGTTGCCAGACAAATTCAAGATGCATATCGACCGATTTGATGGATCAGGGGACCCTATGGTGCACTGAGGTTGTTTCGGATATTTTAAGGCCGATGGGCCTCACTAGGCTATGAAGCTATCTCTGTTCGATTGGGACCATGCTGCGTGCCATGACATCTGGTATGCCAAATTAGAAGGCGATGTCAAGAGAAAGCGGGACAAGATGGTGAGGCCTTCATTGCACAATACTCATATAATATGCAAATCGAGATTACGACTGTGATCTTGAGGCGGCGAGACGAGGAAGCTAAGAAGAGCTTCTCGAAATTTGTGACTCATTTGGAGGCTAAGGCTTCAATGATGACCCTAAGGCCTTGACAAGGATCGATCCGGATGATTGTCGTAATCTCAACACAAAGCGATCTGAAAATGATCGTACTCCCCTTTCTTACCTTTTTAGATCTGCATGAGATGGAAGTACAGATTGAGGATGCCTTGAAGCAAGGCTTGATCGATAATGACAAAGAGCAACCCCGAAGAACTTTCAACCGCAACACTAATGCAGGCCCAAGCGGCGCTACAACTACAAGAGCCTCCGAAGTGAGCATGGTCACCACCAACCGCCCTCCAAGAACCATGGCAGCTACGCCATTCTCCGGTGCATCCGGAAGCCATACACAAACAGCCAAATATCCACCCAAAAACCAAAGAGCCTTCACTCCACTATATATGCCCCTGTCCAAAGCTCTGGGGGTTTTAATCAGAAAAGGGCACTTGAAGCCCCTAGAGTCGTAGCCATTACCGGAAAGACTTCCTCATACCCACAACCCAGCCAAATATTGTGCATTTCACCAACAACACGGTCATGACACTGACCTATGCTACCGATTACGTCATGAGATCCAAGATCTCATTGATAATGGGGTGATTATGCCTCCCGAAAAACCCAATGTCACAACAAACCCTCTCCCACCGCACAATCAAGCTCCACCTCTCAAAAGAATCAACTTTATCCAGACTGGGGTTGTGGCTTACGATTCCAGCATATATATCACTCCTTCCCACCTACCTAAGCCGGAGGTGTTCCTTCCCGACTACACTGACTTGTGTATGTTGGACATCTCCAGAACCCAACCTAAGCCAATGGTAGTGACTGTTAAAGACAGAGGAGGGGAGATTTCAGAGGAGAATAAGATTGTTGGCCGGTCAGGAATCTGGGAGTTTTATTAAAAAGGTATCTGATCCGAATGACTACATTTAAATCGATAGGCGGGGCCAGACCAAATGTGGAATTTAAGCCGAGAGATAGAGTATGTCATCAAGGGATGGATTTGGACGAGGGTAGCGATTTGTAATTTGTGGAAGAGGACCTTGCCAACCTCTAGTTTTTAAGGGACCAAGCTCCAAGGGACACAGCAGTCAGCTGGTTTGATTATAAGGAATCGGCAGAGGCTATCGGGTGGTTGGATGATCAACCGGATGTTATGGAAGAATGCCAACGAGCAGGGCGGCGAAAAGAATAATAGTGGTGGCGAAAGGGCGAAATCGAGATACATCGGGAAGCGCCCGGTGTTGAGAATCTCGCTCAGGGTTGGAGTATTTTGAATACAGGGATTGTTGAACAAACAGCTGTACTGACACAGTGGGAACAAGAAAGATTTGGGGATTTTGAGAGAATCAGAAAAGCTAAAGCCCACGTAGAGACTGAACCCGCTGCGTGCGCAGGGACAAAGAATGCTGCGAGCATACGGATAGAGGGTATTGCGAGTACGAGGATAGTCATACCAGAGCCGGACAGGTGTCTTTCGACTGCTAATGGAATGTGGTGGAAGGACGATGATCTATGTCTTGCCCACACGGATGAGGATTGGGGGAGTAACCAACCAGATGATACCTGGTACATTGGTGCAGTCGACCATATGACTAGAAACGGACGGTATTTCAAGCCTCCGCATCTAGATCAGCCAGAGGCGTCTGAGAAAGATAAGGAGGCGGGGAAACAGAAAGAGGAGCAACTCAAAGAAGAAGGCATCTTGAAGTAGTGAAAAGGATACAAGCGGACATCTCCATCTAGGAATGCTTATGGCATCACGGATTGCATCGACAAATTTGTCTTATCGGCCATGGAAAAAGCCAAGCTCTCAATAGAAACCACGCCAAAGCAGCTGGTGGGATTAGTTTTTCCGGGAGGAGCTACCCCGATGCTAACTTTTTCCGACAAAGAATTGCCACCTGAGGGTGCGAATCACAATAAGCCCCTCTACATCTTTGTGGAATGTAGAAACAAATGGATACCCGTGGTATTGGTCGACACAAGGTCTGCCATCAATGTGTACCCGGCAAGAACCGCATATGCCATCGGTTTAAAGACCGCTGACTTTGTACCAACAGCCCAGGTGATTCGGGCGTATGACAACACAAGCAGAGAAGTGATGGGAACAGTAAAAGTTCAGACCAAGGTTGGTAGGACGACATGAGATAGAGTTCCATGTCTTAGAGGTTCTGCAACTTTCAACTTTGCTTTTAGGTAGGCGTGGCTGCATCGAATAAAGCGATGTCATCTACCTTGCATCGGATGGTGAAATACCCCATGGGAAGGAGTAGCCATTGTTTTGGGAATCGTCGATCCATCCGCCACGAAGTATCTCCCGGTTTTGGAAATTGAGCATGGTATGGGGATGTGTTCATATCGGGTTTTACCTTGGCGAGGCTCGAGTAGTTCAAAACATCATGGTACATTAATGAGGGTTGTATGTCGGTGTTCAATCGGTATACCTCATGAATAAGCTCTAACACATCCGGGATGGGATTGGGAAAAAGCGGCGGAAAGGGCGCGTTAGCGTTGGCGAAGTGCCACACACCTTTGGCTTGGGTTATCGCCCACCAAAGAGGATTGGGTAAGGAAAGGTAAGGAGATGGTGGAGAGCAGCGAAAGCAGATGGAAGCCTTTTGACTTAATGCAGGCCCATTCGGTACCCTAAGCGAGCGCCGTTCGTTCGGAAGACTTTCCATTTGTGGCTTCCCAGTCGTGGTGAATGCCGAGAAGAGGCGCTTGCCGAGGTTTGAAATCTTCTTTGATCTGCAATTATTCGGGGATGATGTTGTTGAAGAGCAAATAGACTCGACAGTTGAGGTTGAGCAGAGCAAGGAGATAGAGTCTGAGGACGTTGAAATTGAAATGGGGGTAGCACTGGCATGTCTACTTTCAGATCCTCCGATTGAACAGAAGTGTTTGGGGGATAACTCCTCGGTGTCCATGATCGGGAATGAAACGGTCGTGGGCCTACCAGCAAATATTTTGGATGCATCCATCGCACCCCCCCTCATTTGGCAGTACGAGGAGGGATTTTTGTCAAGCAGCACCAGGTCAGGTAGTGAGCCGGAATTTGATTCCACTGAGTCTTATGAGTCGGAATCAAGTTCCAGCTCGACTGAGTCTGAGTCTGGTATTCCTGGGGGTAATAACCCAGATGCCACAGTCCTATCCAGGTCGTCTTTTTCTTTCTCTTTTGAGTCTGTTGTAACAGAAGAATCGGACGGTTTGGATGTGCTTAATAAGAATGATATGGATGCGGTTTCTGAGTACTTTTCTGTGCTTTTGATTTATTGCTTGAATCAGGACTTTCAAAATTTTGATGAAAACAACGAGGAAGAAATTCCTCCGATTTTGCAACGCTTAATTGAACAAGAGCAGGAAAGATTTGTTAAACCCTTAATGGATGAAACCACTACTGTGAATATTGGTACTGAGAAGGACTCGCGGCTAGTCTAGATCGGGTTCACGTTGTCTTCGGAGGAACGCGAGCGCTTAGTCGCTTTATTAAAAGATTTCAAAGATGTTTTCGCGTGGTCCTACAAAGACATGCCTAGGATCTATCCTGAGATTATACAGCACCAGATTCCTTTTGACCCCGAGGCCCGACCTGTCAAACAGAAACTCAGAAGGATCCGTCCTAACTGGGCCATCAAGATTAAGAAAGAGGTTACTAAGCAAATCGATGCAAGCTTCCTGCTGGTATTCGAATACTCGACTTGGTTGGCCAACATTGTTCCGATACCAAAGAAAGATGGTAGGATCTGGGTGTGTGTAGATTTCAGGGATTTGAACAAAGCTAGTCCGAAGGACGACTTTCCCTTGCCGCATATTCATGAGTTGGTGGATTTCACAGCGGGGCATGCTTTGCTTTCGTTTATGGATGGCTTCTTAGGCTACAATCAGATAGTGATAGCACCTAAAGGCAGGAAAAGGCGCCTTCACCACCGGTGGAGACCTCTCTTCTGGTGATGCCGTTTGGATTAAAGAATCTTTGGAGCTACATATCAGCGGGCGCGACTATGGTATTGCATGACATGATCCACAAAGAGGTTGAGGTGTGCGTGAGCGACATGATTGTCAAGTCCAAAGAAAGAGGGCCACTACACGCTTTGCAAAAGTTCTTTCAAAGGATCGAGAATTTCGGTTCTTGGTGAATCTTGAGAAGTGCCGTTGATTATTCTGGAGGAAAAATCTTTGGGGTTTCTTATTACGAAGAGGTATCGAAGTTGACCCTTCAAAATCAAGGCCATCTTAGAAATGCCGCCACCAAGAATGAAAAGAATGTGAGAGACTTTACGGGTAAAGTGCAATTCATAAGGCGGTTTATCTCAAAATTAACCTTGACTTGTGAACCACTTTTGGTCTCTTGAAGAAAGGAAAGAAATTCAATGGGACGGCGATGCCATTTGCTTTTGAGCAGATCAAGGAATATTCTGAGAACCCACCCGTGTTGTCACCACTAAAGCGGAAAAGCTGTTGATATTGTACCTTTCGATAGTGAGACTACAAAGTTTGTATGCTCGCGCAAGAATCAGAGGACAAGGTGGAGAGGGCCATCTACTATCTGAGCAAGAAGATGTTGGAGTATGAGACTCGCTACACACCGCTGGAGAAGGCTTACTTAGCCTTGGTATGGGCTACCAGGAAGCTGCGGCACTACCTGTTAGCTCACTCCGTAATGTTGGTTTCACGACTGGATCCCATCAAATATCTTTTCGAGAAACCGGCACTTACGGGTAGGCTAGCTCGTTGGTTGCTGTTGCTTTCCGAATTCGATCTGAAATATGTGACACGCAAGTCAGTCAAGAGAAGAGCAGTAGCAGAATTCTTAGCCGATCATCCAGTGGAAGGAGGTGAAGCAGTTGAGTACTTATTCCCAGATGAGGCCATTTTGCACATCGAAGATAAAACTTGGACGATGTACTTTGACGGTGCGTCAAACCAATACGGATATGGGATATAAGTGTTACTGATAGCACCTGACAACTCCGTATCCTCTAGCCTTCAAACTCCGGTTCAAAGTCTCGAACAACGAAGCAGAATATGAGGCATGTATTGCCGGTCTAGAAGCCGCCCTAGAATTAGGGTCAAAACGGTTGGATGTCATTGGGGACTCAAACCTTGTTGTATCTCAAGCAAAAGGAGATTGGAAAGTCAAAGAAGAAAAAATGATAATGTATCACCAGACCTTGGATTTGTTAATTCCTCGGTTTCAGAAGCTGAACTTTACTTATCTATTAAGGGAAAACAACAGGTTCGCAGATTCACTAGCAACTCTATCTTCCATGATAGACATCCCGTTTGGAGTCCAGATGCGTCCAGTCATTATCGACCAAAAATTTGTACTTGCTTACAAGTCGATTGCCGCTATAGATAAGGTTCAAGATGAGAACCCCTGGTATTACGATATTTGGAATTTCTTGGAGAAAGAAGCATATCCACCAGGGGAAAATGCCAAGGATAAAAGGGCAATCAGAAGAATGGCCGTTCAGTTCATCATCTGCGGGGGTAAACTGTATAAGAAAGGTCATCTGGGAATGCATAACCTGTGTGTAGAAGCCGAAAAATCGAGGCGCCTAATGGAGGCCATCCTTGGAAGAGAATGTGGTGCACATATGAACGAGGTAATGTTGGCTCGGAAGATCCTCAGACAGGGTTACTATTGGTCCACCATGGAGGAGGATTGTATCGACTTTGTTCGGCGATGCCACAAATGTCAGGTCCATGCAAACTGCATGAACATCCCGTCGTCGAAACTATACAACATGACTTCGCCATAGCCATTTTCAGTTTGGGGAATCGATGTGATCGAGGCTGTCACTCCAAAGGGGTCGAATGGGCATGAGTTCATCCTGGTCGCGATAGATTATTTTACAAAGTGGGTCAAGGCCCAATCTTATGCGGTGTTGAAGGCTTCACATGTCGCAAAATTCATCAGAAACAACATCATCTGTCATTATAGAGTCCCAAATGAGATCATTTCAGATAACGGTTCCCACTTCAAGAAGGAAGTGATTTATTTGTTAGAGAAATACAATGTGGCTTTTCATAAGTCATCCACATACCGTCCGCAAACCAATGGAGCGGTGGAGGCCGCCAACAAGAACATCAAACACATACTGCAGAAGATGGTGGAAACCTACCGGGACTGGCTAGATAAGTTGCCGTTTGCTCTGTGGGGCTACCAGACTTCAATCAGAACTTCTACTGGAGCGACTCCGTATTCATTGGTTTATGGGATGGAGGCCGTTCTACCTATTGAAATTGAGGTTCCGTCTTTGCGAGTATTGGCCGAGTGTCAGATACGAGGTAGATTAGCGTGAGCGATTTGAAGAACTCTGTTCTTTGTGGCCTTGATTGAAAGCATTGTACCATGTTCAAGGTTATCGGTAGAATTGCGGAGGCTTTTAACAAGAAAGTTAAGTCGAGAATCGAAGGAAGGAGATTTGGTGCTCAAGGACAACCGAGCTCCCATCCACGACCCAAGGGCAAGTTCGAGACCTAATTGAATTTGGTCCCTACATCATCAAAGCTATATGGTCAAGTGGGCTGTGGTTACGATGGACCTAGATGGCCTAGAGTTCTCCCAACCAATCAATATGGACAAATTGAAGAAATATTATCCCTGAGAGGCTCGCTAGGCCGAAAACCCGAAAGGGCGACCTAGGCAAAAGTTAGAGCACAAAAAATTTGAAACAATAAAAACTGAGCTCGCAAGGATGAAAACCCGCAAAGGGCGGCCTTGGCAAAAGTTAGGCGCAAAGGAAAGTGAAAATACTCGAGTGAACCCAAGCACGAACTCGTAAGGCTTGATTCCCATCTTTGGGATCGTGGCAACTTCCTCCTGAAGTTCAGCCATAAACTTTTCCCCGATCAACTTTGTCCATTTGATCATTTCGGTCATCTTTGTCTATTCAGCATTCAAGGGTTTGGCTGTGATCTCCGGTGCAGTGCTTTTCAGACTAGGGGCAACTTTCCGTTCTTTGTGAAGTCTTCGCGATGTTACTCAAACTAGGGCAACTTTCGATTCTTGAGAATCGATGTTGTGCATCTCGATGTGTGTCTCGAGCATGTCGATTCTGATCTATATCGAAAATAGTTTTGAAAAGTTTTAATAAAAGTTGACTTTGTTGAAATTAATCTTTTTGCAACTAAGACCATTTTTGGACCAAAGCGAAAAATTTTCAGTACCCACAACTTTCAATTTCGTTGATTTCAATACAGAGTTCTCCTGCTCTTGCATACAAATTGAAGTTTCTTTTTTATTACATTCATAAAGAAAACTTGAAAGTACTAATAAAACAATAAATCCGGGGCATAGTTAAGTCAGGTGTTCCTGCGCCCCCTCCCAGAGCTGGTTGAAGCCTCTGATGCCAAGCTAGGCCCAATCTGTGCCTCATCATTAAGCTAATCTATGCACTTATCAGACAAAGTACAATTGAAAGTGGGAGCGGGGGCCAGGAGTTCTCTAGTCCTCCATGCTGTGGCATACCGGGCAAGTTGTGCGCCTCGGGCTGGGAATGCAACAGGATACTCTATTAAGCCAAGGGCACCGCCAAGCAATGCGGTTTGCGGACAAGCTGCACATCCAGCCAAACCACCAACCCTCATATCGACTAGGCGTTGCCTGAAGAAGTAACCACGAGCAGAGTAAGTTGGGCAAGAATCCACAACCTGCAACTTGTCTATCAGCCATACCTGGGAAGGGATGAAAAATGAGAGAATAAAGAATAAAGAATAAAGAGATGTATGATCAGAGAAAAAGTAAGAAGAGGGTTTTGTGAGAAAAACCGAGCTTGAGGGCCGAGTGATGTGAGCAATACATATGTGAGATTGGGTGGAAAACATTACCTGCAGCAGTAGTGGACTTCCCGCAAATTTGGTCGTTTCGTGGCGATGGAAAGCGTCCAAGCCCATCAACGTCTCAACCAGAGTCATGGCGACGCAACTCTTACCCTCCTTCAAACCTTGGGCAACCTCAATCAACCGGACACTAGATCCTCCAAAGCCTGAGGCAAGTAAGAAATGAGATAACATGCACAAACAAAGTGCGTGTTGTCGAAAACCTTGCCAATAACGGTCACCGCGGTCACCGGCACTAGAAAAACGGCAAATCAAACTCGGAATATCCAGCATTCCGTCATGAATCAAAGATCGAGCGTCGGGTATTGAAAGCCCACACATTTGTCCTAAGGCTTGGGCATAGCCAAAACGAAGTCGAGGTAACATCTCTTCGTTGCGCTCGGACTCCATTAAAGCTTGGAAATCTTCGAAGGTAGGACATACCTCTTGCCCACCAAAGCTAAAGACATGTGTTACTGGGTTCCAAAACCTTGCCGTGGCATGGAGGAACGGAAGGTGCAGCAGAGTACGACTTAGAGTGAATAGTGCGTTTATGCTGAACCCCTGAAAATTCAGCTTTTCCGAGCCGTCCAAGTTGCCAATCCAAGCTGAGAGATTCTGGGCAAGAAACTCCTCCATTTGGAGCAAATTAGTGTTGAATTGAGAAAAACTACGAAGCTGAGACCTTTTGTAGAAGATAAGGTTGAGTGGAAGACAGATGTTAGCATTCTGCTGGTTCTTACAATTTATGGTCGGCCAGCCAAACATAGTGCCGACCAGCCATCACTTTTGGCCGATGGCCATTCCTTGAGGCCGATGGCTTTCCTTTGTGGCCAGTGGTCTTCTTTCTTGTCCCATGAGCTGTTTATGAGTTGAACATGCTGAGGGATTGTGGTTGGAACCTCTACCGATACCCGCCGGTGACCGATTCTTGCAGGGTCATACCCTTTTGCTTATCGAGTTGTTGTATATTTGCTTATCAAGTTGTATTTCGCTCTCTTTAAGTCTTTGATTTGCTTATCGAGTTGTACTCCCACTTGGTTGACTTATCGAGTTTCTTTGTTTTGCTTATCGAGTTGTAAGTCGGTTCACTACCTGATTATTACGATGTGAGTGCTCAATTTTCAAACAAAGTTCAATTTCATTTACATTGTTATGTGATACCACACGATGCGATGCATAGGAAGTACAAATATGACACCTTTTTGAACAAAATAGATGTTTCATTTCCATCATGTATTTTGCAAAATACACAGTTTTTAAAAAAAATAATAACCTACCTGAGGCAGTGCGATGTGCTTAAACTACCAGTAAAAAGGAAAGTAAAGCAAAAGAGGGCAGGGCAGTAGGGCATAGGGATTGAATGCCGATAACCTCCCCTCGCGGTCAATACATCCCGCACTCTTGTTCAAGTCAACGGTATGGTTTGGCACCTTCCTTACTCAAGACAGTGCAAGGAAGTGTACTTTTTCGGAACATTAGTAGGCCTTCGAGTTGACCTCAGGCCGTGTCTCTTTGACCGATGCTTCGTACGTGCGAGGAACACCCCTTCCCATATCCTTTTTGTATCTTGTGAACTCCACAAATCGCTTCAATTATACTGTGCTACAATGCTTTGCATTTCAACATCATGAATGATTTGTCTTTACTATGCTTCAAGTTCCTATACACATTGCATGCGTTGTCGCGTTATGCTTTACTTATATGTGTTCAAGTTCCTATACACATTGCATGCGTTGTCGCGTTATGCTTTATTTATATGTGTTCAAGTTCCCATACACATTGCGTACATACGTGCATTACTTTACTTATATGTGTTCAAGTTCTTATACACATTGCATGCATTGTCGCGTTATGCTTTACTTATATGTGTTCAAGTCCCTATACACATTGCATGCGTTGTCACGTTATGCTTTACTTATATGTGTTCAAGTTCCTATACACATTGTACGCGTTGTCGCGTGTACTTTACTCACATGTGTTCAAGTTCCTTCACACATTGTATGCGTTGTCGCGTGTACTTTGCTTATATGTGTTTGTGCCTACTTAGCATTATTATGCTTGTTTTGAATCGCATTATTATGCGTCCTACTCGGCTTGCGTTGTCATGCATACCCTCCTTGCATTGTTACGCGCACTTCACCTACGTTGTCGCGCAGCTTTCGACTGCATTGTTATGCATGTTGCTAACAATATTGTACCTGTTAAGTTCTCTTTCTTTTTCAGGCACGATATTGTATGTACGGTTCATTCGAGGCTGGTGCAACCAGATGAGCCGCGCAGGTATTGTATTCTCCATGTCAAGCCTAGCGAGAATTGCATAATTCTCTTACATCCTTTTTGCATTATAGTGTAGTTGGATTTGTGTTTGCTAGCTTAAAACTGTTGCATTGTTATGCTTCGTTACAGCTTTCTTTGCATGATCATAAGTTATGCTCGGCTTCTTGCATTGTCAGTTGCATTTTGCCCCTGCCTTCGGGCGCATATCTTTATTGTCTTGCATGCTTTGTCTAAGTCTTCGGCCTTGTCAAAAATGGGTCGTCTCTGGGCTTTGACAATCATTCCCGTCATTGTTATGACTTTCGAGTTCTGTCAAAGAGGGGCAACTGTAGATACCCCATTTTTGACCGTCCTCAAGACTTGGATGTCACCGCTTGAACACTCGGTGATTACCCATGTTCGTGTTCGTTTTGAGTTCCCGGAAGTCTCGACTACGTGCCTTGCCTCAGGATCTCTAAACTCGACTGTTTTTGTTTGGTTTTGCACCAAACACTTGTGTTTTTGCTTCTGAGGGTAGAGAGTAGCTTGTTAGCTACCCCTGACACCCACCAGCCCTGGCTTGAGGCCACTGGTCGTGTATTCTTTCTACGGGCCATTGGTGTGATATACCATTGGCCGGTCGGCATCTTATGTGGTTGGCCGGCCATCTGTTTGGCCGATGGCCTCATTTTCTGGCCGATACCACATTTTTGCCTTTTTTAGGCATAATGCATACCAATTGCCGTTGGAATGTCTGAGACCACCCCATGCAAGTATGGTGTTTTAGCCTTTGACTCTTTTGACCCACCTTCTTCCCCCTTTTCCTCAAGCTTCTTGAGAAAGCTTGACCCATTTGTCTTAGCTTTCTCAAGAAGCTTGCACCCTTAGCTTAGCTTCCCTTGGAAGCCTTGACCCTTTTAGGATAGCTTCTCTTGGAAGCTTAGCCTTTACCTTGTCTATATAAGGAGACCTTCCTCATTCTTTGGGTGGTTCAGTAAAAACCAGAGCAAAAACACACACACACACACACATATATATATATATATATATATCTGATATACACTTTCTCTCTCTATATCTCCCTCTCTCTCTTCATTGTGTGTGTGTTTAAGGGCCAAAAGGGTGATTTCTTCTTAGTTTTGCACTAAGACACACACTACTACACCATACTTCGACTTTGGGAGGCATTGAGGGTTTGTTCTTGAGGTTTTGGACTTATTTTGATTAGAAGAAGGGGGCTGCACTTGCTGTTCTTCAAGGGTTCTTCGAGGGTAACACTTTTACTTTATATTTCCCAATCTTGCACTAGTCTTTAACCTATATTTCTTACTGTTTTAGACTTTGTGTATAACTGAAAAAAGTCTTATATTTGCATGCTTAAGATACTTCATTAAGGTTGTTTTGGTGTTAAGGGTCGACCTCCCCCTCTTAAGCCTTGTTTGGCCCTTTTGGTGCTCTCTTTGTTAAGCTGTGGTTACTGTGGTGTGTTGACCTTCTCACCACTGAAATCCAGTGGACTTTCAGTGGTGAAGAAGGAGTTTTGAAGTCTTGTATAGGGGAGGGACACCCCTCTCCCTTGGTCTCTCTTTTGTTTGCATCTTTGGCCCATAAGGGTAGCATGTATGATTAGTTGCTCTTGGTTTCATTTCAAAGGTTTTTGGGCATTATTGGGACATATTATATCTCTTTTTTGAGTCGGATTAATGGCCCCTTGCATGCCTCATATACTTGCTTTATATTCCCCCATTTTTCCTAGAAATGCATCTTGCCATTAGACCATCATGCTTGCATATTTTTGCCTAGCTTTGTGAAGTTTTTAGTCATATTTTGCCATGCTTGAGGTCTGTTAGGAGTTGATTTGGTCATGCATTTCATGCTTTATGTAGCCTCTTTGCATTCTAGCATTTTGGCATCGGGTGTGTGAGTCACGAGCATGCTTGAGTTGGCCTATTTTAGTGGTTTGGAATCACTTGTGGTGTCATTTTAGTCCATGTTTTGTGCTTACATGCTTACATTTGTTACCCTTTTAATGCCTTGATGAGATGTGGTCTTATGCTCCATGTTTAGGCCTTAGTGTATGCCTTTTGTTTAAGTCATTTGGGATGCCATTCATGTGGGTTTCGGGGTGTATTTTGCTACATTAAAACTCTGTTTTGGGTTGCTTAGCCCATGCCATGTGTGGTCATGATAGTTGTAGTAGAATGCTCCTTGTTCATGCCTTAGCCTTAGGCCCTTTGGTATGCATGTTTGCATGAGCATTTGTCCACCCTTTGCATCATTTTTGGCCACTGTTTTGGGGCATGGCTGAGGCCTCTCACTTCAGTTTAAGCCCCTCTTGGGTGCATAGTTGCATGTTTGACATATTGTCTCTAATTACATGCTTGCATTATACCATGTTTGCATTACATATTAGATTGCATTGCATTGCCTCTTGTATGATTAGCGCATTGCACATTTGCATATTAGGTTGCATTGCATTTGGCATGCCTTGCTTACTTGGTTTCATATCGCATATGTGAGGTGCATTGCATACTTGCATAGCATTTTGCTTGGTTTGGGGTGTCAAATCAAGCATGAAGAGTGAGGTGTGTTCGTACTCGAAGTGACGAAACACGCCTTAACCCTCGATCACCAATGCCCTTGATCTCAACATGATAGGGCACAAGGCATTAATCTCTTTTGTGCATGCATTTATATTAAGTTGCAAACTTGGTGCCTTAAGCCATCATGCATTGAGATGCGTGATTGGTGGCCCGAGTACCAAGGGCCACACTCCCATGAGGCCATAGCATGATTGGGAAGGTGGTTATGCATACATTGCTTTGAATTTCCTTGCCATGCACTGTCTGCCCTTTGTTGCTGTCAAAAACAGGTTTCTGCAGGAAGAAATGGCCGGCCGGCCACATACAGTGTCTACCGGCCATCAATTACCAGTCGGTGGCATAACTTTTGGCCGATAAGCCCATATTCATGGCCAGTGAACTTACATTGTGGCCGGTGACACCCCAGAACACTCAGAGGGTGATTCAAAATGGGTCTAGGGACTTTCATGATTTTCAGAGGAGCAAGGCAGTGTAAACAGAGGCAACAGTGCTATGGCAGTGAATTTCCGGGCGGGACGAGTCGAGCATGCATCATCCTAGTATTCCGAGGTGGGGCTGTGGCCATCCTATTTCTGCATTTAATTTGTTAATTAAATAGAAGATATGTAATATTTAATTAGTTAGAATTGTTAATTATTTATTTGTTTTGTATTATTTATTCGGACCCTTCGAGCGATGGCACAATTGTAATAAGTGTGCGTGTGTGTGATGCATGTCTTCCAACCCCACGTCTTTCTCCCTTTTATTTACCAGCTTATGATGATTAGTTTAAGGCATGTTTCAATTAGCATACTTATGATAGCATGTTTGCATTCATTCACCTGTCTTGCATGCATCAAGCTCGGCTCATCATACTAACTGCATTGTATTTCAATTTCAAGTTGAATACTTGTTAGCTGGAGCATCACCATATGCCATATTTGGATAGCCGAGCCTATTGTAGTTACACCTCACATGTGTTGCATTAGCCACCCTAATATGAACTAGGATCATGCATATGACTACTAACTAATTTTTGTTTTGGCTTGGAGTACTCGGTAAGCTTTTGTGCTTTAGCATCCTTGCATGCGTGTGAGTGTTGCCATGATAGCATGCTTTACCATGAGGCTATGTGTTTAAATGATATAACTACTTGAATACTTGTGGGTGAAGGCTGTGTTATTTGAATTGGAACAATGCATTGAATGCGAGTTTTAAGCCCACTAGATAGTGGCAAAATCATGTTTTCTAAGCCCACCCGAAGGTGGCAAAATCTGCATTTTAAGCCTACTTGCGAGTAGCAAACTGCTTTCAAAAACAAACATGAAATGTTTTGTTCCAATTCAGGCGATCCAGTCTATACTTGTTTGCCGCGCGCATCACGTAGTAAATCTGGGCTGATAACCGGAATAAGAACGCATGTGTTTTTAAAAACGAGATATCATGATTAGTAGAGGCCGATCTTCGGATCGGGGGAGGGGGGGTGCTCATAGCTGACCTTCCCCAATCGTACCCAAGTTCCCGAGCCGAGACAACTTTGGTAATGACGGACACGTGGCCTTTGGCAAACGAGTCAGGGTTTCCTAAATTTCTCAAAATAAAATATTTAGGTGGCGACTCTGTATCTAGCAAAGTAATTCATGTTTGACACTTCTTTACAAAAATCTATTTTCCAAAACAATTTGCCAGATTTGAACTCTTTGGTTCAGATTAAGAACCGTGACAATTTGAGTTCGAACTGTAGTAGGCCTAATGAACAAAACAGGATTTTCCTCCCGGGACGTTCGGGAATGTCTACACTCATCCAAGCTAAATTTATTAGAAAGGAGTATTTACTTGCTATCGCAACTGAATTGTTGATTATTGTTATTTTATTTTATTTTTTTTGAAACGTGAAAAAAAGATATTTTTTGGTGTTGTCACCGCAGCCATGGGTCCTGACTTTAGGATAATTTGTGTCAGTTAGATTTAACTCAACTCACTACCAAAACACCAATGAACTCCAGCCACACATTACCAAACTCAATATTTTTGTTGTTGCATCTTAATCATTGATTGAAATAAATAACTTATTATTTATTTATTGCATCAAATTACTTGCTGCTATTTGGTGGCAACACTTGACTGAACAATTTATCCAAGTTGAGGGATGATGAACCACCAGCTTCGACTGCCTCCTCCGCCTTCTTCTTCCACTCCATGGCATTCCTCTTCATCTCCTTCCCCTTCTCACCCTCCATCAACTCCCTCACAAGCTTCTCTACTTCTTCTCGCTTCACATCACTATCTATCTCCAACCCAATCCCCCATTCACCGCAACTGTACCAGCAATTCGTGTGCTGTTCGGCGAAAAACGGCCAACAAATCATTGGAACACCGCCAGAAACGCTTTCGATCGTGGAATTCCACCCACTGTGAGTCAAGAACCCCCCAATCGCAGGGTGGTTCAGGACCTGTTCTTGAGGGCACCAACTCGCTAACACCCCTCTGTTTTTAGTCTCCGCCACGAACTCCGACGGCAAAATGGCAGTGTCGCCAGAAACAATGTCCGGCCGAATTACCCACAAAAAGTTCTTCTCGCTATTGGCGAGTCCCCATGCGAACTCAGTGAGTTGTTGGGCGGTCATGACAGTGATGCTACCGAAATTCACGTACACAACCGAGTTGGGTTGTTGGGAATCCAGCCAATCAATGCACTCGGGCTGTTCTTTCCAGAAATTGGTGTCGATAGATTTCAATCTGTGATCGGAGATCTGGTTTAAGATCAAATGGAGTGGACCGATGGTGTAGATAGGAGGGAGATTGGAGGAGAGAGAGTCTACAGCGGCGCGTTCGAGCACGTCGAATGTGTTTAGGACTATAGCAGAGGCTTTGAAAGCGGCCTCTGATTCGTGTATGAATAAGTTGAGCATGATGTCATTTGGGTCAGTGGTTCGGATGAAGCTTGGTAGATCTTTCAATCGGATGTTGTTCATTCCAGGAATCCAATCAATTGTCGTCTCCAAATACCCATTTGTAAGGCAGCTCGCATCTGCATTCGATCACAAAATTACGTAAATAGATGTAAGAATGTAAATTTCAAAAATCTTTTTAATTATTATATTATTATATTTTGAATTAATAAAGTTAAAAGTTGGCCTTTAATCTCTCTCGGAAATCAATTGATAAAATCCCTAGAGCTAAAAGCATTTCAACAAATGTAGGTTTTGGTTAAATAAAACTAATGAATCATAAAAATTTTGTTTCATCATTCTTAACAAATTATTTTTAAATTAATTTTTGGTTAATTTTGCTACATTACAAAGCAACATTATTCACAAGTTACATAATATTTTATTATTTATTTTTAAGAGTGACTGAACATTTTACCAAACGACTAGCAACTACACAATTTATTTTTTTTTAGAATATGAAGTTGCAAAGATATAATAACAATAGAAGAAGTTTGGATTTTAGGAAATATGAAACTGTATATATGTATATATATTAACAATACAAAATTAGCAACTTTTCTTTTTAACAATACAAACTGAATATTTTATAAAATTAAATTTTAGAATGGAGATGAAATGCGTATATAAAAAAATGCTAGTTAAAATAACAAAAGTAATTTTTTCTTTTTTTGTTATAATTTGATTTAAAATTTGCTGAAACTGATATAGATATTCTAAGCTAAAGTTTCTACTCACTTTTAATTGCAACAATAAATTCTCATATCTCACCATAAATAGAAAGGGTTTGACTTCTTTCATGTTGGAGATCCAATTTAAGAGAGTTTTTGAATTTAGTAGGCTTATTACAAGTCCAATCTTGGCAATCCAAACCATTCATTTTTTATAACTCATTGAGAAGAATATTCATGTAAAAAATTTAAATAATTGGATTTCAGTAACTATATATTTGAATCATATTTATCTTTAAAAATAGAAGATTATTCTTAAAATTATATTAGCCGTCCATTTTTTTAAGATAAATGTGATTTAAATATATAAATACCGAAATCCAATCATCTTAATTTTTTTTTCATGAATATTCTTCTTAATGAATACTGAAAAGTGAATGATGTTGGATCACCGAGATTTGGTTTATAATAGGCTCATTAAGCCCAACTGCTTTCTCAAGTTGAATCCCTAATATGAGAAAATGTCATACTTTTTGAGGGGTAAATTATACTGGTATTTTTTACATCTTAATTGTTGTGTCATTTTAGTCTTTATATTTTTAAATTTTTATTAATATGTGCACTAAAAGTATATGTTAAGAAACTATTAAATAAGTACAACTATTTTTACTAAGAAAAATGCTTGGTAGCTTGAATTTGTATGGTTCAAATGACTTGAATGTATCAAAATAACGTTGTTTTGAAACATTCAAGTCATTTGGGTCATAAAAATTCGGACTATCAAGCATTATTGTTCTACTAATATAAAAAGTTGTAAAAACTTAAATCTTGTCGTTTTTTTATAGGAAGACCAAAACATCTTTTTGTTTTTCCTTTCATTTCCTTTTATTTTTTGTCTTTGTTTGTTATAGAAATAATTTTTAAAACTCTAAAAACATCTTCTTCTTCCTTTTTTTTTTTTATTAAATTAATTTCTAATTTTTCAAAATAAAATTTAAAATTTTAACCAAACAAAAATAATTTCTAACTAAAGTTCTTTCAATTTGGATTAACCTGTTATAAAAATTATGAAATATACAATACATAAAATTAAATATAAAAAATAAAAGAGAAGATAAATAGTGGACAATTGAGTGCTATCGTATGATAAAATTAGGCTTTTAATTATAATTTTTTTTTTGTTTTTATTTATTTTTAATATTAATAGTTAAAAAGCTTACGATTGATTTTGTACGCCACGAATGGAGTGTTTTTGTCCTCATAAAAGAAAATATCATATTTATTATTTTTTTTAAAATATTAAATTTATTTATACTTTTGTTCAACATTTTCTATATTTTTAATGAAGAATGTTTAAAACTCACATAAAAATCTCACAATTATACTTATAATGATGTGATATTATATGTGTCAACTTTTAATTTATTATACATCTAATAATATAGGATCTTATTCTCTTGTCACATCATTATGGTAGATCTGTGAATTAAAAATGTGAGTCTATAGCATCACTCATTTTTAATTGATTTAATTTTAATCTTAAATTTTTTTACTTTGTCTCAATTCGGTTTAATTGACTATAACCATTACATTATTTTTATGAAAAATGTGCAGAATAGCGGCTTCAGTCATACTTTTAAGAGTAAAATTATAAACTTGATCAATTTAGCAAGTTAATCTCAATCAATACTATCATTAGCTTTTGTAAAAAGATCTTAATAGCGTTGTCAATTGGACTAAATCGACACAAAATTTAAAATTAAGAATCAAAATTCAATAAATTAAAATAATAGAAGGAACAAAATATATGAACCTCTGGGGTAATTTTTTTGTTTTATTTTTGTTTTTTTAGATTAAAGGTTTTATTTACCTTTGAGAGGAACAAGACCACGTTCCACAAGATGTTTGTAGTGTGTATAAGCCAAGAACCCACAAGCGCTTGGTGTCCAGAAGAGTATTTCAGGGACACCAAACTCTTGAGCAGCTTTGAGAGTGAAGCTCATGAACCCATCGGAGACGATACACGTCACCGGCGGCACATCCGATGATGACGATGACGATGACATGTCATTGAGCTTGGAGAGTAAATTGTGGAAAGGAACAACGCAATTTTTGGAGGTAGATTCGGAGAGAGAAGGGATGTCTTGGGTGGAGTCGGCTTCTGAAGGAGGGAGGCCATCGGGGATGGTTTCGAACTGGAAGTCCGGCAACCCGTGGACGGCGTTGGTACCTCTGGACCTGAGTAAACGTTGGTGATTGTATTCGGTGTTGACAAAGGTTATGTGAAAGCCTCTGTAGTGGAGTAGCTTTGCTAGTTTTAGCATTGGGTTCACATGGCCTTGTGCTGGAAATGGTATACACACTGCATGTGGCATTTTATCTCCACCCATATCTCTCTCTCTCTCTCTCTCTCTCTCTAATGATATGAGTGAGATAGAAGAAGTGAGGGTTGCCTTCCTTTTATAAGCAAATCTATTTTGGAAAATCACCTAGAAGTCCCGTTTATATTTTATAGATTTAGGGGCGTTTGTTTGGATTTTTTTTTAGTTAACTTATAATTTTTAGGTTTCAAAAAATTATTTTAGACTGTTTAATTAAATTTATTTTAAACGGCTTCTAATTCTAATAACTTATTTTAATTCAAAAAAGTTGATTCTGAAAAGCTGTTCACCCTTTGCTTTTGATTATCAGTTTTTGCTGTGGACATGTTAATTTACGGTTATACTCTTAGCATTTTTTATTTTTTATTTTTTTAAAAATTAAAAAAGACCTAAATGGATTATACATTATTATTATTTTTTATGAAAAATGTAGACAAGTAGTTAATAACAAAAAATAAAAATTAATTTAAAAAGCTATTTCACAGTTTATTTAACAAACACCACTCAGCAACTTAAATTTATAATCCAACAGTTACACCAAACAGACTAACAACTTCTGATTAAAGTCATAATCTATAATCTGTTAAGTTATAACCTATAATCTATTTTAACAGTTACACTAAACTGGGCCTTAATAATGTATAGGTGATATGATTCTTTGATGATTAGAGAAAATATGAGAGATAGTGTTATTTTTAATATTCTATTTGATTGCCACATTATTGGATTTGAAAATTAAGTCGAATTTTTAGTCTCGAATAATAATACTCATATTTTTAATAGAAAAATGATAATGAGGGAGGGTTTGAGAATTTGAATTTTTTTTTTTAAATTTTTATAAATAAATCGTGCAAAAAAAAAAAGAAAAGAAAAAAAAAAGACACAAGGTAAAGAGAATGTGTTAATCTTCCAAATAAGGCGTAGATAAATAGTAGGTATTGAGATTAAAAATATATATATATATATATATATTTATAATATGAGTATACAATGTGTAAATTTAAAATTTATTGGAGGGTGTTCTTAGGTTTCTTTGTGTTGATTACGGAACCACTTTGACAATAATTCAATTTGTAAGAACTTTTGAGAACATCATCTAAAAAAAAAAAAAATTTAAATTAAATTAATTAGACAATTATAATCACTTAATCAAATTATATTTGTCATTTAAAAAAAAAAAAAGATGACCAGTATAGTTTTGAGTATAGACTAATAATTCTTTTGAAATTAAATATAATCTGATTATGCATTTACAATTGTTCAATTAACATATTTTTTTAACGAGCGATCTTCACAAAGAGTTGTATAATTTAAACAATTTGAATATCTAGAAAGGTCCATAATAAACTTGCGAAAACCTAACAATACCCTCTAACCTAATCTTTTGTTTTGGATTATATACACGAAATAATGCTAAAGATCTACACATTTGATTTACAAAGAAATTAGGCCCTCAATGATTACGTACGTAACAAATTAAAAATTAACACCTACCTTGAGATATCATTATAGATAGAAGTATGAAACCTTTTTGAGAATCTCAAATATTTTCCCTATAGAGGCATTTTAGGAATTGATTAGGTAAAAGATGACCCATTAGTAGTTATCAATAGTTGTCAAGGAACCAGGGACGGAATTAGGATTTCATTTTTGGAGGAGCCAAAAGAAAAATAATTTTTTTAACCATATACACAAAACACACATATATGTATATATGATATATAAAATATTTATACATAAAAAAAAAAATAAATACCATAGAAGTAATTTTTTTTTTTTTTTTTTTATCAGCAAAGAAAAATTTCATTAAATAGCATGAAATTAAAGGTACAGGAAGAAGACATGCATTGAGAGAGATTCAGAGGTATAAAAATACCCCTACTACTGCTACTCGCATCCATACAACCAATCCCTAAGCCTCTCGATTTTTTTTTTTTTTAAACAAAAAGTTAAGAAGAACTTAACTAGAGAATTAAAATACATGAATCCCCACTGAATCAACCCACCAAAACACCCAAACCAAACTAAATGAACTAACCCAACGCCCAACATAAACTAAACAATAAACTAAACCAACACCGGGAACACCACCCAACACCTCTGTAGCTACACTCCCAACACGCCTCTGCTGAAGCCTAACCCAGCACGCCTCTGCTGTATCACGCCACTGCTACTACCTAGGCTGCTGCAACACCTAATCTGCTGCCCACGCCACCAACAGGCACGCCTCTGCCGAGGATACTCCAAAGCCACCGCCGGGAACAACACCACTTTGGGCTGCCGGAACACCACCCATCGCCGACAAGAAACCACCTCTTTGGAACTCCCTCCAGGTCTACTACTAGTTCATCACCGCGGATCCACCGAACACCGCCAAACACCACTGATCCACATACCCACCGAACACCGCCAAACCCACCAGACACCACTGATCAACACCCAAAAAACACCTAACACCTATGCTGCTACAACTCTTCAAGCACACACCACGCCTCTGCTGCAGCCCACACCGACATTTTACACCTCACTTTCACACCAACCACGCCTATGCTTCATCTACAACTCCCCAGGCCCTCACCTATGCTGCTATACCGAGGCCCTCACTTATCCCCTGCTAATCTACCCACACACACGCCTCAGCTGCTACCACATCCAATCCCACACCTATGCTGTTATTCCGACCAAGACACCAACCCTGCCGCTGCAACACCCCTGCTAAACTTGACAGCGCAGCTCCAACATTTGCTGCAATGCCAAACTCCTCTCCAGTGGTGGTGATAGTTCTTCACCATACTCACCCTACGGAACCACACACCCACCGAACACCGACCACCCTCTGGGACACCTCCAAAACAATGGAAGAAGTTCACCCCTCAAACTCTCACTCGAAGAGGAACACTCGAGTGAAAACCAGACAGAACTGAATCGCCAACGACACCCATGTTACCGCCCAAACATAGCATCAAACTACTCCACCAATATGAACCGGAGTTCACCCCTCAAGCTCCTACTTGCAAGAGAGCGCTCGAATGAAAATCCAGGACGACCCTTGAAGAGTCAGCTGTAACGGTCCCTGACACACCACCAAAAAACTCTACCGCAGCAACGCCGAACACCTAGGTGGGGAAATTGGGGGACTCACATTTATTGAAAGAAAGAAACTAATATGCGGAAAGAGCTAGGCCAAAAAGAGGCCGGAAGGAGCTAGGCCAGCCGACCGCCATAGCCAAAGGCGACGGCCGGCCGGCCCAAAACGAGGCCGGGGAAGGAGGTTTTTAGAGAGAGAGAGAGACCATAGAAGTAATTTTTAATACTTATTCATCTTGATTTCTCCATCTTGATTTCTCCATAGAAGGAGGTTTTTTTTCCATCTTGATTTCTCTTTTTATTTTACATCAAAAAATACTTATTCATCCTATTAAAAACCATAGAAGTAATTTTTAATAGGATGAATAAGTATTTTTTGATGTAAAATAAAAAGAGAAATCAAGATGGAAAAAAAATGACATATATTTTTTTATACTGGGGGGCTATTTTATATATAAAATGATATATATATATATATATATTTAAAATTCTATGACAAACAATAATGCTCACAGAAATAAGAGGTCACAACCTTATAGTATTCTCCTAGTTCCCTCTTGGAAGGAACTAAACTTGGCTAATTTTTAGCATTAAATGATTAAGTTTTGTATACACGTATTGTGGGAATTGATCATGCCCAAGATGGCCTAATCTAGTTCACAATAAAATTAAATTAAATTAAATTGGACTCCTAATAGTTAATCAATAGTATTTTTGTTTCAATAATGCTAGAGATTAAAAAAAAGACTAATGAAAATATCTCGTAATTAGATTCATTTAAAGTGTAGATCTCACCATTCAAATATTAAATTTAAATCATAACTCAATTCTTGATTCCTAACATTATTATCATCAAAAATGCTAAAAATTTTAAAAATTTTATCAAATGTCTCACATGGGTACATGGGTGTGGCACGCTCATATGAGACATTTAGTAGAATTTTTAATAAATTTTTTAAAATCTCTAGCACTATTCTATTATCATTAATATACTACTAATTAATATACTAATTGATATGTGTAGCATTACGGTTGTAATTTTTGTATATAACTATTGTGGGAACTGATTAGGTCCAAGGTGGCCCACCATTGTTTGTTTGTTTGTTTGTTTGTTTTTTTTTTTTGGGGGGGGGGGGGGATTACCAATCGATGGTATTATAAAAAATTATTACAGATTCATGATAAAGTTTATAAATTTAATTATTAATGTGTATAAAATTTATCACTTATTTGTAATTTTTTTAAAAAAAATTATACTCACTCTGTCCTAAAATAATAGTCTCTTATTTTATTTTTTATTATCCCAAAATATTAGTTCATTTTCAAAGATCAATGACTAAAATAACATAAATTTTTTATTTTGCCATTCTTTTAAATTCAATAAAATTACTTTGAAATGTAGTGATTGTACTATCAAAGAATAATTTTAAAACATTAATATTTTTAAAGTATAATCATTATATTATAAAAAAATTAAATTCTCACAAAACTGATAACAACTTCTCTACTCAACTTTCTAAACGAATTAGGATCCTCTGCCATGGTAGCTTGCAGTGATTCCTGCGGTGGTATTTTAAACGACGTCGTTTATTAAAGGTTTTTTTTTTTTAACCTTCCTCATAACTCTCTTTTCCTTTCTCTCTCCTCCATTACAACCTAAACTTGACAGACAAAACCAGAACAGAGGTAATAAGAGAGAGACGTTGAAGAAATAGAGTTGGCAAGGCGAGTCGGCGGTGAGGCTAGGTGAAACGGCGGCGGTGAGGCTAGATGAGAGAGGAAGAGCTCACATACCCTGGATCGAGGGTTTTCAAAGAGAGATCAGCAAAGAAAACACAACACAGCCATGGAAAGCTTCATTGCCTTCATTGCCTACAACACAGAGCCATAAACATAGATCTGCTACTTGTGTTGTTCCTATTTAATTTTAATGAACCCATTTGTTTTAAAATTTTAGACTTTTATGATAATAATTATACAAATCAAATTTGGAGATTATTGTTTAACTGGGAAGCTTCTTCATATATGAACAATTAAATTTAGGTTGTGGGCTTCTTGCCAACACTTTCTGCCCCTATATTCCTATGATTGTGTGAATCTTTGTATGTGTTGTCGGTGTATTGCATCGGTGATGAAAAGTTAAGAAATAGGGATCCGTTAACACAAAGGTTTGGGATGGAGGTGGAGGTGGGTTGCGACAATGAGGTGGTGGGTGTAGGGAGGGAAGGGTTGGTAAATGTTTTGGGATGGCCAGCTCGCCGAAAATGGAGTGACAGCGAGATCTCCGGCGATATTTCTGTCCATCCTTCTCTCAGTTTCTTCCTTCTCTCACTTTCTTTCCTTTTTTTTTTTTTTTTTTTTTGCCCCAAAACGACATTTTTTTTTTTTTTGCCCCAAAACGACGTCGTTTTGGGATACTACAGGAACCATGGTAGGAAACCACGGCAGAAGATCCGGACTCTTTGTAAACAGCTATACTTATCCCAAAAAAACTTTGTGACAGCTATCTGATCTTAAAAATAAATAAATAAATAAATAAATAAACTTTGTTACAGCTATTTTTCTTTAAAAATAAATAAATAAAGTATTGAAAACCATGTGCCAAAGCCTTTTGACATCCAGTTAAACGGAAACATTTTCTTTTTGAATTTTTTTTGTTTTTATTGATTTTTAAAAAAAAATTTAAGTTAATTTTTTTTTATACTTTTTAGATCCATATAGTGTAGAATGAACTTAAAAAAGATTTTTTTTTTTTTTTTTTTGTTGTCTTTACTATACTTTTAATTTTTTTAAAAAATTATTTCTAATCCACCTAATTGAGTAGAATCTAAAAACATAATTTAAAACTTCACATAGAACCAAAAAAAACAAACAAACAAACAAACAAAAGTTATAATTTCATATCCAAACTTGACGGATCGGTAAGGTCTATTATAGGTATCGTTTTGATGACCTGAACTGTTCATTTTGTAAGCTCTTCAACCTATCATCCATGAAAAAAATCTGATCAATCTAATAATTGTAACATTTTCTTTTTAGGGTAATTAAAAATCAGTGGATGTTTGAAAAAAATATTTTAAAATTAACGATAAACTTTATAAATATTAAAAAATAAAATTACAAACTTTCTAATGAATTTATAAAGTGAGTCGCTATTTTCACTCAATTTTGCTCTAAATACACTCTCTTCTTTGTCTTTATTATCCATAGGGGGGAGTGTATTTTAAGTAAAGTGGTGTGTGAATAGTAATTGACAGGGATAGGCCCACAAGGACCACGGCCCACCATGAGTAAACCCAAGCCCACCATTTAGACCCCATTACACAACCTTGGTCAAGAAACCCAGTGCAGTTGGAAGCCAACCCGAAGCAGAAAGGCCAATGATGCTTGGACACATGGCGGTCTGAAACATTCATGTCAGCAGACAAAGATCTGCAAAGTTATTGCCACAGCACATCACCATTAATGCAACCCATCATCGCATTTATTGCGACAACACCCCTCAGCCGGAATGGCACCCCCTCACCCTGAACGAGACGAACCACGGCGCAAGCTTTCGGCAAAAAGGTCAAAACGACTAAGACAGCGAAATGATTATCAAAGGATATAAGCAAAGCTCGAAGACAAGAAGAAGGTTAAGTTTTCCATCCCCTCTCTCTCTCTCTACATTTTTCTGTCCATCACCTTCTCTAACTCACACACCGGAGGGTTCGCCGGGGGACTACCCCGTTCCTCGATTGAACTTGTATGCAGGTTATCCAGTGGGCTTGTGGAGCTTGGATCGGTCCAGCCCATTCACGAGGACTCACTGTACCATCAGTAATTATGTATAATAAGGTCAAAAAAAATGGAGTTTATATGGAATAAAATGGAGTGGAAATAGCGGGCCCTTTTTATAAATAGTTTTTAAAGATAAATTTGATATGTAAATTTTCCTTCTTTTTATGACATTTGTCTCTAAAAAAATGATGATAAATATATTTTAAAAAATAAATTATACATTTTTTTTATAACAAATTAACGCAGCGGAATACACTGGGACTAGATATCGTTCTAGTATACGAAAGGGGCTCTCGAATCGATGAGAAAAATAAAACCTTGAATCTACAAGGAAGAAAAAATATCTCAATATTATTGATTGAATCACCTCCATTACATATGCTTGTAAGCTTATTTATAATAAACTAAACCTAATACTTATAAGAAAAGTAATTCTAAAATAAACTATAAAACTTAAATTAACACAAATTAAGAAACTTGAGAGAATAGGAAACTAAAATTCTAAACTATTTAAAATTCTAGTCAAAATCTAATTCCAAAATAATAAAATTAAGAAATAATATATCAAAAATATTAAAACTAAAAATATAAAAATTATTAAAATCTTTTCCTACATCACAAATGTAATAAAATAAAAATATTACAATTATTAAGTCAATCTAATTTTTTTAAAAATAATATATATCTATATATATAAAGGGGCGCTGCCTTATAGTTCTCATATTCAAAGTTCAAAACTCATCTAATTCTAAAACAAAATACTTGCAACAATTAGTCTTACATAATTTTAATTGTTATCAAAAAGTCTTTTTTTTAAAAAAAGAAAAAATAAATAAAGACGTTGTTATATCCCATCATCACCGAACTTCTGTTAGATGGTCATCGAAGGCTTATCGGAATGTTTTAACATCACTAGGAAGTCATTGGAGTATCGCCAGAGTATTCTGAATGTCACTAGAAGTTTCCGGAATGTCTAGAATGTTGCTGGATGTCAAGAATGTCGCTGAAGACTCACCGGAATATTCAAAATATTGTCTAAAAGAAAGAATAAATAAAAAAATTAGAGTGAAAAAATATAGTAAAATGTGCTAAATACTGATAAATTGTAAGGAAAAAAATTAACAAGAAGAAATAACAACAATGAGAAAAAAACGTAAGTTGTTTTTTAATTTTTGTAAAATTTAAGCAAATGATCTCCTATATTGATCAAGCTGAAAAGTATGTTTTGAAATTATAAAATTGTTACTGCTTCAAAATATGATTCTATTAAGTATTTCTCCTTATTAATCAAATAAAAAAAACATATTATAAAACTGAAAAATTTTATAGTAAAAGCATGTTATGAAATTGTAAAATTTTATAATTTTAAAGCATAATTCATTTCAGCACAAAATAACTGAAACTGAAAATTTTTACAGTTTTCATCGTCTATAACTAAAACTCGAAAAAAAAATTGTTCAGAATTTGAAAATTTCCTCTATTAAAATAAGAAAAGAGAAATGTGCAATAAAGAAAAGGTAGAAACATCAAGATATCGAAAGAGAGAGACAAACATAAAGAGACAGAGAGAGGGGATTGTATTTTGACAACTATTTTTGGTTTAGATTTGACCGGATCTAATGTAGATTTACTTAGATCTACTAATCTCGTTCACTAGAAACTCATCTTCGAAAACTCATTTACTCATTCCCTTCGTTGGAAACTCAGATCTGAGTAGATTTGAGTATATTGAAGTAAGGAATCGGTTGTCAGTGGTTGTCGATGAAATCAAAACTGTTGATAGTCGTCGGTTGTCTGTAATTGTATATTAGAAAGAGAAAAAGAAGAATTGTTTGGTTTGTGTTTCCCAAAAATTTTTGAGAAAAATTCTCTACGAATAAGTTTTCAAAAGTAATCAAACCAAATAAATTTTTCCAAAACTTGTTTGGTTTACAAGTTTTCCAAACAAATCTCTCTCTCATACTCATCAAATCAATCACTTTTTCCAAAACTCTCTCTCAAAATAATTTTCTAAAACATCTTTTAAAAAAAATCAAACCAAACTTTTCGTACTTTTTATCTCTAAAACTCATCTCCTAAACTCAAACTAAACATAGCCGATGTGTCACCAGATTTGAGAAAGAGAGAAACCAAAAAAGAAAGAAAGAAAGGAGACGGACGTTTTAGAATTAAATACTGTAAAATACATTTGTTTCAAAGTAGATTCATGGATTACTTATCTAAATATTTCAACAATATATATTATTATAATAAGATTCGTGATGGGCCACTTGAATAAAGCCCAGCCCACAAAGAAAATCAATCCCCTAAGGAACGCCTAGTCTCGAATACAACACTTTTATAAAAGGAAAATATTAGAGGTCTTAAAATTTTTATTAAATGTTTTATCAAAGGGTTTATATGGATGTGGACCCTATACTTATATAGGACTCACTCGATATATTTGATAAAACATTTGATAAAAATTTTGATATTCTAATATTACTCTTTACAAAAACCTATAGGCATTTTGCACGTGCCTTTTTCTATAAAAACAAAACAAAATCTCTTTGATTTGCCTAGTCTCAAAAACAGCACTTCTACAAAAACCTAAGGGGCATTTTGCACGTTTCTTTTTCCATAAAAACAAAATAAAATGTCTTTGATTTGGGCAATTGGTGGCAGATCAAATCTCCCTATTGATGTGTGTGTTTGATCAACTTCCACTTAAAAAATATATACATAGTACAAATATATATATAATAATGGTAAATTACATTTTGTTTCTTTTATATTTAGTTTTTTTCTTTTTTTTTACTTTTGACTCGTAAATTTTTTCTTCTACTTTGTCACTCATGCTTCAAGTTTTTTTTTTTTCAATTAACTTTTAAAGTTAATTTCTATTCAAAATTAGATATCAAAAGCTACGTAACTATCAAATCACATAAAAAGTTAACTTTTGAAATAAATTAAGAAAAACTTAAAATAAATTCAAACTGATTTTAATATCCACCTATGTAATTCGAAAAATAAAATCAAGCCTTTTGTCATCATAATCTTGAACTGACCTCCTAAATTATGGGCTACGGATGAATAAAAAAAAAATATTAATTATAAGTTGACGTCAAATAATCAGTAATGTTACATCCATACAATTTTTCTTCCTGAATTCTACCCAAATATACTTCTGACTGGTAAGAAAATAATTTATTCGATAATGCCTCGTAGCTCGAATGCTACGAGGCTCGAAATGGCTCGAATGAAGAAAGAGGGAGAGAAGAGAGGAAACAGAGGAGGGAGGGAGGAAGGAAGTCCTCGTCGCAGCCCAGCCCCGCCGTGGGTCATCCGCCCGGCGTCCTCATCAGACCGTCGATCGTCGCAGGGAGGGCTCGTCGTGGAAGGGAGACAGCCTCTGATCGTCTCGCCGCCCGTCGGTCGTTGGCCCAGCAGAGCTCGTCGCAGCCTCCATCGCCTCCACCGAGCTCGTCGCAGCCCCGCCGAGATCGCCGAGCTCGTCGCAGCCCCTCCGTCTTCTTCTTCCTCCGTCTTCTTCCTCCATTTTTTAGGCCCCCTCTAGTCCCCCTCACCCTCCCCCCCTCCCCCTCCCCCTCCTCCCTTCTTCTTCTTCTTCGTTTTGCAAAACGAAGCCAAAACCAGGAAAGAAAAGAAAAGAAAAAAAAAAGAAGAAAATTGAAGACCCAAAACGACCGTTTTGGGTCTCGAGCCAGATTTCGAGCCAGTGATTCGAGCTACCAATCACTGCCGTAATTTATTACCAGTCAAAATCATTTTTTTATTGGTTAGAAACACATTCGGAAGAAATTTGAGGGAACAATTTATGCGGATGAATTATTTTTGATTAATTAATTTGCTTGCCCCAATCTGAATTTGAGTACACAAAAGTCTGACCACTTCATCTCACTTTAAATTTTTTTAGGTTAATTACATTTAAATCATAAATTTGGATAAGAATTTAAAACGAAAAATGAAAAAATGTGTAAAAGCTATGTGAAATGCAACCATATTTTATTCAAATTTCACTAATCTTTTTTTTATTATTATTATTCCCTTTTTCCAAATCTCTACCCACATTCATGTGAAAGTTTGATAATTTTTTTTGTATCCTTAACATTGCACAAATGAGTCATGGTCACTTTTGTTCCAGAAAAGGATTTGAAAAACTAAGGAAGCATTGCTAGATGAAGTGTCTGATGTTGCCATTGAGATGGCTATATAGTGTAAATGCTTTAATTACACTTTTGTACTTTACAAAGAAGAATTACTTTTACTAAAGAAGGGTCTATAACTTTTATTCAAGTACCTATGGACATGTGTAAAAATACATGTTGAAGAAATTTAAAGAGAAATAAACGATTTAATGATCTGATCAAATAATATTATTATGATTTAACAGAAAGTAACAATATCTATTCAGACATTACAATTGTTGGCTACATATTTTGTAAAAGTCAGTTACAGTTCGACAAGTGGCGAAGTAAGGGTAATACAGGAAGAATGTTTAATCTTCGATCATGATCGTACACGTGGCGGTTAATATTGGTTCTTGCGTGGTCTGAGTAGCATTGGATCAGCGAAAAGATACAAGGTGACGTAGCTTCAACGGTTACTCACATTCAAATTCAAATATAGGAGGGAAGCCCAACTGCAAATAATGGCGTAGTGGAACTACTTCTAAGGCACCATGATCAAGCAATCATGGAGGAGCAGTTCGACGGTTTGAAGTGCAATTTGATGGTTATCCTTGAGGAGTATAAATAACAGGGAAGCCCCTAGAAAAGGCCCCCAGACTCAAATCCAACCAACCAGTCATTTACTTCATATTTTCTTTTCCAGTTTTACATTTCCAGTCTTTACATTTCCTGCACTTTAAATTCCTACACTGCACTTCGTTCATAGGAGTAGTTTCAAGTAGATTGTTACTGTAAACCTCTACGAGGCTGAGTTTGGATCATTGTAAGTTTTCATCTTAATGAAATACTTCAATTGTTCGTCATTTAACTGTTATTTTGCTTAATTTCTCCTAAGTCAAGCCACCAGTAAACGTCCTCTTCATTGAGGCTGAAAGAACTAAAACACAATCGTCTGATAATTGGTTGGCAATTATAATTTCTATAAGGACTGGTTGATCCTTGCTGGCACGCTCGCATTTACAAAAATACCCTTCGAAAGCCAAAAAGCCAACATATATTTTTGGCACGCCTAGTGGGACTCGTTAAAATGGCTAGACGAAGAAGACAAGGAGAAAATGAACGCTTGGAAGAAGGCGTAAAAGGAGAGGTAGAAATACCTAATCCAGAGGATAATGTGGTAACACATCATGTAGAAACTCCCATGTTATCAGAACCTATGGTCGAACAAACCAGTACTTCGGGACAAGAACCATATGTTCATAATATTGGACGAAACCAAGGAATTGGACCATCCACTGTTCCATTTACTCAGCCAACAAATCCATGGGATGGCCTAGTGGATGCTATGGGACAACAATTAATGAACACAATGGAAATGTGGACAACTGTCACGACCCAAACCCGGCCCTATGGGTTTAGCACCGTAACTGGCCAGTAATTCGAGATTATCGAAGGCCCGAACGATATCTGAAGAAAAAGCAGTCTGAGGGCCTGGCGGAAGCCAATACAGTAAATAACTAGTGTCCATTGAGCTGTGTAAATCTGTATGCCAAAAACATTTTTATGCATTCATACAGTTCAAACAGTACAATCTATATGCAATCTATACAATCATTTACAATCATATACAGTCAGTCAATACAGGGATCAAATCCCTAGACAACAAAGATGTAAAAGGCGATCTATACAAAACGGTAAGGAGACCGATGGAGACACAAAAACACCCCAAGCCATAGCATGGCAACTCGGAACCTCGCAGTGAGGCACATAGGCTGGCTTGACAAAACTGGGGACCAACCCACGCTCCTAGCTCCGTCGACTCGAGAACCTACATATATATATAAACAGTGAGCTAAAGCCCGATGAATAACATACGAAGTAAAGAGGTTATGAATGAATGCCCATACGAATGAAATCAATTCATTAAACAAGATTTCAATCTTCGATATTTGATCAATCAGTCATATGTGGTACATCCATTAGCCTATAAACAAGAGGTCCAAAGGACCGCCTTATGAACCATAACAAGAATGATGATCATCAATCAGTAAGCGGTATGGTTCCACAAGGAAACCGACAGAGCTCAGAATATGAATACGATCAATGCTAAGGATGCCACAATGTCTGTTGAATACAAGACATACATTCATTCAGTAAACAATATCAGTTCAATAAACAATTCAGTTCAGTATTCAAAAGATAACCATTTTGAACATATCTTTACACAATTGTTACTCACAGAGATTGGGCTAATAGCAGCTAAAGCGCGTTCCCGAGAGCCAACCCTAAACAGTTAACAAATAGAACACACACTAAGTTTACAGTCGGAAGGATATAATTTAAATCCCTAAATTCCTCGGTGTGGTTCTATGTCTAAATCCTCATTAAGATGCCTTAAACTAGGCCTAAGAATGCCTAGGATGGGATGAGGATGCAAAAATGTGCACAGAAATCAGTTTTAGAATTTTCAATGAAACAGGGTCCCCGCTCGAGCGCAGGTTTCCCCGCTCGAGCGGGCATGCAAACAAAGGGACCCGCTCGAGCGTCAACTTACCCGCTCGAGCGGACTGATGGACAATGCAAAGTACTGGATGCGCGATTTCTCCGCTCGAGCGTGAAACTCTCCGCCGGCAATCAGAAACACCAAGAAAATCTTTGGGAGCATGAATTTCGCCGAGACGGCCAAAATCTGGAAAATCCAGATTCAACCTCCAAGTTCCAAATCAAGTTTTGATGCTCCAAATTCGATCCTCTTGGGCCCATTTTCTGGAAAACTCTTTCAAACACATAGAATAACAAGTTTTAAAGCTCAATTTAAGAAATCAAGGCCCAAGGGTGTTTCAATTAAACTCAATTTTCATGAACAATTTCGAAACATGACATGCATGATCCTTAAACAATTTCAAGCTTCCAAACTAGCTCAAATGAGCTCCAATCTTTGAAAACAATGTGGAAACATGGACTAATATATGAACATGAGCATGCATGTGACAATTAGCCAAGAATTCAACTTCAAAATCACCAATTCAAACATGCATGCAACAATGGAGGTCCAATTCAACAATTATGAACTAAATCATGGCCTAGCTCTCTACTTGGGCATGAACCATGCAAAATGAGGTTCAAAGACAACAAGAAGACAATGAGTTCCTTACCTAGAGTTCCAATTACAAGGTGAGGAGGTTAAATTATGCCAATTACACTTCAATTCCAAGCAATCCAAGCCAAAATCTACAAGGCCAAGTCAATTCTCTCTCTCTCTCCCTAAACTTCTTCTTTGGTCAGCTAGAGCAAGCAAAAGGCTGAGGAAAGCTTTGATCAACATGCACTAAGGCTTAATATAATATTCTAAGTGGCCCACTAGGAGTGGCAATATGGTAATTACACCTAAGTTTGCAATTAACTCACTTTATTCTAATTTAATCATTCCTAATCAATTTTCAGATAAATATACCATAAAATCAGAAATATTCTACTGAGTCTAAAACTTCAAACGGTTTCTAAATCGGCCGCCGATAAGGCCTTCAATTAGCAGTTTAAACACATAAATGCAAACAGATAATTAATCAATCAAACAGATAGAAATGCAATATAACAGATAAACTTATTCAATTTCAGTTTCGATCTCAATCAATCCATTCAGTACTTCAGTTAACCCAGTTATCAGTCATTATCGGTCCAGTTTAGCAATAATCAGTATATAATTCAGCGATTAATCGGTAATCAGTACGAGGGTTGTTACAACAACATCCTTTTTGGATCGAATGAATAACCACCAATCAACAAACACAAGACACATATAGGACGTTTTAAATGTCCCTCAGCAAAGATTGGCTAGAGACAAATAGCCTATGCAAGTTAATAGACATTCTAATGGTCAAACTAGTAATTAGAACTATGAAAGACCATCACCTCAGTCTTGGTATGAACCCATTTCGAGGCCTATAGCAGGCCAAAATGCCTCAGTACTCAACAATGAAGCCACACAAGTTGGTGGATCTGGTCAAGTACAAGAAACTGGCGTAAGAATGATTACAAATCCCATGTTTGAAGCCATATTTGGTACTAGGGGGTATAATAATCCCTTATTCGAATTTATACCCGGGGGGTTAGAAGGTTTTCCCACAAATAGAAGGGACACAATACCTATTCCAGCACCTTTCGCAGGTCCTTTCGCAGGACCGGCTCAAAGGGGTTACCCATACCCCCAATAGCAACCTGCACCACAGGGGCAACTAGTCCCAAATGTACCACCTTATGGACCAAGAGGACCACAGGCACAAGTTTGTCCACCAAACCCTGTGTTTGTTCCTCCAGTAGTGGTTTAGCAGGCACAAAATATGGTCCCTAGGGACCAAATTGCTGATATTGTTAGGGAGATGTGTGGACCGATGGCTCGGGGGGTCCAAACTCCTGTGTACAGAAAACCATACCCAGAATGGGTAGATAGGGTACATGAATATCCAAGGGGGTTCAAGATACCAGATTTCACCCTTTTCTATGGGAGTGAAAACCAATCAACAGTAGAGCATATTGCTAGATTTGCTGCACAATGCGGTGAATTTACTAATCATGACTATATGAGATTGAGACTATTTCCAAATTATCTAACTGGGGGAGCATTTGTATGGTACATCAACCTTACACCTGGCTCCATTCAAACTTGGCAACAAATGGAAGAGGCATTTCATGCCCAATTCTTCCAATCGGAGCCAGAGGTTTCCATGGCAGACTTAGCAAGATTGAGTCAAAGGCTTGAAGAAAAGGCCACTCAATTTATTGCCAGATTTAAAAGGGCTCGAAATAAATGTAGAGTCATACTGCCAGAGCTAGAATTCATAAGATTGGCTCAAAATGGTTTAGAGTTCAAGCTTCGAAAGAAGTTTGACTCAACTGAATTCAGAGATTTGGTGGAACTAACCTATAAGGTGTCTAGATATGAAGCATTACTAGAGGAGGAACAAGATTGAAATAATGCCTCGTACAAGACATATTATAGAGATCTTAACTATGAGATTGATGTAGCAGAGATTGTGGGCAAAGAACCTGTGATCTGTGAAGCACTAATTCATAAGGATACAACAATTGACCAACAGTTTAAAAACAAAGACCTTCACAGGAAGTACTCTTTCGATTTAACAAAAGCAGATGACATTTTTGATCATTTGCTTGCGGCCAACTTCCTTAAGTTACCAAAAGGTGTAAAACTGTCATCTCCAGATGAACTTAAGGGAAAAGTATATTGTAAATGGCATAACTCTTGGTCTCACTCGACTAAAAACTACATTGTTTTTCGAGACAGGATCCAAGAACAAATTCGGAAAGGAAGTTTGAAATTCACAGCCAAACCAGAAAAGGCCGTGGGGATTGACAGTAATCCATTTCCAAAAGTTGGAGAGGTGGCAACCAATGTCATTATGCCAGATTTTCAGAACTTGTCCTTGATAGAATTGGAAGAAGTCAATGTGCAGATGCATGTTGCTAACCAGACAGTCATCAAGAAGGACACCAGGAACCCACAAGCTATTGGACAAGGTTTCTCACACCAGAGGGAACACTCTGATGAAGAATCATTAGATGATGATTCCTTAGAGGCAGCAGTAATGCAAAAGATGTGTCCCAGGTGCAGACTGAGTTATAAGTGGTTAAAAGGGCTTCCAATTGATGGGAAACAATATTACAGGGATCTATAGAGACGTCCTAAATCAACCAATGCTTACAACAAAAGGCCGTATTCGGCTAGTGATAGGTAGTGACCACTAGTGGTTGAGCCTGCAATGGACATAATGCATGCTAAAGGCAAGAGGCCCTTATATGAATCTAGGCCACTTAACTATTACAGAATGGAGAGTAGTCATTCTGAAAGAAGACTAGAGAAAGGCTCAGTTCATGGGATCAAAGCCAGAGATTGGCTCCCTAGACTAGCCTCACGTAGGACAGAAAGTGGCTACCTTCATCGAAGGCCTGAATCAGGCTCGAAACATGAGGTCAGAGCCAAGCACTTACCTTCTGACCTACGAAGATGGCTTCAAGGTAGAAAAAGCGATTCAACATCCGAGTCGAGAAGTTCGTGGGTACTGGAGTTTGGTGGTTTGTAATGCAAAACAAACCTAGGGAAGTGCCTGCTCAGAGAGATGTTGGAAACCAAGGCGGGATGGTCAAGCCTCCTTTGGTGGCTCCGAACAATTAGGTATTGCTTAAACACCCAAAGACAAAGGAACCAGATATGGTCCCAGTCATTTCGAGATCACAAAGGAGAAAGATTTAGCGCAGGTACACTCAGTACTAGAAAGATATGAAAGAAAATGGAGAGAGCTCTTCATTGGTCCAGACAGAAAGAAAGAAGACTCAAAAGTTAAACCATACTCCAAAGCCAACTCTACAAAGCAAAGTGGGTTGCAGTAGAGAACAGTTGGCCAAAATTCATTCTGAACTAAAAGCCAGAGAGAAGTCTAGCTTAGCATGATTGGAGAAAGCTCTGATGGAGAGTGATAGCGAGACAAAAGAAGAAATTGGCGTAAGCCAAAAGAAAGAAATAGTGGAGGAAGAAATGTTCGAAGCCTTCATGGCTGAACAAATATTTCTGGTTGAAAAACCAGTCGAGAAAAACCATTCGAAAGAACCTGTTAGCAATGAAGTGCGAATGCGATGGAGGATGCTTCGAGGTAATCGATCAAGGTAGCCAAGAGGAAACAGTACTGACCACCATCCAGTTTGGCTCATTTCCTCCAGTATCAATCAATATGGTACATATACTACCTCATGAGTTCGAAACTGGGGATGAGAACCAAGATGGTCAAGAAGTTGATCCAATTCCAGTCTCTAGTGAAGATTCACAAGTGAGTATGGTACAGGATGATTCTGGAATGGCTACCCCAATGGAAACTGAATACGAGAGCGAAGAAGAGGCGAGCATTAACCTCTCATATCCTTTTGAATATCCCTCGAATTCTATGACACAACATGTCAAGCCTTTGTACACCAAGGCTTTCTTCGATGGGATACAATTGAACCGAGTCCTGATAGATAATGGGGCAGCAGTGAACTTACTACTGAAATCTTCTTTGAAGAAACTAGGGAAAAAGAATCCCAGGTTGATCCCAACCAGCACAACCATCGCTGGCTTTGCTGGAGACAAACAGATAGCTCAGGGGATTCTACTCATTAACTTGAGTGTGGGAACCATGGACTGCATAACAGCATTCTTCGTAATCGACAGTAATGCTAAATACAATGCTTTACTTGGGAGAGATTGGATCCACACTAACAAATGTGTGACTTCCACTTTGCATCAGAAAATTATGATGGCATTAGGCAATGGAGAGACAGAGGAAATTGATGCAGATCCTCAACCCTTCATAGCCTGTGCAGACTTTGCAAAGGCCAAGTTGTATATTGAGGGAGTGACACCACTCAGTATACTGAGGAAAGCTGATGGCTCAGCCGAAGTGATGGTTGATGAGGAAGTGACACACCTGAAGCACTTAGTCCAAGAAAGTGCTAATGAAGAGATTGTGATTAAGGATGACAATGATGCCTGGTTGTAGGCAAAGAGATGAAGAACAAGATCCAAGTCTTTGGCTCTAATTAAGTTTTCAACATTGGATGTAACATCAATAGTCCAGCAAGTACATGAGCAAGAGAGAAAAGCCATGATAATTGGCTGCAAACAAGAGCAGCAACAGGTCAGAATTTTGACCCTTGGTAAATACTGTGCATTGGACATTGAAACAAAAGTCCAGGAGATACAGGAAGAGGATGCCTTATGGACAAATTTTGTCTATGAGGAGGAAGGCAAAGATGTTGAACTAAAGAACCTGGGAGCAAAACAAAGCGAGAAGGTTGCTTCGAAGGTAGAAGAAACAAAGGAAGAAGCTTCAGTAAGTTCTCAGACACAAGACCCCTAAGAAGAAGTAAATTTAGGGAAGGTTCTATGCAACAGCCCACCTATATAAGTGCTTGTTTGAATGATCTGGACAGGGACCAGTTATTGATTGTTCTAAAGAAATATAAAGATTGCTTTGCATGGTCTTATAATGAACTACCAAGATTGGATAGGTCATTAGTGGAATATAGGCTCCTTATGAAGCCTAATTTCAAGCCATACAAGCAGAAACCAAGAAGAATGAGTCCAGAAGTAATTCAGAAAGTCAATGAAGAGATTCTTAGACTACTCAAGGCAGGCTTTATTAGGACAGCCATGTATGTTGAATGGCTATCTAATATTGTGCCTGTAGTCAAGAAGAATGGTAAAATGAGGGTATACATTGATTTCAAAAACTTAAATCTAGCAACTCCAAAAGATGAGTACCCTATGCCTATAGTGGATCTGTTGGTAGGCCGTTTAGCAGGGCATCAAGTTTTATCAATGATGGATGGACACTCTGGTTATAACCAAATCTGCATTGCAAAAGAGGATATCCACAAGACAGTATTCAGATGTCCTGGGAATATTGACACCTTCGAATGGGTTAAAATGCCATTTGGTCTGAAGAATGCTGGGGCTACATATCAAAGGGCTATGAACACTATCTTTCATGACCTCATTAGAGGGTATTTGAAGTGTTATATTGATGACATTGTAGTGAAATCCCAATCCATGGAGGAGCATCTGTTTCATTTAGAAGCAGCTTTTGAAAGAATGAGGAAGTTCAAGTTGAAACTCAATCCTCTTAAGTGTGCTTTTGGTGTATCATCTAAAAACTTCTTGGGTTATGTAGTGCACAAGAAAGGAATACAGATTGACTAGAATAAAGCTAAAGCCATCATTGAAGCCAGACCTCCATCAAGTAAAAAAGAATTACAAAGGTTCCTTGGACAGGTTAACTTTCTTCGAAGGTTCATTTCTAACATTGCAGGGAAAACTAAAGTATTTTCTTCCTTGTTAAGGCTGAAAAATGAAAAGGAATTTGTGTGGACAGTAGAACATCAAATTGCTTTCGAAGGTATCAAAGCTTACTTGGCCAACCCTCCAGTGCTGATGCCACTAAAGGGTGATAAGCCCTTGAAGTTGTACATAGCTGCAGCAGAAGATTCATTAGGAGCTTTCTTAGCCCAAGATAATGAAGAAGGCAAGAAGCAAGCTATTTATTACCTTAGTAGGTTTTTAAATTCTTGTGAATGCAAATATTCAGCTGTTGAAAAGCTGTGTCTTATCAGAGTTTCATCTAGAATATGTCCCTCAAAGGGTAGTAAAAGGGCAAGTTTTAGCCAATTTTCTGGTAGACCATCCATCTCAAACAGAGAGCTAAGAGATAATGGAACTTGGTATGGCTAGTGTTGAGCCATGGCAGATATGGTTCGATGGGTCGAAAGCCAATGGCTTAACTGGAATTGGTATTGTGATTAGGTCTCCACAAGGGGTAGAAACCACACATGGTTTTAGAGTGGATAAAGCTACCTGTTCTAATAACCAAGCTGAATACGAAGCCTTAATAGTGGGACTAGAAATTCTTATTGGATTACAAGTTCATGCAGTTGACATATTTGGAGATTCTCAATTGGTGGTTAACCAAGTGAAAGGGATTTTCAAGTGTCAAAGCATAAGCATTTTACCATACTATGTTGTTGCATTACATCTGCTTTTTCAATTTCAAATAGCAAATGTAACTCATATTCCAAGATTCTTGAATAATAGAGCTAATGATGTGGCTCAGAAAGCTTCGAACTTCAAGAGAAGGGATAATGCCCAAAGGGACGTAAGCCAAACAACATATCAGAAATTGATACCACCTTTGAATAAAAGGAATGTGGTCTTGGAAGTCAATCATAATGACTTACAAGAACAAGATTGGAGGCACCCAATAATGCGAAGATTTGGGTCCATCTTGAAGGCAATGAGGAAAATTAAATTGCAGTCTATGCAATACATGATATATGGTAATGCTCTCTACAAAAGGGGGGGGAGATGGTTTGTTGCTGGAATGTTTAGGTCCAAAAGAAGCATTAACAGCTATGGCTGAGGTTCATGAAGGCATCTGTGGTGCTCATCAGCCTGGTGTGAGGATGAGATGATTGCTTCGAAGGCATTCCTACTATTGGCCAACTATCCTTAAAGACTGCATAGAGTATGCAAAGGGTTGCTAGGCATGCCAAAAGTATGGCACAATAAGGCATGTGCCCATAAGTGACCTACATGCAGCAGTGAAGCCTTGACCATTCAGAGGATAGGCTATGGATATGATGGGAAAATAACACCCACATTCTTCAAAGCATCATTGTTTCATTCTAGTAGCCACTGATTACTTCACTAAGTGGATACTAGCCTTCATTCTAGTAGCCACTGATCAAATAATATTATTATGATTTAACAGAAAGTAACAATATCTATTTAGACATTATAATTGTTGGCTACATATTTTGTAAAAGCCAGTTATAGTTCGACACGTGGCGAAGTAAGAGCAATACATGAAGAATGTTTAATCTTCGATCATGATCGTACATGTGGCGGTTAATATTGGTTCTTGCGTGGTTTGAGTAGCATTGAATCAGCGAAGAGATACAAGGTGACGTGGCTTCAACGGTTACTGTCACGACCCAAACCCGGCCCTATGGGTTTAGCAATCAGAATCGCGATAATTGAGATTATCAAGGCTCTTTGAAACGATGTCTGATTAAGCAGTCTGAGGCTGGCGGAAATATCTGATAAATAACTAGTGTCCATTGAGCTGTGAAAATCTGTATGCCAAAAACATTTTTCATGCATTCAAACAGTTTAGAACAGTACAATCTATACAATCATATACAACATTGATCTGAGGACCTAATCCTCAGAATAAAGATGTAAAACATGAGAGATCTATCTGATGAGTACAAAATAGTGAGGAGACAGGTAGGGACAATAAAAACACCCCAAGCCATAGCATGGCAACTCGGAACCTCGCAGTGAGGCACATAGGCTGGCTTGACAAAACTGGGGACCAACCCACGCTCCTAGCTCCGGTCTGGCTGCTGAGAACCTACATATATATATATAAACAGTGAGCTAAAGCCCAGTGAATAACATAATGCGTAAAGGGGTTATGAATGAATGCCCTTATAGTAATGAAATTAGTTCATTAAACAGTATTTCAGTCTTTCAGTATTTCAATCAATCAGTCATATGTGGTACATCCATTAGCCTATAAACAGTAGGTCCAAAGGGACCGGGTCCTAACAGACCCAATAGTAAGGATGGCCATCAATCAGTAAACAGTATGGTTCCACAAGGAAACCGACAGAGCTCTATACTTGATATGATGTCGCTAAGGATGCCAATACAGCCTGATTCTGAGACATACATTCATTCAGTAAACAATAGCAATTCAATAAACAGTTCAGTTCAGTATTCAAAAGATAACCATTTTGAACATATCTTTACACAATTGTTACTCACAGAGATTGGGCTAATAGCAGCTAGAGCGCGTCCCCGAGAGCCAACACTAAACAGTTAACAAATAGAACACACACTAAGTTTCACAGTCGGGAAGAATGATAATTAAATCCCTAAATTTCCTCGGTGTGGTTCTATGTCTAAATCCTCATTAAGATGCCTTAAACTAGGCCTAAAAATGCCTAGGATGGGATGAGGATGCAAAAATACAGTTGGAAGGCATTTTTCAAAAGTTGCTGAAAACAGGAGTCTCGCTCGAGCGAGCCTTCCTTCGCTCGAGCGAGGTTGCAAAATCAAAGGATTCGCTCGAGCGAACAATCCTTCGCTCGAGCGGTCTGATGAAACAGTAAAAGTACTAGATGCTCGATTTTTACACGCGATGCTCGCTCGATGCTCGCTCGAGCGAGCTTCCAAAATCAAAGGCTTCGCTCGAGCGAGAATTCCTTCGCTCGAGCGATCTGATGAAATGAAAAAGTACTGGTTGTTGGATTTTTACGCGCGATACCATGCTCGATGCTCGCTCGAGCGGAGACCTGAATAAAAGGGTTCTCGCTCGAGCGAGGAATCCTTCGCTCGAGCGAAGAAGCCAAATCTGGAATTTCCAGATTTGCCTCCCAAGCTCAAATCAAGCATTCTCAACTCAATTCTCGACCTCTTGGGCTCAAATTCTGGAAAATACATCCCAAAACAATGTATAACAAGTTTCAAAAACCAATTTATGAATTCAAGCCCCAAAGGTGAGTCAATTAAATCCAAAATTCAAACCCAATTTCAAGAACAATTTAAAACATGCAATGCATGAGCTTTAAACCAAAATTCAAGATTCAAATCTTGCTCTAATGAGCTCAATAGTTGGAAAACAAAATGAAAGCATGGACTTTAGCTTAAACATGGACATGCATGTACAATCTACCATGGAAACACCTTAAAACTCATCAATTCTCAAACATGCATGCATGAATTATGTTCTATTTCAACATGCTAGAACTAAGACAAGACTCAACTCAACAATTTGGCAAGAATTAGCTTAAACTCACAATTAAAGGGTTGTATTCTCTTATCCAAGTCTTGCATTCAAGGTTTGGAGGCTTAATTTGACAATTCTCTAACAATTCTTCAAGTCAACAAGCCAAAATACAAGATGAAATCAACTCTCTCTACTCCCCTCTCTCTAGGGTCGGTTGGGCACAAGGAAATGGCTGATAGAATGAGTTGTTTCAAGTGTAATATGAGGTCAAAGAATAAAAATAAACAAAGCCCACTCAATGGCAATTCCGTAATTAAGCCCAACTCTCCAATTGGCTTAAATTAATCTAGTTTAATCATTCCTAATCAATTTTCAAATAAATATACCATTACATCACAAATATTCTACTGATTCCAAAACACGAAACGATTCCTAATTCGGCCGCCGATAAGGCCTTCAATTAGCAGTTTAAATATACGAATTCAAACAGATAATCAAATAATCAAATAGATGCAATATGCAATTCAATAGATAAACTTATTCGATTTCAATTTCGATTTCAATCAGTCCATTCAGTACTTCAGTTAATCCAATTATCAGTCATTATCAGTTCAGTTTAGCAGTAACCAGTAGTTAATTTAGCGGTTTATCGATAATCAGTACGAGGGTTGTTACAGTTACTCACATTCAAATTCAACTATATGAGGGAAGCCCAACTGCAAGTAATGGCGTAGTGGAACTACTTCTAAGGCAGCATGATCAAGCAATCATGGAGGAGCAGTTCGATGGTTTGAAGTGCAATTCGATGGTCATCCTTGAGGAGTATAAATAACAGGGAAGCCCCTAGAAAAGGCCCACAGACTCAGATCCAACAAACCAGTCATTTACTTCATATTTTCTTTCTAGTTTTACATTTCTAGTCTTTACATTTTCTGCACTTTAAATACCTGTTCTTTACATTGCTGCACTTTAAATTCCTACACTGCACTTCGTTCATAGGAGTAGTTTCAAGTAGATTGTTGCTGTAAACCTCTACGAGGCTGAGTTTGGATTATTGTAAGTTTTCATCTTAATGAAATACTTCAATTATTCGTCATTTAACTGTTATTTTGCTTAATTTCTCCTAAGTCAAGCCACCAATAAAAGTCCTCTTTATTGAGGCTGAAAGAGTTAAAACACAATCGTCTGATAATTGGTTGGCAATTATGATTTCTGTAAGAACTGATTGATCCTTGCTGGCACTCTCGTATTTACAAAAATATCCTTCGAAAGCCAAAAAGCTAACAACAATGGAGGTGTGTTGACTCCATGACAGACAGTAAGCTTCTTTATTGTAGACGCTTTATTTTGTCTCTATTTTTGAAAGGCCAAGCCAACACTACATGCACTATGATGTAAAGAGCTTTGCTTGGAGACTTAAAAGGAATAAGTACTATACATAAAAAATTTGAGAAAATACCACACGAATATTTTACTACAGTGGAGATTCAAAAATCAGTATATGAAATTTTAATAAATTTGAAAACAAATTATATTGAGAAGTAATTTATACAAAACTTGTGATGTGTCTATTTGTGTCAAGGGTCTTGAATATGTAACTATTCAAGTCAAGAATTAGTATATGAAATTTTAATAAATTAAAAAAAAATTTATATTGAGAAGTATTTATATATGTTTATTTGTGTTAAGGGTCTTGATTATATAACTGTTTAAGATATTATCTCGTCAAAATATTTATTGAAAGTTTGATGTTTTATGAGATACATTTAAAGTAAATTTGATCCATGCATCTTAAATTTTCAACTTTAAAAATAAACAACTTCAGTGGCATTGCTTAATTAACTTATTTATCAAAAATTGAGATTTCTAATTACTTTTTAATTTGTCCTCTGAATTCACTTGCAAGGCAGGCATTACCTAATGGCTAGGTCAATTAGCATTCAGCTTAAATGCGTAAAAGCTTACAGTAGATGGTAAACTAGACAAAAATAACCATACACAACAAGAGCCATGTTTATGGGTTGTCGTAAACCAACAAATAATATTAAAATATTGGCTCTGGCTTTGGTCCAGTCCTTAATTGGACTGGACGGTGCTGTTGGGCCCGTGAGGGCCCACCACGGGTCCCGTTTTAAAAATCTGAACCGTTTAATGTGTGGAACTCGTCGAGTACTATATGCATGTGAAAAATCACGTTGATCGGATATCGATAGCTATGTGATCAAATCAATTTTTTTATCAACCGTTAATTTATTCACCGTACATTTTTTTTAATACAAAACTGATTTGATCACATAGCTATCGATATCCGATCAACGTGATTTTTTATAAGTATATAGTACTCGACGAATTCTACACATTCAACGGTTCAGATTTTCAAAACGGAATCCGTGATGGGCCCCCACAGGCCCAACAGTACCGTCCAGTCCGATTAAGGACTGGACCAAAGCCAGGCCCTAAAATATTTGTAACTTCAATATATATATATATATTATGTATTTTAAAGTTATTTATATATTTTTATATGCATTTTAATTACTTTTTTCATAAAACAAAGTTGAAGCAAAGATGCAATGACAAATTTGATAATTTATAATAATACTTATATCATGAGGAATATGCTAAGCATACTATTTAATAGGTATAATAACATTTTTAGTGCCCAAAATAATTGTTATTTGTGTCATTTTAATCATCATTAAATTATGTCAATTTAATCTCTATAAAAAGTGTTCTAATTTGGTCTTTAAACCTAACTCCACCAATAGATTCCATTAGAATCAAGGATAAATGTGAAAATACACTTAAAAAATTTCTCTTTTAATTTATTAAATATTAGGATATCAACCCGTGGTAGGGCTAAACAAATAATTAAAAATAATTTTAAAATTAAATAATAACATAAAATATATTTAAAAAGTAGAAAAAAATAAATTTGGCCTTTGAGCCTAACTCTCCCAGCAGACTCCATTAGAATCAAGGATAATGTGAAAATACACTTAAAAAATTTCTCTTTTAATTTATTAAATACTAGCACATCAACTTGTGCTATGCACATGCTAAACAAATAATTAAAAATAATTTTAAAATTACATAATAACATAAAATTTATTTTAAAAGTTTAGAAAAATAATTTAGAATGAATTAAATTTTAACCATTTTATTAAAATATATATTCCAGTTGTTATGTCATTAATTGTATATTCTAAGTTCACAATAAAAAATAGATGTCATAATATGTGAACTTTAACGTAAAAATTTACTTGAAAAATTTACACTTTTACTCTTTAAAATGTATGATTTGTGTCATTTTGGCTTTTGAAATTACAAATTCACCTTTGACTTTTAATAATATTTAAGTCTTGTTTGGAAATATGTTATTTTAATAATTTTTTGATTTTGTAGTTAAAATATGAGATAAAAGAAATTAGTATGTTTGGAAGGATTTTTTTAGTTTTTTTCATGAAAAAATGTGCAAAAAATATAGAGAAAATAAAATTTTTAACTTTTTATTATAAGTTATAGATTTTTTTACTTTTTTAATAATTTGTTAACTTTTAAGCTAAAAGTATTACATGTCAAACGAGATCTTATTAACGGAGTTAGATCGGAAACCAAATAAAATATTTCTTATATGTTGGATATTGTATTAACACAATTTAAGGCCAAGTTTGGGAACAAGAGAAAAAGTTAAAAAGTTAACACTATTCACCAAAAGTCAACAATTACGACTGCACAACTCTCAATTCGAATTTTTCTTTACAAATCAATTTTTACAATTTTTTATTACACATTTTTCCATAAAAAGTCAAAAAGTTAACCCAACATCTATATTTTCAACCTTAATTTTTTAATCCAAAAAAATAAAAAATACACTTATTTAGGACACCCCAAACAACCCCTAAATTAGGAGAGTTAGTGATGATAACCCAATAAACTATCAATAAGTATTTAGAAAGTTTGAATCTCAAAATAATTTTTACACATTCTGAAGTGTTTACAGAATTTTCACAACTTTTTTCTAGTACTTTACATTTTAGTCTGAAGTCTTGTTTAGCAACTCAATATTGTACTTTAAAAGTCAAAAAATTACTAAAAAAATTAAAAAATTAATAACTTATACCAAAAAATTAAAAAAAAAAATTTTCTCTCTACTTTTTACACATCTTTTTGTAAAAAATTAAAAAATCATTTTAAACATATTAATTTTTTTATCTCATATTTTAGTCAAAAAAATAAAAAGTTACTAAGATAAAATGGTCCCAAATAAGGCCTTAGAATCATGATTTGAGTGTGAAATTATATTTTGAAAATAAATTTTTTAAAATGAGTTTTAAAAAGAAAAAACTTCTTTAATTTTTCACACATACAATTTGTCTCAAGTTTTTATTTTATATTATTTTAATTTAAATAATGTTAGCCCGATATGTAAAGTCTAGATAGATCCAATTTGATTACTTTAATTAATTTATATTTTAACGCACAATTCACAAATGGTGAATTTTAAGGTAGTAAGTATTTTTGGATCATCTTGATATTACATAGCGTTCGTTTGGCATATCAAATTTTTTGATTATTTTAGTTATAAAAAGACAAAATAAATTTGTTAATTCAGTAAGACAATACATTACATTAAAGAATAATACTTGAGACCCCCTTTTGGGGGTCACCCCCTCACCCCCCTTTGCCATGTGTCAGGGAGTGATTGGAGGAGAAGGAAAAAAAAGAAAAAGAAAAAGAAAAAGCAACCAATGAGAGAGAGAGGGGGTCAAAGGGGGTGATGGGAAAAGGGGGGATAAATCATTGTTGTTACATTAAACCTATAATTATTTCATTTTTTTTAACAAAAGTCAAAAAAGTCAAAAAATCTATCTCAAACGAGACTTTTTAGTCTTAAACTAAAATAGTCAAAAAGCTAAAAAGCCGATTCACATTTCAAACGAACCCATACTGTTATTGATATGCAAGTCAAGGAAAAATCTTATTTTTAGTCTTAAACTAAAATAGTCAAAAAGCTAAAAAGCCGATTCACATTTCAAACGAACCCATACTGTTATTGATATGCAAGTCAAGGAAAAATCTTATATAGATTACTCTTAAAAAATTATTTGCAATTAAGAGATTTTTAACTTGAGACCTTGGACGGAACATATCCCAAGCCCTAGGCCTTGACCACCTAGCCAAGTCCTTGGTTGAAAGCTTATACTTTGTTTGGTTCAAATTCTCTGAATTCAATTTTTTAAAAATTAATTTTTTTTATTTTTCATATATATATATATATATATTGTTTTTAGTGAATTTTTTTACTATTTTAAGCAATTTTTAAAAACCTTTTAGATATACTTAATATAAATATAATTAAAAAGTATAATATTTGTGATTTTTTTTATAAAAAATTTACTAAATACCAAAAATACAAAAAAAAAATGAAAATTTAATACATTTTTATATTCTTGTGTAATTATTAATTTTTTAAAATATTTTTCCTTACAAATATTTTACTTTTTAGGTGCATCTAAAAAGTTTTAAAAAAAATTTGTTTAAGATATTTAAAAAAATTCACTAAAAACAAAGACAAACAATGTAATTTTGAGAAAATTGAATTTTGAATTAATAATTGTGGCTCAAAATTAAATAGTTTATAGCAGAATTTATTAGAATTTTTTTTAAAAATACAATCTAGATCTAGTGTGTGTATATATGTACATTTATTAGTATTAATTTTTGTTGGTATATTGTGTTTTTCTTCTGGACAAGGATGGGATTTTACATGATTTAATTTCATGATATACAAATTTATTTTTTAGACCCACTATATGGACGTAGTGATGTGTCAAGAAAATAATTGATTGATAATTATTTAATTATTATCTAACAAATCACTGAATTTAAAAAATAGGTATAACTTTTGAACCAGAATAATAATACTTTTTTATAATTATTAAAATTGTTTTGATTGTGAAAAGAATAGCTATTGGGTAATTGTCATGCAAAAAAGTTGAAATTGAGATTGTTTGAAATGTCCTAAATAAGTGTACTTTTTATCCTTTTAGACTAAAAAATTGAGGTTGAAAATATGGATGTTTGGGTTAACTTTTTGACTTTTTATGAAAAAATGTGTAATAAAAAATTGTAAAAATTGATTTGTAGGGAAAAATTCGAATTGAGAATTGTGCAGCCGTAATTGTTGACTTTTGGTAAATAGTGTTAACTTTTTAACTTTTTGAATAATTTTTTGACTTTTTAACTTTTTTACAAATTTCCAAACTTGGCCTAAATAAAATTATTTGAATAGTGAATGTTTTGAGTTTCAAATTAAAATTGAACTATAAAAATAAATAAAAAATTACACTGGAAATGATTATAAAAAGTTCAAATTAAATTTTTAGTCTTCAACTTCAAATAAACTTGAGATATCACAATAAATTAATGAATTGAGGTTCACTCCATCACAAATTACAATGATCAAAAAATTTATTTAAATTTGAAAATCATCAACAAAAAAAAAAAAATAATAAATTAAATTAAAATGACATAATAATAGTATTTTATTATTTCACTAGCTCACTGACCAGTTTGTCCAAGTTGAGGGAAGATGAGCCACCAGCTCCGGTGGCCTCCTCCGCCGCCTTCTTCCACTCCATGGCCTTCTTCTTCATCTCCTTCCCCTTCTCACCCTCCATCAACTCCCTCACAAGCTTCTCCACTTCTTCTCACTTCACATCACTATCTATCTCCAACCCAATTCCCCCCTCCCCACGACTGTACCAGCAATTCGTTTGCTGTTCGGCGAAGAACGGCCAGCAGATCATCGGAACACTGCCGGAAACGCTTTCGATCGTCGAATTCCACCCACTGTGAGTCAAGAACCCCCAATCGCAGGATGGTTCAAGACCCGTTCTTGAGGGCACCAACTCGCTAACACCCCTGTCTTTATTCTCTTCCACGAACTCCGGCGGCAAAATGGTAGCGTCGCCGGAAACAATGTTGGGCGGAATTATCCACAAAAAGTTCTTCTCGCTTTTGGCTAATCCCCAAGCGAACTCAGTGAGTTGTTGGGCGGTCATGGCAGTGATGCTACCAAAATTCACGTACACAACGGGGTTGGGTTGTTGGGAATTGAGCAAATTGATGCACTCGGGGTCTTCTTTCTAGAGATTGGAGCCTATGGATTTCAATTTCTCGTCGGCGGAGATTTGGTTGTTGAGGATTAGGTGTAGTGGTCCGATGGTATAGAGAGGTGGAATGAAGGTGGAGGAGAGAGAATCGACGACGGCGCGTTCAAGCGCGTAGAATGTGTTGATGACGATCGCAGAGGCTCTATTAGTTCGGTCTGTTTCGCGGATGTGGAAATTGGGCACAAAGTGATTTGGGTCATTGCCAGTGGTTCGGATGAAAGTTGGAAGATCTTTGAATCGGATGTTGTTCATTCCAGGAATCTAATTAATTGTTGTGTCCAGATACCCATTTGTTAGGCAACTCGCATCTGCATTTCATTGCAAAAGTCACCAAAGAAACATGTAATGGATATGTGGTAGTTTTCGTCTGGAAGAGTTAAAATAATTTAGTTTTTTGATTTTTTAGTTATTTTAATTTAAATTTTTTAGTCTTATTTGATTTTTATTCTTAACTTTTTTGAGTTTTATGAAAGAAAAAGTGTAATGATTATAATTTAGATATGACATTTTATCTTATTAACTTATGTGGCCAATTTTATCTTTTGTGCATTTTTAAGCCAAAAAGCCAAAGGTCCCGTTTAGTAGAGTTGTAAGAAAGTGATTAGAGATTATACCTTAACATATTATACCTTACAGCTGTGAGCATAAGCTGGTAACCTGCTTGGTATAAATATGGGATTATAGATTTAAGTAGCAGAGTAGTGTTTGGTAAATAAACTGTAAAATAGCTTTTGCTGTGTAATTGTCATTTTTGTCCTTATGAACATAAAAATTGTAATTTTGTCATTTTCTTCATTTTAAATTTTGAAAAAGTTATTTCATTAATGGAAGTTGATTAATTAATAAGTACATTTTTACATTACCTGAATTTTAAAATTTTTTTTTTTAATAATATTGAGTTTACAAGAGAACAAAAAAATGTCATTACAATAAAAATACAATAAATCACTATTAAGGCAAGAAAAATAAAACTTTCTAGATATTTAAAGAACTCCTAATTTCGTCTACAAATCGACATACAAATATTATGTCTCCTCACTTCCATCTCGTTGTCATCACATGCAATATCATTTCCATGGCATGTTTGTTGAGACGAAGATCCTTCCTCTTCATTGGGCACATAATCCGTGAATCTATCATAAGAGTCAAATGCAATATTGTGGAACTCACTTCATCGGATGAAATTAGGAATTGCCACTGTTGCACAAACAAGTTTGACTTGGTCGATCACTTGTAGTTTGGTGGGATATCCTTTATTATCGACCATCTTGCTTTCCAAACCCCAAACGTTCTTTCTATTACACTTCTAAGTGATGAATGTGCTTGGTTGAATTTTTCTTGTGCATTTTTTTGGGGGGGGTGTGATAACCCTATTCCGAATTATGTTAACTGGTCCTTATTATGAATGTGATTATGCGTCTGATATGATTTTGTGTGCCATTTATGTGAATATATATGGTTTCGAATTTCTATCTGTTTACCGTAGGAAAATCTGTTTGACTTTCTACTTTGGAAATTAAATTGAAGGCCTTATCGGCCATAGAAACTGAAATTGACTATGCCATTGTGATCAGCGTAATTTTTAAAGCCTATGGTGAAGTTTAATTGAAAATTGATTTGGATCGAATTAATTAGATTAAATTAATGGCTTAGTGCTCAAATATGTAATGTTGATGATTGTGATTAACAGAACTTATATATAATGTACCACTTTCACTCAATTCCTCTCTTCACTTATATTTAGCTGATATTAACTTTAAGAGAGAGAGAGAGTGAGGGTCGGCTAGAGAGGGTAAAAGAAGGAGAATTGTGTGTTTGGCTCAAGTTTGAGAAATTGGAAGGCTGGACTCAAGATTCAACTAGAATTGTGAAGATTAAAGCCTCTAGGTAAGTAAATACATGAATTTTGAATTGTAATTTTGTGGACTCAAGGTTGAATAATGATCAAGAACATGAATTAAATTGATTATGATGAAATTGAGTTGGCTTTGTTGGGTTGAAAGTCAATATGCACATGTATGTGAGAAATTGCTTTGAATTTGCAGGTTTGAGCAATCCATGAGAGATTTTAGTTAAAGCTCATATTTTGACCATCTCTTTAGCATCTAAGTTGAAATGGGGGTTGTATTCCACATGCATGTACAATTCATGTGAATATGAGTTTGAAATACATGGAATTGCTATGATGGAAACAAGTTTGGTGTAAATTGGAACTTGCATGTAAGTAATTCATGGAATTGAGCTTCATAATGTTGTAATTTGGTGTTTGTACCATGATTAGTACATGTATATGTGAAGTTTGAGCCAAAATCATGTGTTTAGAGCCTTTGAATATCGAATTTGAGCTCAAGAGCAATTCTGGATTTTTCAGAAATTTTAATGTCCGCTCGAGCGAGGAAACCGCCACTCGAGCGTAAAATACGAGCTTCCAGCATATTTTGCAGACATGATGTCCGCTCGAGCGGGAGAAGTTCACACTCGAGCGGGGAGCTATGTGAGATGAACTTCAGCTTGAGCGTCCGAGTTCACGCTCGAGCGTAGAAACAAGGCAACTAGAACTTTTGCAAACCTATTGGGTCCACTCGAGCGGGGACCTCTGTTTCTGAAATTTTGAAAATGTGTTATGTGTTTCGTTTTCGGTTCTCTTTTACTTCTAAGTACTCTTAGGTATGCATTAAGCATTATGAATGAATTAAAGGAATAAGAAAGAAGCCTAAGGAGGAATGTGTGAATTATAGACGGATTGAATTGTTTATAACCCATTTTGTTCATGTAATGTGTAGGGTCAAACTCCAGGGCAAATTAACCAGCCGATCACTGTGAGTAATATCTTAACAGAGATATTTGAAGTATGCCATTTGTCCAATTGCTTATCTCTCTATAAGTCTGTTGAATTGAATTGTGGACAAATGTTTGATACGAATGAATGGGCCAAAGGCCAGTTTGACATGAAAGAATGAATGGGCCAAAGGCCAGTTTGACATGAATGAATGAATGGGCCAAAGGATAGTCTGATACGAAAGTCTGAATGGGCCAAAGGCCGATCCCGACATCTGGTCTGAATGGGCCAAAGGCGGTCACCGATCTGAAATCTGAATGGGCCAAAGGCCAGTTTGACATGATTGAAAGTATGAGTGGGCAAAAGGCCAGTTTGACCTGAATAGGTTGGGCCCCAGGCCGTTTGGTGTGTTTGGAACCGCAGTCACTTGATCTATATATACATACTAGATAGCAATATGAATTGGGCCCAAGGCCGTCTAATGCACGTTGTTCCAATGTATTTACTTTATTTGATATTATTCATTAGGATTTCGCTCACGCTCATTCATGTGTTTGTAGGTGAGCCAAGAGAAGTCCAAACCCAATCTCAGTGAAGTTTGGGAGGAACAACAAAGTTTTGAAAAGTCAGCTCTTACGTCTCACGCACGAGACTCGTCTTCGCCCTTTTGTTATCCTGTTTTATTTTGTCATGTTGGCGGGGACTTTGGATACATCTATATATAGTTTTTATTGGCTGACCTAGGCTTGAATGATCCTGTCTGTACAGAACCTTATTGTAACAAGCCCGCGAGGGACCTCGCTACAGTTCGGACTCCCCTTTTTTGTTTGTTGCTGTTCTTAATCTGAACCAAAGAGTCCAACTCTGGCAAATCATTTTGAGAAAAATAGATTTTGAAAGAAGTGCCAAACATGGACTGCTTTGCCAGATACAGAGTCGCCACCTAAATATTTTATTTTGGAAAATTTAGGAAACCCTGACTCGGTGCCAAAGGCCACGTGTCCGTCATCACCAAAGTTGTCTCGGCTCGGGAGCTTGGGTACGATCGGGGAAGGTCAGCTATGTGCACCCCCTTTCGCTCGGTCTGAAGACCGGCCTCTACTAACCATGATATCCGATTTTGAAAACATTATATGTTCTTATTCCGGTTATTAGCATAGATTTACTATGTTATGCGCGTAGCAAACAAGTATAGACTAGATTTCCTAATTTGGAAACAAGCATTCCATATCCGTTTGTTTTGAAAATGCTTTGGAATTTGCTACTCGCAGGTAGGTTAAAACACGGATTTCAACGAGTTTTTCCAACTCAAACAATCCAACCTTCACCCACAGGCAATCAGGCAGTTTATCTCACATAAGCATCTAGCCACATGGTAAGCATGCTGTCATGTTAACATTCACACGCATGCGATATGCTAAAGCACAAAAATACTTACATCGTACTCCGTGCCAAAACAATAAACTGGTTAGCAAACATGCATGTCCTAGTTCATGTTAAGTGGCTAATGCAACACATGCAAGGATGCAGTTAGAGTAGGCTCGGCTAACCCTAAAATGGCATGGGAAATGCTACAATTATCACGTATTCAATTTGGAATTGAAGATACAATGCAGTTTGTATGATGTACCGAGCCTGGTGCATGTAAACAAATGCATAGATGCACGCATGCATTGCATGAGATATGCTAATTTAAACGTGCCCTAATACTAACCATCATAAGCAGGTAAATAAAAGGGAAGAAAGAAGTGGAGGTTGGAAGACATGCATGCACACGCACCCACACTTATTGCAGATTCGCCCTCGCCCGGGGGGACCAAAAGAATAATACAAATTAACCAACTACGCAAGCTAATTAATAATTACAAATTGTCTAATTAGCTAACAACTAACTAAACTAGGAAAAATAGTAAACCGCCTCGGGAGGAGAGCCTGATGTAACGCATGCTCGGGTCTTGCTCAGAATTGCGCGACTATGCATGGATTGCCTCTGTTTTCCCTGCTCTGCCCTTCTGCAGACTGCCAAAATCTCAGGAATGCTTCTTCAGATACTGGGGATCACCACCGGCCGAGTAGAATAGCCACCGGCAGTGAATTGTGGTCATCGGCACAAGATGCATCCATCGGCTGATGATGTACTGCCGGTCGGCACTGAATACTGCCGGTCGGCAAAGAATGCCTGCAGAACCTGCAACTCACAACAGCAGCAGAGGGCAGAACTTGCATGTCAATACAATTCAAGCAATGTATGCACCAATCATGCCCCCTATCATGTTTGTGACTCAAAGGAGCATGTGCCTCGATTCTCGGACCATCAATCACGCATTTCCATGCATGATGGCCCAAAGAATCAAGCATGCACTTTCATTTCAAATGAAATGCAAACCAAACAAACAAACCAAGACCCAATTCCTATCACCAAATCAAGGAACAAGCCATGCATGCAAAATGCAATGCAACCTAGGCATGCAAGCTAAGGATGCAACATGGCATGGCAAGACGCTTATGCAAGCATACAAGCAAACATGAGGCAATGCAAACTAATGAAAAGATGGACTTAAACATGATTTAGGCATATCTAAATAGGCCTAAAACAGTGGCCAAAGTGCTCAAATATGAGGGCTAAACACACATGCACACATGCTCATGTTGTGGTCCAAACCTTAAGCATTAAACAAGCAACTTTCAAGCACTCTTAAAAGAGGCTATCATGGACAATTAGCATGCAACATAAGCTCTGAAAATCATGTTAAAACATGGTGCCAAACCAACTTAAACAAGACAAACATAAGCATGCAAAATGGCCCAAGTACTAAGGCAAGCTAATGAAGCTTCGAAACACACTTAGCATAACAACCATGGCATGCATTAAACAACTAAAAACAGACTTTTAGCATGTTAAAACAAGGCCAAAGGACTACTTAGATGGCATCTAGGTAGCTCAAATATGAAGGCATGCACAAATGCACTTTCAAGGAGCATATAACACATGCTCAAGAGGCAACAAAGAGACAACCAAGGCAAGCATACAAGCATGTCTTAGGGACTGAAATGATGTTATAAATGGTGCCAAACCACCTAAATGATGCAAGCAACACATGCTACACATTCTCATACTTGAAGCATACAAGCTCAAATACAAAGGAACTATACCAAGCATGCCAAAATCGACCCAAACAATTATGGACAGACCTTAAACATGGCAAAATAAGCACAAAACCTTCACAAGGTTAAACCTAAAACATGCTAGAACAAAGGCTAACAACCTAAGGCATATTAAGGCAATAACAAGGCATTACATGGTAGGTATGCTAAGCATGCATGGTGTACCAAAACCAACTTAATACAAAGTTAAATCATGACAATATAAGCATAAAATATAGCCATGGCATGATCAACAAACCTTTAAAAATAATGCTCCCTTAAGAGGCCAAAATTGGTCCTTTTCAAGGACTACAAGGAGAGGGGGTGGCCCTCTCCTTCTTGAGACTTCAAGGCACCATCTTCACCACTAAAATCCCTCAAGATTTCAGTGGTGAAGAGGCCCAAACACCAAAGTCCCGAAACTTGCACAAAATAGCACAAAAAGGAGCCTTACAAGGCCTAGGAGGGGTCAAACAAACCCAAACCACAAAACACCCTTAACAAACAATCAAGAGGGCTTAAAAATAGAACTTTTTTGTATTATACACTAAGCACAAAAATAGTTCTAAGATAGGTAGAAAAGCAATGCAAAAATGGAGAATAAAAGGGAAGTTTCTTACCCTTGAAGACCACCTTCACAAGCAATGCTCCAATAGCCTTCCTTGGCTTCAATCCAGCTCCAAAACACTAAAACAACCCTCCAAAGGTCTCAAGTCCAAGAAATGGTGTGTTGGTGTGTGTTTGTGAGCAAAAGTAGGACAAAACACACACTTATAGAGATAGAATATGTATCTAACCCTAACCCTAGAACTCAAGCTTTACAAAAGCTGTCTAAAATGTCTAAAAAGTCTAACCCTTGGCCAAAGAGAGGAAGCTCTCCTATATAGGCAATTCCCTCTTGTAAGGCTTACAAAACAAGCCATTCAAGAGGGAAATCCCCCCATACACGTGTATGGAGGGGAATGGGGTGGGTGCCAGCTATCACAGCTGACACAAAATATCTGCTAAAAGCAGATGAACAGTAGTTGGCTGGCCAAAATTGTCATTTTGACAAAATTGATGGCCGGTCGGCCAAAAAGAGTGCCGGCCGGCAATATACATTGCCGGTGGACACAAACAACAGCCGGTGGCCTCTAGCCATGGCCGGTGATGTGCGGGGATGCCTCACAAAGCATTCCCTGCCCTTCCAAGGCAAAACACAAGTATTTGGTGCAAAACCAGACACAAAACGGTCGAGTTCGGAGATCCTGAGGCAAGGTGCGTAGCCGAGACCTCCGGGAACTCCAAACGAACACAAACATGGATGATCACCGGGTGTTCAAACGGTGACGTCCAAGTCTTGAGGACGGTCAAAAATGGGGTGTCTACAGTTCCAAGTCTTGAGAACGGTAAAAAATGGGGTGTCTACACTTATATTACTGTATTTTCTGATGTGAGTTATTAATGTGTATATGTATGGTTTGTTATGATGTGCCATATAAGTACAGCTCTATGGATAAAAGTTTAAATTTTGCTTCCGTTTGGCCCCTTTACTCTGATGAGTTATGCTTGGTTTGGTCTGAGGCTGTAGGTAATCTCAGGATTACTGGCTGGTTATGTCCTTAACCCATGGGGGCGGGTTCGGGTCATGACAGAGTGGTATCAGAACATGAGTTAATAACTCACACACTTGTCCAAAAGAGCAATGTAGACGTCCCTCGAACGCCCCGGGAGGGTGAGTCCCGTTCTGTTCATTTTGGGGTCACTACAGTTCGGACTCAAATTATCACGGTTCTTAATCTGAACCAAAGAGTCCAAATCCGGCAAATCATTTTGAGAAAACAGATTTTTAGAAAAGAAGTGCCAAACATGGACTGTTTTGCCAGATACAGAGTCGCCACCTAAATATTTTTTTAATGGGAAAATTTAGGAAACCCCGACTCGGTGCCAAAGGCCACGTGTCCGTCATCACCAAAGTTGCCTCGGCTCGGGAACTTAGGTACGATTGGGGAAGGTCACTTCGTGAGCACCCCCGCTCGCCCGATCCGAAGATCGGCCTCTACTAACCATGATATCTCATTTTTGAAAACACATGCATTCTTATTCCGGTTAATTAGCTAGAATTACTATGTGATGCGCACAGCACAACAAGTATAAACTAGATCGCCTAATTTGGAACAAAGCATTGCATATCCGTTTGTTTGGAAAATGTTTGAAATTTGCTACTACATAAGTATGCTAAACGCTGATTTCAATGAATTATCCCAATTCAAGTAATCCAACCTTCACCCACAGCACTCAGTGCTTATATCAACTAAGCATTTAGCCACATGGTAAGCATGCTGTCATGTTAACATTCACACTCATGCGAGATGCTAAAGCATAAATACTTACATCGTACTCCGTGCCAAAACAATGAAATCAGTTAGAAATCAATGCATGATCCTAACTATACAGAAATGCCTAATGCAACACATGCAAAATGCAACTATAGCAGGCTCGGCTATTCTAGACATGGCATGTGAAATGCTACAGCTAACACATATTCAATTTGAAATTGAAATTCAAATGCAATTAGTATGATGCGCCAAGCCCGGTGCATGCAAAATAGATGAATGAATGCAAACATGCGATCATACTGTATGCTAATTTAAACATGCCCTAATTTAACCATCATAAGCGGTTAAATAAAAGGGAGAAAGAAAGGGGATTGGAAGACATGCACACACGCATGCACCCTTATTACAACAATTGGGCCTCACTCGGAGGGTCCGAAAGAATAATATAGTCCCAAATAAATACAGTCCGAATAAATAATATAAAATCATAATTAATTAACAAATTAATCTAGGAAAGCAATAAATTGGCATGACAGCCAGGGACCGCCTCAGCTCTGATCCAGATGATGAATGATGCATATTCAGGTTGCCTTGCGCGGAAATCCACTGCGATGCCCCGATTAGCCTCTGTTTGCAATTGTTCTTGGAATGCGTGCCAAGCTCCGGAAGGCTGTTGATTCTTGATTCGCTGCAACAGAGAGCAACAAAGGGGCATGGCAAAGTATTTTCACACATGTATGCATGACTACTCTTCAGGGAGTGTAGTCCTCGATCCTCATGCCACCAATCACGCATATCGATGCATGATGGCCGAGGAGTCGAATTGCATGACTCGATGTGAAATAAATGCACATGTAAAGCAAGTAAAGCCTAGAACTCTATCATGAATCATCAAGAGCTTCAGCAACCGAGAATTGAGACGCATCCCATCACTTGAAGTATGAAATACCCCTCGTTTCCCGTGCTCGGATTAACGTTTAACCCGAACAATGCAACACATAAGCATGGCAAACATGCAATATGGACTAAGTATGCAAACATGCAAATTTCAGCACTCAAACATGATGCTAAACAGCCCTGAAACATGGCAACATGGCACCCGATGCATGAGATGAACCCCGAAATGCAAAACTAGGCACGTAGAATGACTTACAGCTATACAAAGCATGCATTATTAGACTATGAAGTCTAAAGATGAAACCAAGACAGTCCCAAAACATGGACTTTTCCAGTTTAAAGCAAGGCCAAAAAGTGCTAACAAGATGGACTAAATTAGCATGCGAATTTGACTAGCAAACATGGTTTACATGGAAAATATATGATGCAAGTGAGAACTCATCAAACCAGCAAAGATCAGTGAATAAACTATGTGAAAATAGGCCCAAATAACCATGGAAATGCAGCCAATGCATACCAAAATGAGGGGCTCCTTTAGAGGGCCATGCAAGGAGTTATTAGGCACATACAAGATAGACAAGTGGCATGACATATAAAACTTTGAAAATCAAATATGGTAGTCCTAAAACTCACAAAATTGGCCCCAAAATCAGTCAACAAAGCATGCAAGATGGGGGCCCTTTAGAAGACCAAAATGGCCATCAAGCAAGTCAAGGTGAGAGGGGGTCACCCCCCTATGATTTGGAGGCTCAAAATAGGGTCATGGCCACTGAAAATCCATTGGATTTCAGTGGCTAGAAGGCTAAACAAGGCATGCAACAATAGCTTAGGCTTAAGGCTCAAAACAAGAGGCAACTAAGCATACTAGATAGCATATGACCTCAAATAAGAAAATTCCCTTAATCAAACATGGAGAGGGCCTCAAAAAAAAACTTTTTACAGTTTACAACATGCTTCAAAAATGAACACAAATAGGGCTAATCTATCATGCAAAAATGGCCCTAAAAGTGAGAATAGCGACAAGGGGCAGTAGCCGACCCCAAACAGCAAGGAGCTCTTCAACAAAGTTGAAGAGGGGCTCAAAATAAGGCAATTCACAGTTTACATCAAACCACGAAAATAAACACAAGTAGGCCTAAACTAGCATGCAAGAAAAGGGCCTAAAAGAGGGGTAGTACTATGCAAAAATAGGCCTAAAAGAAAGTTAAAGAGGAAAGTGATGGAAGGAGGTCTCAAACAGAGAAAGACCCTTGATCAAACATGAAAAGGGACTCAAAATATGATTATTTTCAGTTAGGGTCGGAGCCCAAAAATGCTTGCAAGCAATGCGTATAAATGAAACAAAAAAAGGCTAGTTTAGGGGAAAAGTGTACTTACCATTGAAGAACAAGTCTTTAGCAGCCTTTTGGCCCAAAAATCTGAGCTTCTAGCCTCTAAAGATCAGCCTCAAGGTGTTTGAATGGAGGATGGAGGTCTTGTGCTATGAGGTGTAGTGTAAAAATGCAAAGAAATCCAACTTCCAAGCTCTAACCACAAGCAATATAGAGAGAGAGATGGATTTTTGCCCTCCAAAATCTCAGCCTGGTGTAAGGAAGAAGCCCCTTGCTTATATAGAGCAATGCAAGGCTAAAGCTTCTTGAACAAGCTTCCAAAGGCTTTGATCCCTCCATACACATGTATGGAGGGTAGATATGAGGAATCCAGCTGGTACAAAATATCTGCCCAGAAACTAGCTGAGAAAGGAGGGGTGCCGGCCATCAGCAATGGCCGACAGTGCCACACTGATGGTCGGCAGGTGCTCACCAGTGGCCGGCAGTGCCATGCCTATGGCCGGCAGTGCACTAGGAGGGCCACTCTGACAGGACCTCGTCAGGGTCCAAAAATGAGGCACAAAGGATACAGGGTCCGGAAACTCGAACCGTTGACGTTCGGCCGCGACAGTTGAATGCTGGGCGAGCAATTGAACCAGTTGTTGGGTGTACCTACAAGCACAACCAAGTCTTGAGGACGGTCAAAAATGGGGTGTCTACAAGCAATAAGTGTCTAGAAAAGATTTAGAATGCATTCATGTGATAAGTATGAATTTAGAAGCGTCGAGAATATGCTTAAATGTTTTGATATAAACAATTATGTGCTATAAGTTTGTGCTTTGCTTGCATTGTAAATTGTTTGAATATGTATGTTTTCTAGTGTATGCATACTTGTGAATCTTTTGTATAAAGTATAATGCAAGTTTAATCAGATGGTGAAAACAAGAGGTGATGAGATAGAAGAGCCCTCTACTGCCAGAATGGATAGAATGAAAAGATTGATTCAAGAAATGGCAGAAACATTAAGGCAACAACAAGATTGGCAACAATAGTGGTAGCAACTACATTCTCCACCTCCACATCCGGCACCACCAGTGCCAGATAATCAGAATGATGACCGAATAATAGCCTCACCAAAGAATTCAAGAAAATGAAACCACCACAGTTCCATGGGGGATTAGATCCGTTAAAAGCTAAAGCATGGGTCCTCGGCATTGAAAAGCTATTTGAGGTGTTCCCTTGTTCGGAGACACAAAAGGTGCTTCTAGCTACTTTTATGCTAGAAGACGAAGCAAGAAGATGGTAGATGTTAATGCGTGAAAATCATAAAGATGTTGACTGGGCGAAATTTTTGGAGATTTTCTACGATAAGTACTTCCCGCAGTGTGTACGGGACAGCAAAGTGTCAGAGTTCATGGAACTTAGGCAAGATAGTATGACTATAGCGGAGTATGAAGCCAAATTCACTGAATTGGCCAGGTTTGCACCACATGTGATTGATACTGATTATAAAAAGGCGAGACATTTTGAAGGACGGCTTCGAAGCGACATTTTAGAAAGGGTGAATGTCTTGAAGTTGGAAACCTACATTGGGGTGCTAGACAGGGCCATAATATCATAAGCTAACATAGCTAGACAGACTAAGTCAACAACTGACTGGAAAGGTAACAAAAGGCAAAGCTTCTTCTCAAAGAAGCAATTTTCGAAAAAGCAAAACACGGGCTCCTCAAGTACTTTGAATTGTTCTCGAGATACATCTCCCATGTGCAACATTTGTAGTAAAAGGCACTGTGGGGTTTGTTACCGTGTGTCGGGAGCCTGTTTTAAATGTGGTAAACAAGGGCATATGGCTCGAGATTGTAATCAGAACAGTGGGAAGATAGCTGCTAGTTCTACTGCATCAATCCCGAAGCCGGGCAATACCATGAGATCTACTACCATCAGAGATACCGTGAGACAGGGGGGAGTTTTTGCGCTTGTTCCGAGTGATACACGGAATGCCAACGCAGTTGTCTCAGGTACTATTTCTATATGTAATCAGGATACTTTTGTGTTAATTGACTCCGGATCGACACACTCTTTTGTGATATGTGCATTTGCATCTAGGCTGAATAGACCTCTAGAATTAATGCCATATCTGCTATGTGTATCTGCTCCATCTGGGGAATCTGTATTGTGTGAATCTGTATATCGTTTTTGTGACATGCGTATTGGGAATGCCATTCTATATGTGGATTTATTGCCCTTGAACTTTAGGCACTTTGATATAATTCTGGGCATGGATTGGTTAACTAAATATTGTGCCACCATTGATTGTGTGACAAAACGGGTTGTGTTTAGACCACTAGAACAAGAAGAAATTGTATTTGTGGGTAACAGGGTAGTACCTCCACCTTATTTAATATCTACAATGAAGGCATGTAAACTGATCAGGAAAGGGTGCCAGGGTTATTTGTGTTATGTGTTGTCTAAACAATCTGTAAATGTTGAATTGGATGATATCCCTATTGTTAGAGAATTTCCAAATGTGTTTCCAAATGAATTACCAGGGGAATTAGTGGACAGAGAGATAGAGTTTACAATTGAGACTATACTAGGCACCCAACCTATTTCCAAAACTCCCTACAGAATGGCTATTGCTGAAATGAAAGAACTGAAAGAACAATTGCAAGACCTGCTTGACAAAGGGTTTATCCGACCTAGTACTTCACCATAGGATGCACCAGTGTTGTTTGTGAAGAAGAAAGATGGAACCTTGCATTTGTGCATCGATTATCGAGAACTGAACAAGGTGACAATAAAGAATAAATACCCTTTACCCCGTATTGATGACTTATTTGACCAGTTGCAGGGATCACATGTGTTTTCCAAAATTGATTTGAGATCCGGGTACCATCAGTTGAAAGAAAAGGCAGAAGATGTTGAGAAAACAACATTTAGAACGAGGTATGGTCATTTTGAATTTCTTGTTATGCTATTTGGGGTAACTAATGCTCTGGCAGCATTTATGGACTTAATGAACCGAATTTTTAAAACCTAGCTTGATGAGTTTGTTGTGGTTTTTATTGATGACATTTTGATATACTCGAAGAATAAACTTGAACATGAACATCACTTGAGAATTGTCCTAAAAATACTTAGGGAAAAGAAATTATTTGCTAAATTAAAGAAATGTGAGTTTTGGTTGGATGAAATTGTTTTCTTAGGACATGTTATCAACAAAGAGGGGATTTCAGTGGACCCACAGAAAATAGAGGCAATTGTGAATTGGCCTACACTGACTAATGTGACAAAAGTCCGCAGCTTTATGGGCTTAGCCGGGTATTACAGGAGGTTTGTGAAAGATTTCTCAAAAATAGCTGTGCCTCTTACCTGGTTAACGCGCAAGGAACAATCATTTGAATGGAATGATGAAAGAGAATCTGCCTTTCATGAACTGAAAACAAGACTGACCACTGCACTAGTACTGACACTGCCCACAGGTAAGGAAGATTTTGTAATTTTCAGTGATGTGTCTTATAAGGGTTTAGGTTGTGTATTAATGCAGAATGAAAAGGTTATTACTTACGCTTCCCGACAGTTGAGACCACACGAGAAGAACTACCCAACACATGATTTAGAATTGGTCGCAGTTGTTTTTGCTTTGAAAATCTGGCGGCATTATTTGTATGGGGCAAAGTGTGAAGTCTACACGGATCACAAAAGTCTGAAATACTTTTTTATGCAGAAGGAGTTGAACATGCGACAGAGAAGATGGCTCGAACTGATAAAAGACTATGATCTTGAGATTCAGTATCACCCCGGGAAAGCTAATACAGTTGCTGACGCCTTGAGCAGAAAATCAACGGGGAGTATGGCTTGTTTGCTTACTGAACAGAAAGAGATCTTGCAAGATTTTGAGAAGTCTAAAATTGAAGTGGTATTGTGCCAACAGGGCGGATTGATAGCCACTATTTCAGCCGAACCGGCAATCATTGATGAAATTAAACAAAAACAGAAAGAGGATGAATTCCTTAAGAAAGTGATCAATGAATTTGAGACAAATTCGAAGGCAGAGTTCAGCATCGAAAGTGAAGTGTTGAGATTTCAAAACCGAATGTGTATTCCAGATATTCTGGAACTAAAGAAAAGGGTTTTAGATGAAGCCCAAAAATCAGTGTTTGCTATGCATTTGGGTAACAATAAAATGTATCGAGATTTGAAGCAAAGTTATTGGTGGCCTAAAATGAAGAAAGAAATTGCAGAATATGTGTCCAAATGTCTTCAATGTCAGTAAGTTAAAGCTGAACATTAGAAACCGAGCAGTCTACTTCAACCTCTCCCTATTCCTGAATGGAAGTAGGAGCATGTGACTATGGATTTCGTTGTTGGCCTACCTCGGACACCTCGAGGTATGGCTTCTATTTGAGTTGTAGTTGATAGACTGACTAAATCTACAACTTTTCTACCAGTTAGAACTACATTTAATGCCTATAGATTGGCTACAATATATGTTGACGAGATTGTCCGTTCACACAGAGTTTCGGTATCTATTGTGTCGGATAGAGATCCGAAATTTGTATCTAGATTGTGGAAAAGTTTGCAAGAAGCTATGGGGACAGAACTGAGATTTAATACTGCATTCCATTCATAGACAAATGGGCAATCAGAACGGACCATACAGACGTTAGAAGATATGCTGAGAATGTGCGCCTCAGATTTTCAGGGGAGTTGGGAAGACTATTTGCCACTAGTAGAGTTTGCCTACAACAACAGCTTCCACTCCAGCATTGGCATGGCACCATACGAGGCTTTGTATGGTAGAAGGTGTAGATCACCAATTTGTTGGACAGAAGTCATGGATAGAGCTTTACTTGGGCCTAAAATCGTGTAAGACACTTCTGAAAAGATCAAAACTATTCAGCAAAGGCTCAAAACAGCTCATGACCGACAAAAGAATTATGCAGATGTTTGGAGAAGACCTCTTGAGTATGAGGTTGGTGACCATGTGTTTATTCGTGTGTCCCCGATGAGGGTCAAGTCAGATTTGGAAAGAAAGGCAAGCTGTCGCCCTGTTACATTGGGCCGTTTCAAATTCTAGAAAGGCTTGGTCCAGTTGCCTATAGAGTTGCTTTGCCACCGGGATTCGAGCAAATCCATAATGTATTTCATGTGTCAATGTTGAGGGGTTATCTTCGAGACTCGTTTCATGTGATTGATTATCACCGGGTAGCTCTTGATGAAAATATGGAACACGCCGAATGGCCGGAACGAATCATTGACCGGCAAGTGAAACAATTGAGAAGCAAGTCCATCCCAATGGTGAAAGTGGAATGAAAAGAACATTATGGGATGGATGCCACATGGGAAAAAGAGGAGGAGATGCGTCTACGCTATCCACATTTGTTTCCCAACGAAAGTAAAATAAGTTTGGAGGACCAAACTTTCTAAAGGAGGGAAGACTGTGATAACCCTGTTCCGAATTATGCTAACTGGTCCTTATTATGAATGTGATTATGCGTCTGATATGATTTTGTATGCCATTTATGTGAATATATGTGGTTTTGAATTTCTATCTGTTCACCGTAGAAAAATTTGTTTGACTTTCTGCTTTGGAAATTAAATTGAAGGCCTTATCGGCCATAGAAACCGAAATTGACTACGCCATTGTGATCAGCGTAATTTTTAGAGCCTATGGTGAAGTTTAATTGAAAATTGATTTGGATCGAATTAATTAGATTAAATTAATGGCTTAGTGCTCAAATATGTAATGTTGGTGATTGTGATTAATAGAACTTATATATAATGTGCCACTTTTACTCAATTCCTCTCTTCACTTATATTTGGCTGATATTATGTAATGACCCCGAAATATACGTCATAATTATCGGTAATTAATCATGTATTTATATGAATTAATTGGGAATTATCTGTTGGAATTGGAAACATATCTGTTGGAATTATAAATTCGGGACTGAAATTGATGACCGTAATGGATTCAGAAAATGGAATTGAACACGTCTATGTGATATCGGGAATTTTTAGAACTGTCTGAGAAGATAATTTGAGGACTGAATTTCGTCTGATTCGTTAAGCTCCGTTTGGCTTGAGTTTATGGCACAATATTATATAGATAAGGATAAAGGGTATGTTGACCATTGTGGACTCAAAAATAAAAGAAAAGAAAATATCTTGGAAAGGAGAGAGGGAGAGAGAATTCGTGGGAGAGAGGAAGCAAGGGGAAAGAAGAGGAAAAAAAGGGGAAATTAAGCCTACCCTTTCCAATTAAGCAATCAAGGTAAGAATTTCTCTCTAATTTCTTGAAGTAAGGTTGATTTCTTCATGATCTCATGGTAAGGAAATGGAATGAAAGGAAAATTATGGATAATTGATGGTTATGTGGTGTTTTACCCTATGGAACATCTATGAGCATATTTGGCATTATATCATGAATTTATGTTTTAACACATGGTTTTCTATTTTAACTCAAGTTTGATTATTTATGTAATTCACATGGGTTTGGTTTTAAAGCTTAAATCAAGTTGTTTTTCTAGTGTTTTGGGCCTTGTTTCATAAAATTGGAAGTTGGTTTTGGTAAAAATGGAGCCCACGGTTTTGCAGAAATGGACTGGTTTTTCTACCCAGATTTTCATAGTCCGCTCGAGCGGAGGGTTGGACGCTCGAGCGGAGATTTCGCACATCCAGTATTTTCTTACAGTTTTCAGTCCGCTCGAGCGGGGGTTTTGCCGCTCGAGCGGGGACCTGTTTTCAGAAGATTTTCAAAAGTGTATTAATGCATGATTTTGGCACCCTCATTGCATTTTTAGCATTCTTGAGGCTTAATGAAGTCATGATAATGAAGTTATGAGATTGAAACATCATTAAGAGGATATGTGAACTTGATCTGATGATGATTGATGATGATATGTGTTAAGGATTTGTGTTATCATGTTGACATTTGCAGGTCAAAACACGAAGACCGTAACCGTTCTCGAAAACCACCGTAAGTAACATTTACGTAAAGTTATGTTCTTATAAAGTATGTTTCAAATGTGATACGTCAAGTTATGTTTTTGAAATGTGATTTTGATTACGTGAGCGAATATCCTTATTTGCAAATCTATTATGGCATCCATAGATAGTCCCAAGTCATGGGGGCGGCATGAAAATGCTTGGTCCATGACTAGTTCGAGATCTCGTGAGTTACTTCATTGTGACGATATGTGTTTAATCAAGATATCCTGGCGATTACTCTAGTCGGAAGACGCGTTACTATGGGATATATTCGATATGTTCTGCGGAGTATGCCATTATTATGTTCTGATACGAATTGATTATGTCTTTGATGATTTGTTTCACGGATATATGATATGTGGGATTCGTTCACTAACCCTTTACGTTAATGTTACTTGCTGGGCTTTAGCTTACCCCTGTATATATGTATTTATAGGCGAGCAGCCGGGGAGTCAAGCCTAGGCGGAGTCTTGCATCGAGCCGCCGTTTTGAGAGCCTACCAGAATTTTGCATGTCCCGAGTTGGGCTAGGCCTGGAAGGCCGTATAGTGAGCTTGTTTTGTTATGTATTGTGGCATGTGCCTATATGTTTTGTATAAGGACTTTTGATACATGTTATGTATAGTTGGTGGGTAAATTAACATTTTGGTATGTAAATATTTGTTCATATTAATGCACAGCTCTTTGGACTATTAGTATTCTATTTTCGCTTCCGCGAGCCCCGTTCAATTATGTTATGTATAGTAAGGCCTGTGGTAATCTAGGATTACTGGCCGGTCTCGTTACCGAACTTCTAGGGGCGGGTTCGGGGCGTGACAGAGTAGTATCAGAGTGCACGAGTTAATTTACCCACACACGTGTCCAAATGAGCTGTTAGGTGCATTAGAAAAGATATAGAGCATAGCATGAGCATATGTGCATGTGTGTGTGTTTCGGTATATGAGAAACCAGAATTGAATGATGATGAGGCAGTAAAGGAAACAGTATATAGAAAATGAAATGTTGTATTTGATATGGATTCTAGAGATCAATGGAAGATACCAATGCAAGAAACGTAGATGAAACAGAACCGTCTGATGCAAGAATGAATCGATTAGAAAGAATGGTAGAAGTTTTGACTGGGTTGGTTAGACAGCAGCTAGAACAAAACCAACAACAACAGCAGAGACAACCATTTCCGCCTCCTCCACCACCACCCGTGCAAGTGGAACAGATGAATAATGATGATATTATCAGTTTGACACAGAAGTATAAGAAGTTGAAACCACCAGAATTTGCAGGGGGTATTGAACCCTTAAAGGCAGAGGCATGGGTATTAGAGACGGAAAAGATCTTTGAAGTGTTTCCATGTACTGATGTATACAAGGTGTTGTTAGCAACTTTTACTTTGACCGAGGAAGCCCGAAGATGGTGGATGCTTGTACGAGAGGTAGATAGGGATTTGAGTTGGAACCAATTTAAAGAAAAGTTTTATGAAAAGTATTTTCCACAGTGTATGCGAGACAGAAAAATATCTGAATTTGAACAGTTGAAGCAAGGCACCATGTCGGTAGCAGAATACGAAACGAAATTCACTGAATTAGCCCGCTATGCTCCCCATATGGTGGATACAGAGTATAAGAAGGCAAGGAAGTTTGAGGGCGGATTGCATGTTGAAGTACTTGACAGGGTAAATGTGTTGAAATTAGAGAAATATGTTGATGTCCTTGATAGAGCCTTGATGGCGGAAACAAATATTGCGGCCTTGAAAATGTCCCAGTCAACAATGACCGAAGCAGAGAGTAAGAGATTTAAGAAACAGAAAATAGAAACAGTTGGTGAATCAATGATTTCTGTAAATGAAAATTTGGCTTCAAAGTTTAGTGACAATACAAAAAGGGAAAGTGGAGGAAGTGTAAGTATGCCCATTTGTAAGGAATGTGGGAAGCAGCATTGGGGCGTTTGTCGCCGAATATCAGGAGCATGTTTCAAATGTGGACAGAAGGGACATTTAGCCAAAGCCTGTCCGCAAGGTTACCCAAGAACTGAAAGACCCGTTGCTAGTGGAAATACATCAACAGTGGCACCGAAGACAACGACAACATCGACTCCTGAGGGGACTACTTTGAGGCAAGCAAGAGTATACACCTTAATTTCAGATAAGACACAGAATACTGGAAAAGCGAAGACAGGTATAATTTCAATTGTTTATTATGATGTTAGTATTGATACCTATGCAATGGAGGATATGGAACATGGATATAATTGAAATGATGTTAGAATAATTACCTATGACTATGATGGAACAAATTCCCTTCGCTATTACCTTTGCTATGGATTGTTCTAATTATGTGACTACCTTTGCATTGAACGTTATAGAACTTGTTAGTTGACTTCAGTATGTGTGAAATATGTTTATTATATGTCAGACTGTTATGAGCTTGAGACATGACCTATTGAGTAACTGAATAGAACTGTGAAATTATTTTCTTCACATGACGACACTATGTAGACACCCCATTTTTGACCGACCTTAAGACTCAGACGTCATCAATTGAGCGCTTGGTGATGTTGCATATTGTGCTCGTTCTGAGGTTGCGGAGTCCCGGCTACGAGCCTTGCCTCCGGACTTCCGGACTCTTTTGTGCTTTGTCTCGGTTTGCGAACTAGGCTCCGTTTTCTCTGTTTTCTCTTCCCAAAGGGAGGGAGAGGTCTCGTAGACCATCTCTCAGTGGCCGTAGGCTACGTTTTGTGGTCGCAGGCCATTTTTCCCATTTCGGAGCCCGGTTCCCGGTTTTCGGAGCCGTCGGGCCGTGTGCCTCGGTTCGGGACCGCCCAACCATCTCCGATTTCTCCGGTTTTTGGCAAGTGCCTCTGTTTTATCATTCCGAGGGACACTGGGGCCTTTGATGCCCACTTCGTGGCCGTACGCCACTTTCGGTGCCTGCAGCCCATTTTCGGGACCCTGAACCGCGCGGTTTATGCCCCGAGCATTCATTTCGCATCGGTTTTTGTTCATTTTCGGCGGGAACCTCTGTTTTATCATTACAAGGAACCCTGGGGCCTTTGATACCCACTTCGTGGTCGGACACCACTGCCGGTGCCTAACAGCCTACTTTCGGGGCCCCGAACTGCGTGTTTCGGCTCCCGAACCTTCGTTCTACATTTTTGGGCTCCGACCCAAACTTGAGATAGTCATATTTTGAGGTCCTTTTCATGTTTGATTAAGGACCTTTTACTGTTTGACATCTCCATCTATCACTTGTCTCTTTACCTCTTCTTAGGCCTGTTTTTCACGGTGTTTTAGGCGTACTTGTGGGCTGTTTCGGGCTTGGTTGTAAACTACAAAGTTTCTTATTTTGAGCTCCTCTCCAACTTTGTTGAAGGGATCTCGGCCATCTGAGACCCGTAGCTATCACTTACCCCTTTTACAACCTTTTGAGCCTTTTGACCCCTTAAAGCTTCTAGAAGCTTGAACCCTTTTGGCCAAGCTTCTTGGAGAAGCTTGGCCAGCTGTATTAGCTTCTCCTAGAAGCCTTGCACCCCCCCTTGGCCCCTTTGACCCTTTCCATTTGCTTAGCCTCTAAGTCTTGGCTTATACTTGCCTATATAAGCATGCCCCCTCTCCATTGCTCAAGGGTTAGAGGTTTGAAACAAAAAACCAGCAGATATATGTGTATATCTGATATATACATATAGATCCCACCCCCTCTCTCCATATCTCTCTCAATCCACCTCCAAACAACCTTGTTCTTGGACCATTCCTTCACCAACCCATAGCACAACACCACCACTTCCATTTCCAGCGACTTGGAGGTCATTTGCAGAGCTTAGGAGCACCTAAACTTGGATCAAAACCTGCTGGTTCATTGGTCTTCAAGGGTAAGTGTCTATTTCCCTCAAACTAGCCTTTTCTTGCTTCATATCTAAGCCTTGCTTGCAAGCACTTTTGGGATCCGACCCAAACTTCAAATAGTCTTATTTTGGGGTCCTCTTCATGTTTGATTGAGGACCCCTTGCCGTTTGGTGATTGCATATAGCACCTATCTCTTTACCCCCTTGTATGCCATGATTCTTGCATAGTATATTTGGCTGGTGTATAATCTGTTTTTGAGCATGTAATAAACTGTAAGTAGGCTCATTTTGAGCCCTTCTTCAACATTGAAGAAGGGCTCAACAATGTTTGGTAACTCTATCATGCACTTGCTTTGTAATCTCTTCTATTTACCGTAAGTTTGCATGCTTTGTTAGCCTATCTTGCTTTTGTTTTTGTGGGTGGTCATAAACTGAAAATGTTCTTGTTTTGCCACATATAAGATCTGTTTTTGGTTGTTTAGGTCATCCATGGCATTCCTTATATAGTCACCTTGCATTTTGGCTTACTAGCCTTAGGTGTGTGAGTGTGTAGTATGCCATACTTGCTTGGTTTGTTTGATTTGGGACCTTTTCTAGCATGTTTTCAGTGTTTGACATGTTGGATATATATCCATGTTTGTGCCTTTTAAATGTGCTTAAAAAGTTGTTTTAATATGCCTAAGTGTTGGACCATGTGCGCATGCATGTTTGTATGTATTTTGGCCTTCATTTCCATGACATTTAGCCACTGTTTTGGGCTTGTTTAGGGGCTGTCCAAACTAGTCTAAGACCATCATTTTCATGTTGTAGCATGTTATCTTGTGTTGGTTGCATGCTTGGCCCTTCGCATGTGTTGTATGCTTCGATCATGTTGCATTTGGCATGCAATCTTCATTGTTTAAGTTGCCTAACATGTTGCATGCCTTGCATACTTGCATGTTTAGATTATATCTTGCATATGGTCATTAGCATAATGGTTCCATGCCTTGCATGATTATTTGCTTAGGTTGTGTGCCTAGCATGAATTATATGTTTGCATGTTCATGTTACATATTTAGATTGCATGCTTAGGTTGCAATTAGCATGCATGCTCTACCTCTTGACCAAGTCATGATGGAGGTAGATGCCCCTTGATTTGATTGTATGCATTGTATTTCATCCCATTGAAAGTGCACAACTTGGCTCTTGGGCCATCACGCATCGAAATCTTGCGATTGGTGGTCCGAGAACCAAAGGCTATACTCCTTTGAGTCACAAATATGATAAGGAGTATGGTTGGTGCAAACATTTGTCCCAAGATTCCATATCATGCCTTCTTCATGCATTCTTTGTCAAAAGCTGTCTCTTGAGAATTTTGTGCCGTGGCAAGTATAGAGTGCCGGCAAGCACCTTGTATAGGTGGCCGATAACATCATTGACGGTGACTATTGTACATGGCGGTGGGTATTCTATCCGGCCCGTGATGATCTACAGCTTGTAAGGAGCATGTCCCAGGACTTTGGCAATTTTTAGAGAGACAGGGCAGTAAAAACAGGGGCAATAGTGGCATGGTGCGGGTTCCCGGGCAAGGCGCACATCGAGCATGCATCATTCACAAGATCCGAGGCGTAGGGCCCCTTTATTTCACATTTATTTATTTAGTAATTAGAATTTGTAATATTTATTCATTTATTTTGGGACTGTATTATTATTTGGTCCCTCCGAGCGAGGGCGAATTTGTAATAAGTGTGCGTGAGTGTGTATGTCTTCCAACCCCACTTCTTTCTAACCCTTTTATTTACCTGCTTATGGTAGATTAGGGCACGTCTATATTAGCATACCTTATGCAATGCATGTGTGCATTCATGCATTTGTTTACATGCATCGGGCTCGGCACATCATGCAAACTGCATCGTACTTTCAATTCCAAATTGAATACGTGATAGTTGGTGCATCTCATGTGCCATGGTTAGGGTTAGCCGAGCCTATTTAGATTGCACCTGTATGTGATGCATTAGCCATTTAACATGAACTAGGTCATGCATGCTTTGCTAACTAGTTTTTTGTTTTGGCACGGAGTACGATGTAAGTTTTTATGGCTTTAGCATATCGCATGCGTGTGAATGTTTACCATGACAGTATGTCTACCATGCGGCAAAGTGCTTATGTGATAAACTGTTTGAATGCCTGTGGGTGGAGGTTGGATTGCCCGAGTTGGAACAACTCGTTGAAATCCGTATTTTAGCCTACTTACAGTAGCAAAATCTAACACGTTTTCGAGACAAAAGCGGATATGCAATGTTTATTTCCAAATTAGGGGATCTAGTCTATACTTTTGTGTTGTGCGCATCACATAGTAATTCTAGGTTAAATAACCGGAATAAGAGCATATAAAGTTTTCAAAATCGGATATCACGGTTAGTAGAGGCGGTCTTGGACGGCGAAAGGGGTGCTCATAGTGACCTTCCCGATCGTACCCAAGCTCGAGCCAAGACCACTTTGGTGATAGCGGACATGTGGCCTTGACGCAGTCGGGGTTTCTAAATTTCCCAAAATTAAAATATTTAGGTGGCGACCCTGTAATCTGGCAAAGCAGTCCATGTTTGGCACTATTTCAAAATCAGTTTTTCTCAAAACGATTTGCCAGAGTTGGACTCTTTGGTTCAGATTTAGAACCGTGACACAAATCGAGTCCGAACTGTAGAGTGAAGCCCCTCAGGGGCGTGCTCTGATTCTGGCGACTTCTTTGAGGATTTTAGAGAGCTTGACTCGAACTTCGTGATATCCTATTTTGACTACACTTATGTGTTTCTTTGCATTGCATGTGCATTAGTGCGCCTAGGACACCGTGTTGGCCATCTGCTATTCTGGCGGTTTCTTTGGAGGCTTGTCTTGTCAAGGCATGTCCATAAAATTTGGCCGGTTATGGCTCTGCCGATATGGGAACACAAACCCCGGTTTCTGGGGCACCCTTTGACCATTCGACCTAGTGCATATTCGGATCCATAGTGACCATTCCAAACTAGGACAGGTTGCTTACCCGTTTATAGGTTGTTTGAAACCGCTGCGTGCGTAGTGAAACCCTAGCTCCTGACAAAATAGGACAGGGAAACCCTACCCCAACATAGGGGTGTTTTGGCTCTCTTTACTTGCTATATGCTTTTAGAGTGTATCTCTACAGGGAATGCATATACCAGTTTGCAAATCTGGGTATCCGGCCTGCAGGCACCAGTATCAATATTTTGAGAATCAGTTATATCTGCGGGTATCAGATTCAGATTTGGGGCAATAATTTCGGGGAACAGTGATCAGTAATAGAATGCAGTCGTTCAGCTTTGCTAGTATCCGTTCCAGTGAAATTGAGCTAAGATGCTGTCGGTTTTCTCTTTTGCTAGGTAGTCCTGGAATCATAGCTTCAGAAGGCTCCACCATCCCCCGGGTACATTGAATTTGTGTTGGTAGACTTTGTTAGGTCAGAGACTCAGTTCAAGGGTAATCACGGCCAGAAAGGGCCAGTCAGACATAGACCACGATTACCATGACTACGGATCGGTGATCTTTGAGGTCGAGGTTGAGATTTCGATCCTCTGCGAAAGCAGATATACTGGTTGCTCAGTTAGACCGGGGCAATATGTCGAGTTTGGAAGAGATGGTGCGCCAACTCGAGGATAGTATGAAAGCCATGCAACAAGACGCTGTTCATCAAGCAGAATTCGCCAAGCAACAAGCTGTGGTCATAGCCCAACAGACAGAGACAATTGCTAGGCTAGAAGCGACAAGCGGGGCATCTGCTCTGCATCGAGCTCCTCCCACCAAGGGTTCCGATGCAGGGGACGCCAAATGTCCAAAATGTCCAAGAGGATCTGACCCTTCCAGCGGGGGCGGCTCCACCCCAATTCTACGCAACTATCCAAGGCGCCTCGCCTATCAATGTCTGGGACTCTCCCTTTGAGTTGAAGCGGACCCAAATACGAAGTGAGTAAGTTGGAAAAAATGTTTAGGAAATCCCAAGGAGTCAAGTCTACTCCCGACATCGAGGATGGGTATCTGACGGCCTTGATTGTGACGCCAAATCGGTTCAAGATGCCTCAAATTGACCGATTTGATGGGTCCGGGGACCCCATGGTGCACCTGAGATTGTTTTCAGATATCTTAAGGCCGATGGGCCTCACCAGACTGCAGAAACTGTCTTTGTTCGGCAGGACCCTGTCGGGTATTGCAGTCATCTGGTATGCCAAATTAGAGAATTCAGTGAAACGAAGCTGGGAGGAGATGGCCGAGGCCTTCGTCGCACAATATTCATACAATACACAGATTGAGATTACGACTCGTGATCTCGAGACGACTAGACAAGAGCCTAAGGAAAGTTTCTCAGAGTTTGTAACCAGATGGAGGGCCAAGGCTTCGATGATGACCTTGAGGCCTACAGACAAGGACCAAATTCGGATGATTGTGCGCAATCTTCAGCCGAAGTTGATGCAAAAGATGATAGTAGTTCCCTTCCCACCTTTTCGGACTTACATGAGATGGGAGTCTGGATCGAAGATGCTATGAAACAAGGCCTTATTGATCGGAGAAGGCGGCCGGAAGGGCGTTCACCCGGTTCGAATGTGACCACCGGTGGTGATCAAATTGCTAGAACTTGAGATGAGGGCATGGTCGCCACCGCCACACCAAGAGCGACCACCCCTTTGTTGGTGCACCCACTTCAAACCCCGAACCCGGACTATCTACCCGAGGCAAGAGGGTCTTCACTCCACTTTATATGTCTTTGTCTAAGGCCACAGGGGTCCTACTCGAGAAAGGACATCTCGAAACCGTTAGAAACAACGGCCTCTACCCGATCCTCTCCCCCCAAATCACGACCCGGCTAAGTACTGTGCTTTCCATCAACAAACCGGTCATGACACCGACAGTTGTGTTCGTCTCCGCCACGAGATACAAAATTTGATTGACAACAAGGTCATCGTCGCATTTCGATAAAGTCTATCATCACTAGATCAATGAACTTGGGGGATAGTACGAGTATGTGATCAGGGGATGAACTACCTGCGGGCATCACTCAGTTTACTTCAGATGTGGGAATGGCACACACTGTCTTGAGCATTCGCGAATGCTAGTTTTTTAGTTTCTGACTTGGGTGTTGAGTCAATTCTGTAGTTTTGTTTTGAGCTGTCTCTTTGTCCTAAGTCGATCTTTTGATTAAGTGCATCTTGTTGTATCGAGTCAGTCCTATTGTACAAAGGTCGGGTGATTCCAGGGGTGTCACCTCGGGCGTCACCATTTTGTTTCACGTTTGTCTTTTCGTTTTGTTTTGAGTCTGCATTTTACGCGAGGAGCCGGTTGTGCAGACGAATAGAACACTTGATGATTTTCACACTCTTGTGTTTATACGCGTGTGCAGTTGTGCGAAGTTTTGAATGAGATAGCGATGTTGACTAGAAGTTTGTGACTTTTACGTGCCTTGAATCATTGCATTGACCTAAGTTTTTCAAAACTTTTTCAAACACCGTTGTGATGAAAGCGAAGAGGAAGGAATTCCTTGGGATTTGCAAAAATTTGATCAATTGAGAGAAAGAGAGGCGTGCTAAGCCCTTAATGAATGAAATCATGCTTGTTAGTGTAGTCTTGAGAAGGACCCTAGCTTTGATCCAGTTGGTCCTACTTGTCTTGGTATGACGATTTGTCGCTTTCTTAAAACTTTCAAAAATGTTTCTGCGGTCCTGCGAAGACATGTGTGGAATCGCTCTTGAGATTATGTAGCCTAGGATCGCTCTCGGCCTTGAGACTCGACCCTCATTTTCAAACCTTGGACTCAAACTCGGAATGTTCAGCGGTTAACTTCAGCGTGAGGCTGTGAGGCCAGATTCAGCGACCCTCGAACAAGAGGCAAGAAAGTCAAAATCAAGAAGATCGGATGTTGTCAAGAGGCTTGGGAAGCTAGATCGAAGTCCCCCTCAAACTAGGGGCAAAGATGTCGAATCTTGCGAAGAGCCAAGATGAGTTCTCTTGAATCAACAACCACTCTCCGGATCTGAGAGGGCTTCAATCTCAAAAACCATTTGGCATGGACTTATTACACTTTTACCCTTTGAGGGGCTCGCTGGGCTGAAAACCCGGAAGGTCTACCCAGGCAAAAGTTAGAGCAAGCAAAAAATACATACAAAAGAAAAAAAATATATATATACAAAAAAGAAAAAAGAAAAAGAAAAAGAAGCTCGCAAGGTTAGAAAACCATCGAGGCGCCTTGGCAAAAGTTAGAGTCTAAAAGAAAAAGAAAAAAAAATTAAAAAATGAAAAAGAATTGAAAAGAAAAGAAAAAAAAAGCTCATAAGGTCGAAAACACCGCTTGAGCACCTTGGCAAAAGTTAGAGCATAAAAAGGAGAGGTTAAATACCCGAGTGTACCTTAACCCCGAACTACGTAAGGCTTGATTCCCATGTTTGGGATACGTAGGCAACTTCATTCTGAAGTCCAGCCGTAAAACAATTCAAATTCGATTGTGTCCATGCGATGGTTCTGGTCATCTTTGTCTCCTCTGTATCCGAGAGTCTAGTTGTATTCGTCGCTCTGAGGACTGACTACAAGTACGCTGCGATGCTATCCAAACAAGGGGCAACTTTCCGTTGCCATTCAAAACGTCGCGGTGTCACTTCAAACAAGGGGCAACTTTCCGTTGCCATGCAGTGTCCTTCAGACAAGGGGCAATTTTCCATTGCTTATGGATCCGAGGTTGCGCATCTCAAGAGTAGGTTCCGTGCTTGTTGAGCATTGGCCGTTTGCAAAAAAAATAGTTTTTGAGAATTTTTACTGAGGTTGACTAATTCTCTCGAAAATTATTCCATCTTTTCCAAAAACTGGACCATTTTCTTGGACCCAAAAAAGGAAAATTTTCAGTGTTCATAGCCTGACTTGCATGATTTCAAATCAAAAATCGAACAAGCATGTTAATCTAACTCTCATGTTGGTCAAAATTGTTTTAGTAGAAAGCAAAATAAAAAAAATGGTCAAAATGATGAACTAGGGGCACAGTTGAGTCAGGCTTCCTGTCTTTTCCCCATTGTCAACATACTTGCCAGAAAGGGCACCATACTTGCCAAGAATGGCACTCTACTCTTGAAAAGAGCTGGCACAAGCGGCGACAAGCGGTGAAAGTTCTTTCACCCTCCAAGCGGCGAGGTATCAAGTCAAGTCACGAAGCAATTGGAATGGATCAAGATGTTCCACTTCCTCATCAGACAGATCTAACCACGTCCAAACTCTGACAAGGCATCATCAGTGGGGCGGTCAGATTTGCTACACACCCGGTTGTAACACAACCCCTCTGTGGGAGAAACTCCTTTGTTGTGAACAAAAATCTAGCAGAATGCTAGGGGCAAAAACCCGCAACTTTTTATTATCCATCAACCACCGGGGAGGGATTGAAAAATGAGAGATTGAAGAATAGAGATGTGCGATGAGAGAAAAAAGTGAAAAGGGCTTTTCGGAAAAATAGAGCTTGAGGGCCGAGTGATGTGAGAATTACAAATGAGAAAGGGTGGGAAATAATACCGGTGAAACAGGCTCCTGTGCATTTGAGTCTTCGTTGTGTTTTGTTTGTCTCGATTCTTGTTTTGAGTCGTTTCAAGTGTCAATAGATGTGTTTAGGTTGTTTACCTTTATTTTTTAGTTGTTGGGTCGTCTTTCTTTGTGTTCGTTGTAGGCTCAATACCATTCGAGAACTCATTTTCTCAAATTCAAAAATGATTTGTTGTGTGCTCGAGTCTTTGTGCCATTCTCCACATTTGTGCAAAAAGGAATTTGTTCTTCGAAAATTGCGGGGTCCACCCCGATAAGTGTGAATAGTAGAACCGGGACCTATCTGAAGCTATAATGGTTCGGATCGCAAAGCAAAAGCAAAAGAGGAAAATCAAAGCATCTGAGTGTGTTTCACCTTGACCAACTCGAGATTGTAGTTAGGATGTACCTCTTTAGACCTTGTCGGTGTTAGAAAAATGAGCTTGCCTCCTTTCCAAGTGTAAGCTGCTTTAAGTCGAGAATGGCAATTAAGCGGCGACAAATGTTATCTCTTGCCAACATAAGCAGGGGTGTCCCTTTTTGAGCGAGTATGTTACAAACCCCTCGAGAGGTAAATCGGAGGTTGTGTTTGAATTGGTCTCGTTAAGGCTTGCATTCCCTTATTGGCATTTTGTTTCAAATATGCGTTGTCACGCACGTTCCACTTGCATTGTTATGCCTTTATTACACTGCATCGTTATGCACATTCAATTGCCTTTTATACACATTGCGTGCATCGTGCATCGCTTTACTTACATGTGTTCAAGTTCCTTTTATACACATTGCGTGCATCGTGCATCGCTTTACTTACATGTGTTCAAGTTCCTTTTATACACATTGCGTGCATCGTGCATCGCTTTACTTACATGTGTTCAAGTTCCTTTTCATTACACATTGCGTGCATCGTGCATCGCTTTACTTACATGTGTTCAAGTTCCTTTTTATACACATTGCGTGCATCGTGCATCGCTTTACTTACATGTGTTCAAGTTCTTTTTATACACATTGCGTGCATCGTGCATCGCTTTACTTACATGTGTTCAAGTTCCTTTTTATACACATTGCGTGCATACGTGCATCGCTTTACTTACATGTGTTCAAGTTCCTTTTATACACATTGCGTGCATCGTGCATCGCTTTACTTACATGTGTTCAAGTTCCTTTTTATACACATTGCGTGCATACGTGCATCGCTTTACTTACATGTGTTCAAGTTCCTTTTTATACACATTGCGTGCATACGTGCATCGCTTTACTTACATGTGTTCAAGTTCCTTTTCATTACACATTGCGTGCATACGTGCATCGCTTTACTTACATGTGTTCAAGTTCCTTTTTATACACATTGCGTGCATACGTGCATCGCTTTACTTACATGTGTTCAAGTTCCTTTTCATTACACATTGCTTGCATGCGTGCATCGTTTTACTTACATGTGTTCAATTTTCCCATCACACACATTGTACACGTTGTTGCGTGTTCTTTACTTACATGTGTCTGCACTTTCATAGCATTGTTATGATTACTCTAAATTGCATTGTTATGCACCCACTTCACTTGCATTGTGATGCACGTTTCAATCGCATTGTTGTGCACACTCTCTTTCTGGAAACACGGGATCGTCCCTCGTTTCTCTCTTCTTTCTGAAACAAGGATCGTCCTCGTTTCTTATACCTTTCCGAAACACCGGGATACGTCCCTACGTTTCTCTCTCTTTCCGAAACACCGGGATACGTCCCTACGTTTCTCCCTTCTTTCTGAAACAACGGGATACGTCCCTAAGTTTCTCTCTCTTTTCGAAACACCGGGATACGTCCCTATGTTTCTCTTGCCTTTCTGAAACACCGGGATACGTCCCTATGTGTCACATTCCTTGCGGAACACCGGGATACGTCCCTATGTTTCTCCTTCCTCTTGAAACACCGGGATACGTCCCTATGTTTCTCCTTCTTTTCTAATCTTTGGGATACGTCCCTAACCTCAGGATCGTCCTAATTCTTGGGATCGTCCTAATCCTTGGGATACGTCCTAATCCTGGGATCGTCCTAACCTCGGGATCGTCCCTAATCTTTGGGATCGTCCTAATCCTTGGGATCGTCTCTAATCCTTGGGATCGCCCTAAACACCGGGATACGTCCCCATGTTTCCCCATCTTTGGTTAAGAGCATCCGGAATACGTTCTAATGCTTATACATTTCCGAAACACCGGGATACGTCCCTATGTTTCTTTGCATAATCATAAGTTATGTTCGGCTTCTTGCATTGTCAGTTGCATTTTGCCCCTGCCTTCGGGCGCATATCTTTTTCTGTAGCTTGTATGCTTTGTCTAAAGTCTTGACCTTGTCAAAATGGGTCGTCTCTGGACTTTGACATTCACTCCGTCATTTTTTATGACTTTCGAGTTACTGTCAAGAGAACAGCTGTAGACACCCCATTTTGACCGACCTTAAGACTTCGAGCGTCATCAATTGAGCGCTTGGTGATGTTGCATATTGTGCTCGTTCTGAGGTTGCGGAGTCCCGGCTACGAGCCTTGCCTCCGGACTTCCGGACTCTTTTGTGCTTTGTCTCGGTTTGCGAACTAGGCTCCGTTTTCCCTGTTTTCTCTTCCCAAAAGGAGGGAGAGGTCTAATAGATCATCTCTCAGTGGCCGTAGGCTATGTTTTGTGGTCATGAGCCATTTTCCCATTCGGAGCGGTTCCGGTTTGAGCCGTCAGGCCGTGTGCCTCGGTTCGGGACCGCCCAACCATCTCTGATTTCTCCGGTTTTTGGCAAGTGCCTCTGTTTTATCATTACGAGGAACCCTGGGGCCTTTGATACCCACTTGCCGTCACGCCACTTTCGGTGCCTGCAGCCCATTTTCGGGACCCTGAACCGCGCGGTTTATGCCCCGAGCATTCATTTCGCATCGGTTTTTGTTCATTTTCGGCGGGAACCTCTGTTTTATCATTACAAGGAACCCTGGGGCCTTTGATACCCACTTCGTGGTCGGACACCACTGCCGGTGCCTAACAGCCTACTTTCGGGGCCCTGAACTGCGTGTTTCGGCTCCCAAACCTTCGTTCTACATTTTTGGGCTCCGACCCAAACTTGAGATAGTCATATTTTGAGGTCCTTTTCATGTTTGATTAAGGACCTTTTACTGTTTGACATCTCCATCTATCACTTGTCTCTTTACCTCTTCTTAGGCCTGTTTTGCACGGTGTTTTAGGCGTACTTGTGGACTGTTTCGGGCTTGGTCGTAAAATACAAAGTTTCTTATTTTGAGCCCTTCTCCAACTTTGTTGAAGGGCTCTCGGCCATCTGAGACCCGTAGCTATCACTTACCCCTTTTACAACCTTTTGAGCCTTTTGACCCCTTAAAGCTTCTAGAAGCTTGAACCCTTTTGGCCAAGCTTCTTGGAGAAGCTTGGCCAGCTGTATTAGCTTCTCCTAGAAGCCTTGCACCCCCCCCTTGGCCCCTTTGACCCTTTCCATTTGCTTAGCCTCTAAGTCTTGGCTTATACTTGCCTATATAAGCATGCCCCCTCTCCATTGCTCAAGGGTTAGAGGTTTGAAACAAAAAACCAGCAGATATATGTGTATATCTGATATATACATATAGATCCCACCCCCTCTCTCCATATCTCTCTCAATCCACCTCCAAACAACCTTGTTCTTGGACCATTCCTTCACCAACCCATAGCACAACACCACCACTTCCATTTCCAGAGACTTGGAGGTCATTTGCAGAGCTTAGGAGCACCTAAACTTGGATCAAAACCTGCTGGTTCATTGGTCTTCAAGGGTAAGTGTCTATTTCCCTCAAACTAGCCTTTTCTTGCTTCACATCTAAGCCCTAGTTGCAAGCACTTTTGGGCTCCGACCCAAACTTCAAATAGTCTTATTTTGGGGTCCTCTTCATGTTTGATTGAGGACCCCTTGCTGTTTGGTGGCTGCATCTAGCACCTATCCCTTTACCCCCTTGTATGCCACTATTCTTGCATAGTATATTTGGCTGGTGTATAATCTGTTTTTGAGCATGTAATAAACTGTAAGTAGGCTCATTTTGAGCCCTTCTTCAACATTGAAGAAGGGCTCAACCATGTTTGGTAACTCTATCATGCACTTGCTTTGTAATCTCTTCTATTTACCGTAAGTTTGCATGCTTTGTTAGCCTATCTTGCTTTTGTTTTTGTGGGTGGTCATAAACTGAAAATGTTCTTGTTTTGCCACATATAAGATCTTTTTTTGGTTGTTTAGGTCATCCATGGCATTCCTTATATAGTCACCTTGCATTTTGGCTTACTAGCCTTAGGTGTGTGAGTGTGTAGTATGCCATACTTGCTTGGTTTGTTTGATTTGGGACCTTTTCTAGCATGTTTTCAGTGTTTGACATGTTGGATATATATCCATGTTTGTGCCTTTTAAATGTGCTTAAAAAGTTGTTTTAATATGCCTAAGTGTTGGACCATGTGCGCATGCATGTTTGTATGTATTTTGGCCTTCATTTCCATGACATTTAGCCACTGTTTTGGGCTTGTTTAGGGGCTGTCCAAACTAGTCTAAGACCATCATTTTCATGTTGTAGCATGTTATCTTGTGTTGGTTGCATGCTTGGCCTTCGCATGTGTTGTATGCTTCGATCATGTTGCATTTGGCATGCAATCTTCATTGTTTAAGTTGCCTAACATGTTGCATGCCTTGCATACTTGCATGTTTAGATTATATCTTGCATATGGTCATTAGCATAATGGTTCCATGCCTTGCATGATTATTTGCTTAGGTTGTGTGCCTAGCATGAATTATATGTTTGCATGTTCATGTTACATGTTTAGATTGCATGCTTAGGTTGCAATTAGCATGCATGCTCTACCTCTTGAGCAAGTCATGATGGAGGTAGATGCCCTTGATTTGATTGTATGCATTGTATTTCATCCCATTGAAAGTGCACAACTTGGCTCTTGGGCCATCACGCATCGAAATCTTGCGATTGGTGGTCCGAGAACCAAAGGCTATACTCCTTTGAGTCACAAATATGATAAGGAGTATGGTTGGTGCAAACATTTGTCCCAAGATTCCATATCATGCCTTCTTCTTTGTCTGTCTTTGTCAAAGCTCTCTCTGCAGAATTTTGTGCCGACCGGCACTGTATAGGTGGCCGATAACATCATTGTCAGCCGGTGACTATTGTACATGGCCGGTGGGTATTCTATCCGGCCGGTGATGATCTACAGCTTGTAAGGAGCATGTCGAGGACTTTGGCAATTTTTGGAGACAGGCGATAAAAGCGAAACCTTGATGGCATGGTGCGGGTTCTGGGCAAAGCGGACATCGAGCATGCATCATTCACAAGCATCCCGAGGGTCATGGCCCCCTTTTATTTCACATTTATTTATTCATTAGAATTTGTAATATTTATTCATTTATTTTGGGACTGTATTATTATTTGGTCCCTCCGAGCGAGGGCGAATTTGTAATAAGTGTGCGTGAGTGTGTGTATGTCTTCCAACCCCCACTTCTTTCTAACCCTTTTATTTACCTGCTTATGGTAGATTAGGGCACGTCTATATTAGCATACCTTATGCAATGCATGTGTGCATTCATGCATTTGTTTACATGCATCGGGCTCGGCACATCATGCAAACTGCATCGTACTTTCAATTCCAAATTGAATACGTGATAGTTGTTGCATCTCATGTGCCATGTTTAGGGTTAGCCGAGCCTATTTAGATTGCACCCCTGTATGTGATGCATTAGCCATTTAACATGAACTAGGTCATGCATGCTTTGCTAACTAGTTTATTGTTTTGGCACGGAGTACGATGTAAGTTTTTATGGCTTTAGCATATCGCATGCGTGTGAATGTTTACCATGACAGTATGTCTACCATGCGGCTAAGTGCTTATGTGATAAACTGTTTGAATGCCTGTGGGTGGAGGTTGGATTGCGAGTTGGAACAACTCGTTGAAATCCGTATTTTAGCCTACTACAGAGCAAAAATCTAACACGTTTTCGAGACAAAGCGGATATGCAATGTTTATTTCCAAATTAGGCGATCTAGTCTATACTTTTGTGTTGTGCGCATCACATAGTAATTCTAGGTTAAATAACCGGAATAAGAGCATAAAGTTTTCAAATCGGATATCACGGTTAGTAGAGGCGGTCTTGACGGCGAAAGGGGTGCTCATAAATGACCTTCCCGATCGTACCCAAGCTCTCGAGCCAAGACCACTTTGGTGATAGCGGACATGTGGCCTTGAGACCGAGTCGAGGTTTCTAAATTTCCCAAAAATAAAATATTTAGGTGGCGACTCTGTGTCGGCAAAGCGATCCATGTTTGGCACTTCTTTTCAAAAATTTTTCTCAAAGCGATTTGCGAGTTGGACTCTTTGGTTCGATTTAGAAGTGACACAAAATCGAGTCCAGGCGTGGCGTGAAGCCCCCGGGGCGTGCTTTGATTCTGGCGACTCTATTTGAGGATTTTAGAGCTTGACTCGAACTTCGTGATATCTGTTTTGACTACACTTATGTGTTTCTTTGCATTGCATGTGCATTAGTGCGCCTAGGACACCGTGTTGGCCATCTGCTATTCTGGCGGTTTCTTTGGAGGCTTGTCTTGTCAAGAGCATGTCCATAAAGTGACGGTTGCGGGCTCTGCCCGATATGGGAACACAAACCCGGTTTCTGGGGCACCCTTTGACCATTCGACCTAGTGCATATTGGATCCATAGTGACCATTCCAAACTAGGACGGGTTGCTTACCCGTTTATAGGTTGTTTGAAACATTGCGTGCGTAGTGAAACCCTAGCTCGACAAAATAGGGCAGGAAACCCTACCCCAACATAGGGGTGTTTTGGCTCTCTTTACTTGCTATATGCTTTTAGAGTGTATCTCTACAGGGAATGCATATACCAGTTTGCAAATCTGGGTATCCGGCCTGCAGGCACCAGTATCAATATTTTGAGAATCAGTTATATCTGCGGGTATCAGTTGATTTGGGGCAATAATTTGAGAACGATGATCAGTAATAGAATGCAGTCGTTCAGCTTTGCTAGTATCCGTTCCAGTGAAATTGAGCTAAGATGCTGTCGGTTTTCTCTTTTGCTAGGTAGTCCTGGAATCATAGCTTCAGAAGGCTCCACCATCCCCCGGGTACATTGAATTTGTGTTGGTAGACTTTGTTAGGTCAGAGACTTCGATTCAAGGGTAATCACGGCGAAAGGGCGATCGGACATAGACCACCAAGATTACAATGACTACGGATCGGTGATCTTTGAGGTCGGGTTGAGATTTACGATCCTCTGCGAAGCAGATATCTTGGTTGCTCGGTTAGGCCGGGGCAATATGTCGAGTTTGGAAGAGATGGTCGCCAACTCGAGGATAGTATGAAAGCCATGCAACAAGGCTGTTCATCAGCGAATTCGCCAAGCAACAAGGCGTGGTCATAGCCCATGAGCGAGACAATTGCTAGGCTAGAGCGACAAGCGGGCATCTGCTCTGCATCGAGCTCCTCCCCACCAAGGGTTCCGATGCAGATGGGGCCAAATGTCCAAAATGTCCAAGAGGATCTGACCCTTCCAGCGGGCGGCTCACCCCAATTCTACCGCAACTATCCAAGGCGCCTACGCCTATCAAAGTACTGGACTCTACCTTTGAGTTCGAAGCGGACCCCACAGCGCTGAAGCTGAGTAAGTTGGGAAAAATGTTTAAGAAATCCCAAGGAGTCAGGTCTATTCGACATCGAGGATGGGTATCTGAGCGATTGTATTTGCCGCCAGATCGGTTCAAGATGCCTCAAATTGACCGATTTGATGGGTCCGGGGACCCCATGGTGCACCTGAGATTGTTTCGAGATATCTTAAGGCCGATGGGCCTCACCAGATCTGGCTTGTCTTTGTTGGCGAGGACCTGTCGGGTATTGCGGTCATCTGGTATGCCAAATTAGAGAATTGATGAAAGCGAAATTTGGGAGGAGATGGCGAGGCCTTCGTCGCACAATATTCATACAATACAGATTGAGATTACGACTCGTGATCTCGAGGCGACTAGACAAGAGCCTAAGGAAAGTTTCTCAGAGTTTGTAACCAGATGGAGGGCCCAGGCTTCGATGATGACCTTGAGGCCTACAGACAAGGACCAAATTCGGATGAATGTGCGCATTCTTCAGTCGAATATGAGTCAAAAGATGATAGTAGTACCCTTCCCCATCTTTTCAGACTTACATGAGATGGGAGTCTGATCGAAGATGCTATGAAACAAGGCCTTATTGATCGGAGAAGGAAGCGGCCGGAAGGGCGTTCACCCGCAGTTCGACTGTGACCACCTGTGGTGATCTGTTGCTAGAACTTGAGATGAGGGCATGGTCGCCACCGCCACACCAAGAGCGACCACCCCTTTGTTGGTGCACCCACTTCAAACCCCGAACTTGGACTATCTACCCCGAGGCAAGAGGGTCTTCACTCCACTTTATATGTCTTTGTCTAAGGCCCTGGGGGTCCTACTCAGGAAAGGACATCTGAAACCGTTAGAGCAACGGCCTCTACCCGATCCTCTCCCCCCAAATCACGACCCGGCTAAGTACTGTGCTTTCCATCAACAAACCGGTCATGACACCGACAGTTGTGTTCGTCTCCGCCACGAGATACAAAATTTGATTGACAACAAGGTCATCGTCGCACCAGCTCAGTAAAGTCTATCATCACTAGATCAGTGAACTTGGGGGATAGTACGAGTATGTGATCAGGGGATGAACTACCTGCGGGCATCACTCAGTTTACTTCAGATGTGGGAATGGCACACACTGTCTTGAGCATTCGCGAATGCTAGTTTTTTAGTTTCTGACTTGGGTGTTGAGTCAATTCTGTAGTTTTGTTTTGAGCCTGTCTCTTTGTCCTAAGTCGATCTTTTGATTAAAGTGCATCTTGTTGTATCGAGTCGATCCTATTGTACAAAGGTCGGGTGATTCGAGGTGTCACCTCGGGCGTCACCATTTTGTTTCACGTTTGTCTTTTTCGTTTTGTTTTGAGTCTGTTTACGCGAGGGAGCGGTTGTGCGACAGATTACGAATGGAGCAGCGATGATTTTCACACTCTTGTGTTTGCTTCCGTGTGCCGGTTGTGCGAAGTTTTGAATGAGATAATGATGTTGACTAGAAAATGACTTTTACGTGCCTTGAATCATTGCATTGACCTAAGTTTTGCAAAACTTTTTCAAACCTGATGAAAGCGAAGAGGAAGGAATTCCTTGGGATTTGCAAAAATTTGATCAATTGAGAGAAAGAGGCGTGCTAAGCCCTTAATGAATGAAATCATGCTTGTTAGTGTAGTCTTGAGAAGGACCCTAGCTTTGATCCAGATTGGTCCTACATCTTGTCTTACATGACGATTTGTCGCTTTCTTAAAACTTTCAAAAATGTTTTCTTGATCCTGCGAAGACATGTGTGGAATCGCTCTTGAGATTATGTAGCCTAGGATCGCTCTCAGCCTTGAGACTCGACCCCTCATTTTCAAACCTTGGACTCAAACTCAGAATGTTCAACGGTTAACTTCAACGTGAGGCCTGTGAGGCCAGATTCAAAGCAGCCCTCGAACAAGAGGCAAGAAAGTCAAAATCAAGAAGATCAGATGTTGTCAAGAGAGGCTTGGGAAGCTAGATCAGAAGTCCCCCCTCAAACTAGGGGCAAAGATGTCAGATGCGCCCGAAGAGCCGAAGATGAGTTCTCTTGCGAATCAACAACCACTCTCCTGGATACAGAGGGCTTCAATCTCAAAAACCATTTGGCATGGACTTATTACACTTTTACCCTTTGAGGGGCTCGCTGGGCTGAAAACCCGGAAGGGCTACCCAGGCAAAAGTTAGAGCAAGCAAAAAATACATACAAAAGAAAAAAAATATATATATACAAAAAAGAAAAAAGAAAAAGAAAAAGAAGCTCGCAAGGTCGAAAACCCGCATCGGGCGCCTTGGCAAAAGTTAGAGCCTAAAAGAAAAAGAAAAAAAATGATGAAAAAATGAAAAAGAATTGAAAAGAAAAGAAAAAGAAGCTCGCAAGGTCGAAAACCTGCAACAGGCACCTTGGCAAAAGTTAGAGCATAAAAAGGAGAGGTTAAATACCCGAGTGTACCTTAACCCCGAACTACGTAAGGCTTGATTCCCATGTTTGGGATACGTAGGCAACTTCATCCTGAAGTCCAGCCCATAAACAATTCAAATTGTGTCCATGCGATGGTTCTGGTCATCTTTGTCTCCTCTGTATCCGAGAGTCTAGTTTTATTCGTCGCTCTGAGGACTGACTACAAGTACGCTGCGATGCTATCCAAACAAGGGACAACTTTCCGTTGCCATTCAAAACGTTGCGGTGTCACTTCAAACAAGGGGCAACTTTCCGTTGCCATGCAGTGTCCTTCAGACAAGGGGCAATTTTCCATTGCTTATGGATCCGAGGTTGCGCATCTCAAGAGTAGGTTCCGTGCTTGTTGAGCATTGGCCGTTTGCAAAAAATAGTTTTTGAGAATTTTTACTGAGGTTGACTAATTCTCTCGAAAATTATTCCATCTTTTCCAAAAACTGGACCATTTTCTTGGACCCAAAAAAGGAAAATTTTCAGTGCTCATAGCCTGACTTGCATGATTTCAAATCAAAAATCGAACAAGCATGTTAATCTAACTCTCATGTTGGTCAAAATTGTTTTAGTAGAAAGCAAAATAAAAAAATGGTCAAAATGATGAACTAGGGGCACAGTTGAGTTAGGCTTCCTGTCTTTTCCCCATTGTGAACATACTTGCGAAGGGCACCATACTTGCCAAGAATGGCACTCTACTACTTGAAAAGGCACAACCGGCGGCGACAAGCGGTGAAAGTTCTTTCACCCTCCAAGCAGCGAGGTATCAAGTCAAGTGCGAAGCACGAATTGGAATGGATCAAGATGTTCCACTTCCTCATCTGGACAGATCTAACCACGTCCAAACTCCCCAGCAAGGCATCATCAACCGGTGTTAGCTGCAGATTTGCTACACACCCAGTTGTAACACAACCCCTATGTGGGAGGAACTCCTCATTGTGAACAAAAATCTAGCGAGAATGCTAGGGGCAAGAGCCCGCAACTTTTTATCTATCCATCAACCACCCAGGGGAGGGATTGAAAAATGAGAGATTGAAGAATAGAGAGATGTGCGATGAGAGAAAAAGTGAGAAAAGGGCTTTTCCAGAAAAATAGAGCTTGAGGGCCGAGTGATGTGAGAATTACAAATGAGAAAGGGTGGGAAATAATACCCGGTGAAACAGCTCTCCTGCGCATTTGAGTCTTTCGTTGTGTTTTGTTTGTCTCGATTCTTGTTTTGAGTCGTTTCAAGTGTCAATAGATGTGTTTAGGTTGTTTACCTTTATTTTTCGTTGTTGGGTCGTCTTTGCTGTGTTCAGTTGTAGGCTCAATACCCGGTCGAGAACTCATTTTCTCAAATTCAAAAATGATTTGTTGTGTGCTCAGAGTGCTGTGCCATTCTCCACATTTGTGCAAAAAAGGAATTTGTTCTTTCGAAAATTGCAGGGTCCACCCCCGATAAGTGTGAATAGTAGAACCAGGACCTATCTGAAGCTATAATGGTTCCAGACTGCAAAGCAAAAGCAAAAGAGGGAAAATCAAAGCATCTGAGTGTGTTTCACCTTCAGCCAACTCTGAGATTGTAGTTCGGATGTACCTCTTTAGACCTTGTCGGTGTTCCGAAAAATGAGCTTGCCTCCTTTCCAAGTGTAAGCCTGCTTTAAGTCAGAATGGCAATTAAAGCAGCAGCAAATGTTATCTCTTGCCAACATAAACAGGGTGTCCCCTTTTTCAGGCAGAGTATGTTACAAACCCCTCCGAGAGGTAAATCGGAGGTTGTGTTTGAATTGGTCTCGTTAAGGCTTGCATTCCCTTATTCGGCATTTTGTTTCAAATATGCGTTGTCACGCACGTTCCACTTGCATTGTTATGCACTGTTACACCTGCATCGTTATGCACATTCAATTGCCTTTTATACACATTGCGTGCATACGTGCATCGCTTTACTTACATGTGTTCAAGTTCCTTTTTATACACATTGCGTGCATACGTGCATCGCTTTACTTACATGTGTTCAAGTTCCTTTTTATACACATTGCGTGCATACGTGCATCGCTTTACTTACATGTGTTCAAGTTCCTTTTCATTACACATTGCGTGCATACGTGCATCGCTTTACTTACATGTGTTCAAGTTCCTTTTTATACACATTGCGTGCATACGTGCATCGCTTTACTTACATGTGTTCAAGTTCTTTTTTATACACATTGCGCATATACGCATCGCTTTACTTACATGTGTTCAAGTTCCTTTTATACACATTGTGCATACGTGCATCGCTTTACTTACATGTGTTCAAGTTCCTTTTTATACACATTGCGTGCATACGTGTATCGCTTTTACATGTGTTCAAGTTCCTTTTATACACATTGCGTGCATCGTGCATCGCTTTACTTACATGTGTTCAAGTTCCTTTTATACACATTGCGTGCATACGTTGCATCGCTTTTACATGTGTTCAAGTTCCTTTTATACACATTGCGCATACGTGCATCGCTTTTACATGTGTTCAAGTTCCTTTTCATTACACATTGCGTGCATCGCTTTACTTACATGTGTTCAAGTTCCTTTTTATACACATTGCGTGCATACGTGCATCGCTTTACTTACATGTGTTCAAGTTCCTTTTCATTACACATTGCTTGCATGCGTGCATCGTTTTACTTACATGTGTTCAATTTTCCCATCACACACATTGTACACGTTGTTGCGTGTTCTTTACTTACATGTGTCTGCACTTTCATAGCATTGTTATGATTACTCTAAATTGCATTGTTATGCACCCACTTCACTTGCATTGTGATGCACGTTTCAATCGCATTGTTGTGCACACTCTCTTTGCGAAACACCGGGATACGTCCCTACGTTTCTCTCTTCTTTCTGAAACACCGGGATACGTCCCTACGTTTCTTATACCTTTCTGAAACACCGGGATACGTCCCTACGTTTCTCCCTTCTTTCTGAAACAACGGGATACGTCCCTAAGTTTCTCTCTCTTTTCGAAACACCGGGATACGTCCCTATGTTTCTCTTGCCTTTCTGAAACACCGGGATACGTCCCTATGTGTCACATTCCTTGCGGAACACCGGGATACGTCCCTATGTTTCTCCTTCCTCTTGAAACACCGGGATACGTCCCTATGTTTCTCCTTCTTTTCTAATCTTTGGGATACGTCCCTAACCTCTGGGATACGTCCCTAATTCTTGGGATACGTCCCTAATCCTTGGGATACGTCCCTAATCCTCTGGGATACGTCCCTAACCTCTGGGATGCGTCCCTAATCTTTGGGATACGTCCCTAATCCTTGGGATACGTCTCTAATCCTTGGGATACGCCCCTAAACACCGGGATACGTCCCCATGTTTCCCCATCTTTGGTTAAGAGCATCCGGAATACGTTCTAATGCTTATACATTTCCGAAACACCGGGATACGTCCCTATGTTTCTTTGCATAATCATAAGTTATGTTCGGCTTCTTGCATTGTCAGTTGCATTTTGCCCCTGCCTTCGGGCGCATATCTTTTTCTGTAGCTTGTATGCTTTGTCTAAAGTCTTCGGCCTTGTCAAAAATGGGTCGTCTCTGGACTTTGACATTCACTCCCGTCATTTTTTTATGACTTTCGAGTTCTGTCAAAGAGGGGCAACTGTAGACACCCCATTTTTGACCGACCTTAAGACTCAGACGTCATCAATTGAGCGCTTGGTGATGTTGCATATTGTGCTCGTTTACGAGGTTATGAGTCCGCCACGAGCCTTGCCTCCGGACTTCCGGACTCTTTTGTGCTTTGTCTCGGTTTGCGAACTAGGCTCCGTTTTCTCTGTTTTCTCTTCCCGAAGGGAGGGAGAGGTCTCATAGATCATCTCTCGGGTCAGAGGCTATGTTTTGTGGTCGCAGCCATTTTTCCCATTCGGAGTCTTGCGGTTTTGAGCCGTCGGGCCGTGCCTCGGTTCGGGACCGCCAACCATCTCCGATTTCCCCGGTTTTTGGCAAGTGCCTCTGTTTTATCATTCCGAGGGACACTGGGCCTTTGATGCCACTTCAGGTCAGACGCCACTTTCGGTGCTCGCCCATTTTGGGACCACAACTGCTAGCGGTTTATGCCCCGAGCATTCATTTCGCATCGGTTTTTGTTCATTTTCGGTGGGAACCTCTGTTTTATCATTACAAGGAACCCTGGGGCCTTTGATACCCACTTCGTGGTCGGACACCACTGCCGGTGCCTAACAGCCTACTTTCGGGGCCCCGAACTGCGTGTTTTGGCTCCCGAACCTTCGTTCTACATTTTTGGGCTCCGACCCAAACTTGAGATAGTCATATTTTGAGGTCCTTTTCATGTTTGATTAAGGACCTTTTACTGTTTGACATCTCCATCTATCACTTGTCTCTTTACCTCTTCTTAGGCCTGTTTTGCACGGTGTTTTAGGCGTACTTGTGGACTGTTTCGGGCTTGGTCATAAAATACAAAGTTTCTTATTTTGAGCCCCTCTCCAACTTTGTTGAAGGGCTCTCGGCCATCTGAGACCCGTAGCTATCACTTACCCCTTTTACAACCTTTTGAGCCTTTTGACCCCTTAAAGCTTCTAGAAGCTTGAACCCTTTGGCCAAGCTTCTTGGAGAAGCTTGGCCAGCTGTATTAGCTTCTCCTAGAAGCCTTGCACCCCCCCTTGGCCCCTTTGACCCTTTCCATTTGCTTAGCCTCTAAGTCTTGGCTTATACTTGCCTATATAAGCATGCCCCCTCTCCATTGCTCAAGGGTTAGAGGTTTGAAACAAAAAACCAGCAGATATATGTGTATATCTGATATATACATATAGATCCCACCCCCTCTCTCCATATCTCTCTCAATCCACCTCCAAACAACCTTGTTCTTGGACCATTCCTTCACCAACCCATAGCACAACACCACCACTTCCATTTCCAGCGACTTGGAGGTCATTTGCAGAGCTTAGGAGCACCTAAACTTGGATCAAAACCTGCTGGTTCATTGGTCTTCAAGGGTAAGTGTCTATTTCCCTCAAACTAGCCTTTTCTTGCTTCATATCTAAGCCTTGCTTGCAAGCACTTTTGGGCTCCGACCCAAACTTCAAATAGTCTTATTTTGGGGTCCTCTTCATGTTTGATTGAGGACCCCTTGCCGTTTGGTGATTTCATATAGCACCTATCTCTTTACCCCCTTGTATGCCATGATTCTTGCATAGTATATTTGGCTGGTGTATAATCTGTTTTTGAGCATGTAATAAACTGTAAGTAGGCTCATTTTGAGCCCTTCTTCAACATTGAAGAAGGGCTCAACCATGTTTGGTAACTCTATCATGCACTTGCTTTGTAATCTCTTCTATTTACCGTAAGTTTGCATGCTTTGTTAGCCTATCTTGCTTTTGTTTTTGTGGGTGGTCATAAACTGAAAATGTTCTTGTTTTGCCACATATAAGATCTTTTTTTGGTTGTTTAGGTCATCCATGGCATTCCTTATATAGTCACCTTGCATTTTGGCTTACTAGCCTTAGGTGTGTGAGTGTGTAGTATGCCATACTTGCTTGGTTTGTTTGATTTGGGACCTTTTCTAGCATGTTTTCAGTGTTTGACATGTTGGATATATATCCATGTTTGTGCCTTTTAAATGTGCTTAAAAAGTTGTTTTAATATGCCTAAGTGTTGGACCATGTGCGCATGCATGTTTGTATGTATTTTGGCCTTCATTTCCATGACATTTAGCCACTGTTTTGGGCTTGTTTAGGGGCTGTCCAAACTAGTCTAAGACCATCATTTTCATGTTGTAGCATGTTATCTTGTGTTGGTTGCATGCTTGGCCCTTCGCATGTGTTGTATGCTTCGATCATGTTGCATTTGGCATGCAATCTTCATTGTTTAAGTTGCCTAACATGTTGCATGCCTTGCATACTTGCATGTTTAGATTATATCTTGCATATGGTCATTAGCATAATGGTTCCATGCCTTGCATGATTATTTGCTTAGGTTGTGTGCCTAGCATGAATTATATGTTTGCATGTTCATGTTACATGTTTAGATTGCATGCTTAGGTTGCAATTAGCATGCATGCTCTACCTCTTGACCAAGTCATGATGGAGGTAGATGCCCCTTGATTTGATTGTATGCATTGTATTTCATCCCATTGAAAGTGCACAACTTGGCTCTTGGGCCATCACGCATCGAAATGCGCGATTGGTGGTCCGAGAACCAAAGGCTATACTCCTTTGAGTCACAAATATGATAAGGAGTATGGTTGGTGCAAACATTTGTCCCAAGATTCCATATCATGCACTGCTGCTGTCTGTTGCTGTCAAAACTGTCTTCTGCAGGAATTTTGTGCCGACCGGCACTGTATAGGTGGCCGATAACATCATTGACAGCCGGTGACTATTGTACATGGCCGGTGGGTATTCTATCCGGCCGGTGATGATCTACAGCTTGTAAGGAGCATGTCCCAGGACTTTGGCAATTTTTGGAGAGACAGGGCAGTAAAAACAGAGGCAACAGTGGCATGGTGCGGGTTCCCGGGCAAGGCGGACATCGAGCATGCATCATTCGCGCATCCCGAGGCGAGGGGCTGTGGCCCCCTTTTATTTCACATTTATTTATTCAGTAATTAGAATTTGTAATATTTATTCATTTATTTTGGGACTGTATTATTATTTGGTCCCTCCGAGCGAGGGCGAATTTGTAATAAGTGTGCGTGAGTGTGTGTATGTCTTCCAACCCCCACTTCTTTCTAACCCTTTTATTTACCTGCTTATGGTAGATTAGGGCACGTCTATATTAGCATACCTTATGCAATGCATGTGTGCATTCATGCATTTGTTTACATGCATCGGGCTCGGCACATCATGCAAACTGCATCGTACTTTCAATTCCAAATTGAATACGTGATAGTTGTTGCATCTCATGTGCCATGTTTAGGGTTAGCCGAGCCTATTTAGATTGCACCCCTGTATGTGATGCATTAGCCATTTAACATGAACTAGGTCATGCATGCTTTGCTAACTAGTTTATTGTTTTGGCACGGAGTACGATGTAAGTTTTTATGGCTTTAGCATATCGCATGCGTGTGAATGTTTACCATGACAGTATGTCTACCATGCGGCTAAGTGCTTATGTGATAAACTGTTTGAATGCCTGTGGGTGGAGGTTGGATTGCCCGAGTTGGAACAACTCGTTGAAATCCGTATTTTAGCCTACTTACGAGTAGCAAAATCTAACACGTTTTTCGAGACAAAACGGATATGCAATGTTTATTTCCAAATTAGGCGATCTAGTCTATACTTTTGTGTTGTGCGCATCACATAGTAATTCTAGGTTAAATAACCGGAATAAGAACGCATAAAGTTTTCAAAATCGGATATCACGGTTAGTAGAGGCCGGTCTTCGGACCGGGCGAAAGGGGGTGCTCATAGCTGACCTTCCCCGATCGTACCCAAGCTCTCGAGCCAAGACCACTTTGGTGATGACGGACATGTGGCCTTGACCGAGTCGTGGTTTCCTAAATTTCCCAAAATAAAATATTTAGGTGGCGACTCATGTCCGCAAAGCAGTCCATGTTTGGCACTTCTTTTCAAAAATCAGTTTTTCTCAAAACGATTTGCCAGAGTTAGACTCTTTGGTTCAGATTTAGAACCGTGACACAAAATCGAGTCCGAACTGTAGCGTGAAGCCCCCCGCGGGACGTGCTACACACTACTGTGAACTACTGAATAGCTATGGAATGAATAATGACATGTGACTAAGATTTTTGATTGAACTTCTGCCAGGGTAAGGAAAGTTTGGAGGACCAAACTTCTTAAGGTGGGGAGAGTGTAATGACCCCGAAATATACGTCATAATTATCGGTAATTAATCATGTATTTGTATGAATTAATTGGGAATTATCTGTTGGAATTGGAAACATATCTGTTGGAATTATAAATTCGGGACTGAAATTGATGACCGTAATGGATTCAGAAAATGGAATTGAACACGTCTATGTGATATCGGGAATTTTTAGAACTGTCTGAGAAGGTAATTTGAGGACTGAATTTCGTCTGATTCGTTAAGCTCCGTTTGGCTTGAGTTTATGGCACAATATTATATAGATAAGGATAAAGGGTATGTTGACCATTGTGGACTCAAAAATAAAAGAAAAGAAAATATCTTGGAAAGGAGAGAGGGAGAGAGAATTCGTGGGAGAGAGGAAGCAAGGGGAAAGAAGAGGAAAGAAAGGGGAAATTAAGCCTACCCTCTCCAATTAAGCAATCAAGGTAAGAATTTCTCTCTAATTTCTTGAAGTAAGGTTGATTTTTTCATGATCTCATGGTAAGGAAATGGAATGAAAGGAAAATTATGGATAATTGATGGTTATGTAGTGTTTTACCCTATGGAACATCTATGAGCATATTTGGCATTATATCATGAATTTATGTTTTAACACATGGTTTTCTATTTTAACTCAAGTTTGATTATTTATGTAATTCACATGGGTTTGGTTTTAAAGCTTAAATCAAGTTGTTTTTCTAGTGTTTTGGGCCTTGTTTCATAAAATTGGAAGTTAGTTTTGGTAAAAATGGAGCCCACGGTTTTGCAGAAATGGACTGGTTTTTCTACCCAGATTTTCATAGTCCGCTCGAGCGGAGGGTTGGACGCTCGAGCGGAGATTTCGCACATCCATAGATTTTCTTACGATTTTGATCCGCTCGAAAGGGGGTTTTACGCCGGCGGGGACCTGTTTTCAGAAGATTTTCAAAAGTGTATTAATGCATGATTTTGGCACCCTCATTGCATTTTTAGCATTCTTGAGGCTTAATGAAGTCATGATAATGAAGTTATGAGATTGAAACATCATTAAGAGGATATGTGAACTTGATCTGATGATGATTGATGATGATATGTGTTAAGGATTTGTGTTATCATGTTGACATTTGCACGTCAAAACACGAAGACCGTACAACCGGTTCTGGAAAACCACTGTAAGTAACATTTCTGTAAAGTTATGTTCTTATAAAGTATGTTTCAAATGTGATACGTCAAGTTATGTTTTTGAAATGTGATTTTGATTCTGTGAACGAATATCCTTATTTGCAAATCTATTATGGCATCCATAGATAGTCCCAAGTCATGGTGGACGGCATGAAAATGCGGGTCCATGACTAGTTTACGAGATCTCGTGAGTTACTTCATTGTGACGATATGTGTTTAATCAGTATCCGGAACTGATTACTCTAGTCGGAAGACGTTCTGTTATGGGATATATTCGATATGTTCTGCGGAGTATGCCATTATTATGTTCTGATACGAATTGATTATGTCTTTGATGATTTGTTTCACGGATATATGATATGTGGGATTCGTTCACTAACCCTTTACGTTAATGTTACTTGCTGGGCTTTAGCTCACCCCTGTATATATGTATTTATAGGCGAGCAGCCGGGGAGTCAAGCCTAGGCGGAGTCTTGCACCGAGCCGCCGTTTTGAGAGCCTACCAGAATTTTGCATGCCCCGAGTTGGGCTAGGCCTGGAAGGCCGTATAGTGAGCTTGTTTTGTTATGTATTGTGGCATGTGCCTATATGTTTTGTATAAGGACTTTTGATACATGTTATGTATAGTTGGTGGGTAAATTAACATTTTGGTATGTAAATATTTGTTCATATTAATGCACAGCTCTTTGGACTATTAGTATTCTGTTTTCGCTTCCGCGAGCCCCGTTCAATTATGTTATGTATAGTAAGGCCTGTGGTAATCTAGGATTACTGGCCGGTCTCGTTACCGAACTTCTAGGGGCGGGTTCGGGGCGTGACATATTAACTTTAAGAGAGAGAGAGAGAGAGAGGGTCGGCTAGAGAGGATGAAAGAAGGAGAATTGTGTGTTTGGCTCAAGTTTGAGAAATTGGAAGGTTAGACTCAAGATTCAACTAGAATTGTGAAGATTAAAGCCTCTAGGTAAGTAAATGCATGAATTTTGAATTGTAATTTTGTGGATTCAAGGTTGAATAATGATCAAGAACATGAATTAAATTGATTATGATGAAATTGAGTTGGCTTTGTTGGATTGAAAGTCAATATGCACATGCATGTGAGAAATTGCTTTGAATTTGCATGTTTGAGCACAAAATGTGTAATCCATGAGAGATTTTAGTTAAAGCTCATATTTTGACCATCTCTTCATCATCTAAGTTGAAATAGGGGTTATATTCCATATGCATGTACAATTCATGAGAATATGAGTTTGAAATACATGGAATTGCTATGATGGAAACAAGTTTGGTGTAAATTGGAACATGCATGTAAGTAATTCATGGAATTAAGCTTCATAATGTTGTAATTTAGTGTTTGTACCATGATTAGTACATGTATATGTGAAGTTTGAGCCAAAATCATGTGTTTAGAGCCTTTGAATATCGAATTTGAGCTCAAGAGCAATTCTGGATTTTCTAGAAATTTTGATGTTTGCTCGAGCGGGGAAACCGCTGCTCGAGCGTAAAATACGAGCTCCCAGCATATTTTGTAGACATGATGTTCGCTCGAGCGGGAGAAGTTCACGCTCGAGCGGGGAGCTATGTGGGATGACCTTCAGCTCGAGCGTCCGAGTTCACGCTCAAGTGTAGAAACGAGGCAACTAGCACTTTTGCAGACTTATTGGGTCCGCTCGAGCGGGAAAGTCTACGCTTGAGCGGGGACCCCTGTTTCTGAAATTTTGAAAATGCGTTCTGTGTTTCGTTTTCCGTTCTCTTTTATTTCTAAGTACTCTTAGGCATGCATTGAGCATTATGAATGAATTAAAGGAATAAGAAAGAAGCCTAAAGAGGAATGTGTGAATTATAGACGGATTGAATTGTTTGTGACCCATTTTGTTCATGTAATGTGTAGGGTCAAACTATAGGGCAAATCAACCAGCGGATCACTGTGAGTAATATCTTAACAGAGATATTTGAAATATGCCATTTGTCCAATTGCTTATCTCTCTATAAGTCTGTTGAATTGAATTGTGGACAAATGTTTGATACGAATGAATGGGCCAAAGGCCAATTTGACATGAATGAATGAATGGGCCAAAGGCCAGTTTGACATGAATGAATGAATGAATGGGCCAAAGGCTAGTCTGATACGAAAGTCTGAATGGGCCAAAGGCCAGTCTGATACGAAAGTCTGAATGGGCCAAAGGCCAGTTTGACATGATTGAAAGTATGAGTGGGCCAAAGGCCAGTTTGACCTGAATAGGTTGGGCCTGAGGCCGTTCGATGTGTTTGGAACCACAGTCACTTGATCTATATATACATACTAGATAGCAATATGAATTGGGCCCAAGGCTGTCTGATGCACGTTGTTCCAATGTATCCACTTTATTTGACATTATTCACTGGGCTTTCACTCACGCTCATTCATGTGTTTGTAGGTGAGCCAAGAGAAGTCCAAACCCAGCCTCAGTGAAGTTTGGGAGGAACAACCAAGTTTTGAAGAGTCAGCCCTTACGTCTCACGCATAAGACTCGTCTTCGCCCTTTTGTTATCCTATTTTATTTTGTTATGTTAGCGGGGACTTTGGATACATCCGTATATAGTTTTGATTGGCTGACCTTGGCTTGAATGATCCTGTCTGTACAGAACCTTATATTACTGTACTTTCTGATGTGAGTTATTAATGTGTATATGTATGGTTTGTTATGATGTGCCGTATAAGCACAGCTCTATGGACAAAAGTTTAAATTTTGCTTCCATTTGGCCCCTTTACTCTGATGAGTTATGCCTGGTTTGGTCTGAGGCCATAGGTAATCTCAGGATTACTGGCCGGTTATGTCCTTAACCCATAGGGACGGGTTCGGGTCATGACGGGGAGGGGGGGTTGACCATGTTCAAATTGAGCTAGATGGTATCTTTCTCCTTTGTAAGGTGCAAGCTATCCTTTCATGTTTGGATAACCAGCATCCACCAAGTAAAACTCATCTATTTTAAAATTCCAAAGTGAAATTAAAGTAAGCAATTATAAATGTAAAAATAAATATGAAGATGTGAGTGTGGTGCATCTATTGTAGCAATCAAATATAAAATAGTTACCTCCTTGTGGTTTTAGAAAATTAAAACTAGGATTCCTAATTGTATCTAAGAAAATCCGAGTATCGTGTGCACTTTCTTTCCATCCTGGTAAGCAAAATGTAAAACACATATCAAAGTCACATGCAGCCATTATGTTTTGAGTCGCATACCCCTTTATACTTATTAGACGAGCTTGCTTATCTGGAGATATATATGCTATGATGTGTGTTCCGTCAATTGCTTAAATAAAATCCTATTACCTAATAGTGAATAAAAATATTTTTAGCCACAGATTATTAGAAATATCCTACCAACATTAATTATATGTAACACCCAAGTTGCACTTGTAGTTAATTATTTACCTTGAAATGAGGATAATATTTACGGTTGCGTCAAACATATGGATGCACACCATTAGTCGGTTGAGGCCTTACCCAATCAATGGACATCATTGTAATAGCCTTTAACACCTTTTTAAAGTATTTTGAAATAGTCTCGACGGAATGTTGAAATCTTTCTTGGACATTTCTGTTTTGAATGTCACCGCCAACAATATATAAAAATATTGCAACCTACTCTTGAACCGAGACTTTTCGTCTAGTGTCAAGGCCATACTTTGTCTGTAACAAATTACACAATTGATAAAATACCTCACTTTTCATTCAAAAATTTTCAAATATTCTTGTCCGATTCCCTTCTTGTAATTCTATTATCCACTTCCCTCCTGTTAAACTAGATGTCCTACATGGTTCTTTTATCAAATAATTTGTTGCATATGTCACTACAACTGTAGCCGCCGTAGCTAAGAGCATATTATTATTTTGTTGGGTTTGCGATGTGCTACCTTCATCTTCAGTATCTTCATCATCGTGATCATCATTCCATTCATCTTCATCACTGTTACTCATCTTTAAAATACCTACTCATTTAAAGGCTTAGTTACTATTCAATTCAAACAAAAATAGGGTGAGATAAAGAGGGGGCCATCTTCCATACGTGGTCGTACCATATTTACATATTATAACAAAACTTACATATTATATATTCAAATTTTGAATAATTTTCTAACTACATAGCATTTCTATTTACCATAAATTGTGATGTCACATGGGGGTGATCATTAATTATGTTATGTTCTATAATTGAGTGAGGGTGATAATTTAAATGTGTTTACTCAATAACAACATTGTTGATGTGTTATTGAGTGAGGATGATCATTAATTGTGTTATGTTCTCACAAATGCAACCTCATGTCTTGACAAGAGCATCAATAACAGCATCATTGTTGACATTATCAAGCTATAGATATTATAACAGCATCATTGTTGACATTCTTACGCCATAGATAGTCCTATTTATAAGGCTGAAAATTCGTTAATTACAATGAAGTCTACTTTCCAACTTCAGGGTGCATATATATGACTAATAAATCATGGATATATACTAAAATGCAACCAGATTTTAGTATCAAACTCTCAAAACAAAATTTGAAAAATCTTTTGGCTGAGATAAGAGTTCAAAATCATTCAGATCAAGAAATATGTAAATACTAAAATAAAATAGGTGAAAGAAAGGCCATAAACACAAACAGTAGATTTGATAGAACCTGGAGAGATTCAAATATAATCAGATTAAAAATATAATCAAAATTTATCTTACCTAAATATAATAAGATTAAAAACACTAAATATAATCAAAATTTTCTCTTCCAGCCAACAACACAATGCTTATAAATTGGGTATTTGATAGAACCTGGAGAGATTCAAATGTAAAGCAAAAAAATTATACCTTCAACTTCAAAAAAATTATACCTTCAACTTCAAAAATTATACCTGGAGAGATTCAAATGTAAAGGAAAAAAAATTCACCATTCACCATTCACCTACATATACATATAAATAATCTTCACCATTCACCTACTATTCATATTCAAGATTTAAATCAACCATTTAACCATTCAACTAACATTCAACAAGTCAACCATTCACCTACCATTCAACTGAAAAAATATGACCTACCCACCAACCATTCAACCATTTAACTAACAAAGTCCAACATAATATTAATAAAAGTCCAAATAATGAGTCCACAATTAAAAGTCCAACATAGTCAATATTAATAAAAGAAAAAATTAGGAAATTCAGAGCAGTCCACAATTAGTAAAATAAAATTCCAACACAAAAGTCCATAATTAACAATAAAAGTCTTAAGAACAACCGGGCAGTCCACAATTAGCCGCGATAACCTGTGGTGCTCTTCTCCATCTCAATCTCCAACTTTAGAAACCTCAGCCAAACGTCATCCGTAGGAAGAGTCATGAAGCACTCACGACGCTTGTCTCGTAAGAACAATTGGGCAGCCCATACATACAACTCATCATTTGGGGACACACCAAGGATGCTTTCCAACTTCACCAAACATTCTGCAATTGAAGGATATCTTGATGAGGTCTGTGTTGAAGTTGCTAAAGATGACTCAACCACATTGACTATACGATCAAGTGTCTTGTTAAGTAGAGCTACACCAGTAAATTTCTTCTTTGTCTTGCTCTTGGTTGATAAACCATCAGTGTTTAATGAACGCTTTTTGTTTAACTCAGAAGGATAAACCACCTCCAAATCATCATCATCATGACATTCAGCATCATGTGGGGTATGAAATTCCTCCACAGTCTCATCAGTGTGAGGCATAACCCTTGAGCTAGAAGTGTATGCCCATTCTCCTGTAGCAGCTGCATCTGAGAATAGTATGTCTAAGTCTTCGCTAAATTGCAATGGCATACGTCAGAATTTAGCAGCATCAGCATACCTGTAATAACTCCGACCCATGATTAATATTAATCCATGATTAATTATATCTAATTAGTAATTAAGGAGGAATTCTAAATTAATTTGCATGTGTACTCTGCATTATAGTGTTTATATTTGTTTAGTATGGAAAGATATGTTCATATTTTAGTTTCGATTTGCGAATTGAAGGCCTTATCGGCATCTGATTCTGAAATTGATTTGATATATGTGTTATGCGGGATTTACAGAATTTTATGGTAGGGTTAATCAAAATTCGATTTGGAACAATTAAATTAGATTTATTTAATGCACATTTAATTTGTTTTGATTAATTGTCACCAAGTGAGCTCTTAAACACTCCCTACATGTTCCACTCATCTTTTTCTTAAATTGTCAACATACTTTGAACTTCCTCTTACACACACAATCGTGGGAGAGAGAGAGAGAGAGAGAGAGAGAGTGAGAAGGAAATTGAGATCAAGCTTGAGGTTTGGAAGGAATTGCTAGGAGACTTGAGGAATTACTCAAGAACATCCCTAAACATAACGAATTGAGAGCCTTAGGTAAGAATTTTATTCTTTAGTTTTGTGAATTAGTTGATTAATGCACGAAATCAAGTGTGATAGGTAGATTAATATGAGAATTGAGCTAAGGAATGGAGTTAAGAATGAGATTATGGTCGCATGTGCATTTCATGAAGTTTTGAAAGTGTTTTTAAAGAATTTCCTCATGCATGTCTTGAATTCACCTTAATTTTGGGAAAGCATTGAGTTTCATAATGTTTTGTAGCACTTGATCATGTTTTGAGAAGCTTCAGTTCAAAGAATTGCATGCATGTCTTGTCTATGGATCATACATGAACCTTGAGTTGAATTGTGTATAATTGGCAAGCCATTGAGCCATGATTTTTTGAAATGATCTTTAATTTATGTTGTTTTAAGGGTCTTCATGAATTTTCTCAAGTTTTGGCCCAGAAAAATGAGGTTTGATGCATAAAAGATTGAATTTGAACTTGAAGATCAAATTTGGAAATTTTAGAAATTTGATCCACGATCGAGCGGGGGATTTCACACTCAAGCGAGTACTCTGAGTACGTGCACTCCCACTTGAGCGACATGAGTCACGCTCGAGCGTGAAACACATATACCCAGAAGTTCATACGTTTTACAGCCCGCTCGAGCGGGAGACTTCATGCTCAAGTGAGGGTCTGAGTCTCACGCTTGAGTGTGGATTGAGCGTCTGTCGAGCGTGAAAATCATGCAACCAGTACTTTTGTCAAAGTTTGCAGTCCACTCGAGCGAGAAAAGCCACGCTCGAGCGAACCTTCAAATTCTGCATGTCTACTCGAGCGGGGGAAGCCACGCTTGAGCGTGGACCCTATTTTCAGCAAGTTTTGGAAAATATTTTCAAGTGCATTTTTGCATCCTCATTCCATCCTAGGCATTCCTAGGCCATGATTAAGACTCCATATTGAGGTTAAGGACTAGAAACACGCCAAGAACAAATAAAGCAAAATATGAATAATTTGATCTTGTGTTTCAAGTGTGTATTTGTATGTATGTTCGTGTAGGTTGCGTGCTTCGAACCATTTGATTAATCTACTCTGTTTGTCTACACCCGAAGCCAACTGTGAGTAATAACTTTGTAAAGTTATGTTCAATTATAAGTATTTTCTGAATGATATAAGATGATTTGTTCCTGAAATATTATTTTCTGTATGAATGAATGGTTGTTCAATGTTTCTGAAATGTATTTGTGGCATTCTTATCTTCAAATGATATCCGTTATCTGTTATGTTACATCCCAATTATGGGTCAACTGTACATCTCATGAGCCAACTGTTATGGATCCCTATGTATACGTCTTACTTATGGGCCAACTATACGTCTCATGAGCCAACTGTACCGTCTTCGTGCACGTGAGTCAACTGTATGTCTTTATGGCCGTCCCTTAATGGGTCAACTGTTTCTGCTAGTGCTAATGAATGTACCACGTATGGTTAACTGCAAAATTTGATTATGAATATGATTCCGATTCTGTGTCTGTAATGAACTATGTTTTCTGTAACTGTTATGGCCAACATTCATAAAACCTTTTACTCTTTTATTATTTACTGGGCCTCAGCTCATTATCTATATTATGTATGTAGGTGTGCAGGCATGTGATCAGGCCCAAGACTGACAACCTAAGTTCTTTTTTTTGTCAGCCAACCCTTGCGCCTCCCGAGGAGGTTCCGGACGAAGTCAAGTTTTTGTGGCCGTTTTTGTATTCGTAATAGACTATGTTGTTTGTCAGGTTTGTGGGTGAGATTTTTATCATGTACGCTTATATGTAATATGTAAATGTTATATCTTATGACCTCGCCAGAGAGTCTATGAAACTTTTGTTCTATTTTGCCCCATGTAAGTCATCACAGCTTATTAGACCTTGTATGTTTGTATATTGCTTCCACAGCCCCTAGCTATGAGTTAATCTGTCAAGAGGCCTTTGGTAATCCTAGGATTACTAGTCGGTTACGATGCTAAACCCATAAATGGTGGGTTTGGATCGTGACAGAGTGGTATCAGAGCACGCGTTTTACCGCACACACAGGTCCGTATGAGCTTAGGATGTCCTAGTAAGAAGTAGGGGCATTCCATCTGCATGCCTAAGTGTGTTTATTTGGAAGTGAAAACAAAAATCCAATTATGATCATGTGATTCTGAATAAAGTAACAAGGACTATTTTTCTATGTGTATAAAGTTTTGTTTACCTATAGCAAATGGACAATGCACGAAGCGATGATACAACAGGGTCCTCAGACGCCCGAATGAGCAGAATGAAGCAAATGCTTACGGCTCTAACTGAAGTGGTAATGCAACAACAGAGGCAACAACCTTTACCTCCTCCAACCTCGTAGGCCCAAGTTGAACCAGTCAACAACGATATTATTAACCTAACTCAGAAGTTTATGAAGATGAAACTGCCAACCTTTCTTGGTGGAATTGAGCCACTGAAGGCTGAAACGTGGTTGTTGGAGATGGAGAAATTGTTTGAAGTATTTTTTCCTGTTCTGAAACTCAGAAAATCCTTTTGGCCACCTACACGCTGAAGGATGAAGCTCGGCGATGGTGGTTATTAGTCCGAAACAATGATGAAAATATGACATGGGCTCAATTTAATACAATTTTCTATGACAAGTACTTTTCCCAGTGCTTCCGGGACTGGAAGGTTTCAGAATTTCAGGAACTCAAACAAGGCAGGATGTCCGTAGCTGAGTACGAGGCTAAATTTACTGAGTTAACCAGATTTGCTCCTCATATGGTCGACACAGACTATAAGAAGGCCTGCAAATTTGAGGGCGGACTAGACTTAGATATACTGGATCGGGTGGGAGTTCTTAACCTGCCTACGTATGTGAATGTATTGGATAGGGCACTAATGGCGGAAGCCATTTTGGCAGCAAAGAAACAAACTCTTGTTCCACGAACTAATTGGATGGGGAAAAGGTCTAGAAATAGTTTCAAAAGGGGCCGTTCATTTACTGGGAATAAGAAACAAAATACGGGGATCTTCTAGTAGCTCAAGTCAAAGTGGTGGATCAATGCCTAATTGTACTTAGTGTGGGAGGAGACATAGAGGGGTTTGCCATCGAGTATCTGGTGCATGCTTCCGGTGTGGCAAGACAGGTCACATGATAAAGGATTGTGCAATCGGGTCCGAAAGTGTCAACCGTCTTGTAGTAAGTTCGGCAGGATCTACTTCTGGATCAAAAGCAAATGTTAGAACTAATATTGGGAAAGAACCTCTAAGGCAAGGTCGAGTGTTTGCTTTTGTGCCTGGTGACATACAAAACACCGAAACTGTGGTGTCAGGTATACTCCCTATATGTTCTCAAAATGCATGTGTATTGATCGATTCCGGTTCTACACATTCCTTCGTATCGCATGCTTTCTCTCAGAAATTAGCTAGACCACTAGAACTTATGACATATGTGTTATCTGTTAATACACCATCTGGGGGTTCTATGTTACGTGCTTATGTTTATCCAGCATGCGACATTATGATTGGTGATATGACATTGTATGCTGAGTTGTTGCCCTTGAACATTGATACTTTTGATTGTATTCTGGGTATGGACTGGTTGACTAAATATTGTGCTACCATTGACTGTGCAAGTAAATCTATTGTATTTAGACCACTGGGTATGCTTGAATTCATTTTTATTGGAAATGGGGTAGTTCCTCCCCCATACCTGATTTTTGCCATGAAAGCTGTTAAATTACTTAGTGGTGTAGGGGTTACATGTGTTGTGTTTTGATTGAGATCTCTGATAAGACCAATGTCGAAACTATCCCTATTGCTTGTGAATTTTCCGATGTGTTTCCGGATGATTTACATGGGGACTTAGTTGATAGGGAGATTGAGTTCACTATAGAGGTAGCGTCGGGAACACAACCTATTTCTAAGACCCCTTACAGAATGTCAACCTCAGAACTGAAAGAATTGAAAACCCAACTTCAAGAACTGTTAGATAAGAAATTCATTCGCCCGAGCACTTCACATTGGGGCGCTCCAGTCTTATTTGTCAAAAAGAAAGATAGATCTTTGAGGTTATGTATAGACTACCGGGAATTGAACAAGGTAACTATCAAGAATAAATACCCTTTACCCCGAATAGATGACTTGTTTGATCAACTTCAGGGAGCCCAAGTGTTTTCCAAGATTGACCTTAGATCCGGGTATCACTAGTTGAAAGTTAAAGTAGAAGATGTGGAGAAAACCGCATTCAGGACTAGATACAGACACTATAAATTTTTAGTAATGCCGTTTGGGGTGACGAATGCACCTGCTGCTTTTATGGACCTTATGAACAGAGTGTTTAAATCATTTCTGGATGAATTTATTGTTGTATTTATCGATGATATTGTAACATGCCCGGGGGGTACCCGTGTGCGTTAAATAGTTCGGATTCCCGAGATTTCTTTGATCTGAAGTTTCACGAGTGCAATGTGAAACATAGATGAGAGTCCAGATTTGGCAACTTTTATTGAAAATCCATTTTATTGCAATTTTGTCAAAATGGACTGCGTCATCAGATCTCAGAGTCGCCACCTAATATTTTGGGAAATTAGGAAACCCATGACTCGGTGCCAAGGCCACTGTTCGTCATAACCAAGGATGCTTGGCTCAGAACCTTAGATATGAGAGGGGAAGGTCAATAATGAGCACCCCCGCTCACCCGATCAAAAGATCGGCCTCTACTAAACCATGATATGACTTTTTATTTTCTTTATATGTTCATGTTTTGATTATTGAATAAATCCTAAAATTTACTATGTGAAGCATACAAGTATAGACTAGTTTGCTCAAATTGGAACAATTCACGTTCATGTTTGTTTTTCGAAAAGGGTTTGAATTTGCCACTTGACAAAGTGGACTTAAAGTTTGTGAATTTGCCACTACAAAGTGGGCTTAAAACATACAATCTTTGAATCATTCCAATTTAAGTAACAAGCCTTCATCCACAGGCATTCAAACAGTTTATCACTTAAGCAAATAGCCACATGTTAGGATGCTAAACATAATAAGAAAATTACACACAAATGGGATGCTAAAGCATAAAAACTCACAGAGATATCGACGTCCCTCGAACAGCTACAAAACAAAGTTAGTAAAATATGCATGATCTTATATACAGAATCCTAATGCAATTCACACATGAGATGTAACCTAGGATTCGGCTTCTATAATATGGCATGTGAATCATCTCAAGAACATGAGATAGCACATAGAATCACAGAAGAATTGATTAAATCCACACATGTAAATGTAGCCGAATCTTAATGCATGAGACATAAATGTAAAGCATGGATATGCATGGCATGTCAGATATATACATACACACAGTTAAGGAAAGCGATAAAAGAATATGATAGAAAGAAGTGGGGTGGGGGGATTATTACAACCCTTTAATATTACAAATCCAAAGGAGAGAGAGGAAACAAATATTACAACAAAATATAAAAATCCTCAAAAACTCTCAAAATAAAAAATAAAATAACAATAAAATAACAATAAAATGAAGCAAAGGCACACCCTGTGTGACCAAACACCCGCTGATAAAACCCATATTAAATCCACAAATTGAACCCACTTTACTTGAAGCGCATATGAAACCAACACAAGCCTTGCGGACCAACCACGTGTTTGAAGCCTACCACCTACGTGCTTGAAGTCCATGCAAAAGCCCACTTACTTGAAGCCCACGCAAAACTAACTCAAGCCATTCTCAAAATCTCAAAGCATCTCTCAAACCAGCATAAAACATTTGCAAGACGAAACACAGTAATTCCTGGCTTGTTATGCTAGTTGTTAATTCATGGGGGTGTTCTGAACAATTATGGTCACACTACCTGCGGTAACACTAAGAAGCAACAATTATATCAATTTGATTCAGTCAAGTGCATGTATGTATAACTCCATCACAAAATATGTGTGCATGAGATAGAGAGAGAGAGAGAGAGAGATGCCAAGAGGGAGAAGAGAGAGAAAGAGAGAGTTTGGTGGTGTTTTGTTATTTTACTCTCAAATCTGCCGAGAGAGAGAGAACATGCAGCTTTGAACATTTTTCATGGCCCCTAGTGTGAGGGCTCCGAGAGTGTAAAGAACTTAACTCACCAGAATTGAACACACAGAGAGAGAGAGAGAGAGAGAGAGACAGAGAGAGATGGGTGCCTCTCTAGAGAGAGAAAAGTTGGTGGTCTCCTCCTTGTGGTCTCTTGGGTCTATCGTGAAAGAGAGCTATGTTCCCCCCCCGAGAAGAGAGAGATCTCTCTGGGTTTTTCATCTGTATTGCCTCTATATCCCGTCCCTCATGCATGGTCTCTGGGTGTGTGGCTCTCTCTCTTCTCGTGTGCATGTGCCGTGTGTGAGTGTTGGGTGTGTCTTGTGGTTGTGTGTCAATCTGCCTCTGTGTGCATCTGGGTGTGTGTTGTGGGTGTGAGTTGTGAATGGTTGAGTGAGTGTTATGTGCGTGTGTGGGTGTGTTGTGCATGGGTGTGAGTGGTGTGGTGGTAGAGAAAGAGTGTGTGAATGATGTGCCGTGTGTCTTGCCGTGAGTGAGAGAGAGGTGTGTGTGTGCTGGGTCTGTGTGTTAGCCAAGGGTGAGAGAGAGGTGTGTGTGTGCTGGGTTTATGTTTTAGCCGAGAGAGAGAGAGGTCGAGACCCAATTGTGGATCAAGAGATATCAGGTTGAGAGACCCAGTTGTGGACCAAGAGAACCATTTTTGTATCGAGAGAGATAACTATCTTCGAGAGAGCCAGAGGTCATGTGTGGTCTCTCGGTTTAAAGAGCGAGTGTGGGTGTTTGCTGTGCTGTGTATCGTGTATCAATGTGTATGCATGGTGCCGTGTGAGTGGTGTTGAGTGGGGATGGGCATGCCGTGACAGGTGTTGTGGCTACTGGGTGTGTGTGGTGTGCCGTGTGTGCATGGTGGGTCTGTGCTGTATCTCCCTAACCCGTGCATGTCAATGGTGTCTTTGCCGTGTATGAATGGTGTGGGTGTGTGTATAGCTCTGTGATCTTCTTCCTTCTCTCTCACCTTTCTCTCCCTAACCTCTCTCTCTCTCTAAACTGTGTGTGTGTTGTGTGTAGTGTGTATGTGTGGTGTCACCCCGTGCCTTACCTCCAACCCTCTTATTTTATTCACTCCTTCACCCTCTCATGCTCTCCACTGAACCTAGCAGCCCAAAACTCTCCCTCTTTGTCCGAAAATATCACCCCCCTCCTCCCATGTGTGTATACCTTTGTGTCTTTATATTCCAGAGGGGAGAGAGATGACATGTAGTGCTGTCTGCATGTGTTGTTTTTATTAAACAAACATATCACCCCATGCCTTGAAGACCCCCCGGCCATGTGAACCTCTCTTTTGCTTTATAATCAAAGTGGAGAGACAGAGGCTCCCCTTGTGAGCTGTATCCATGTATCCTTTTAAAAGTCTAACTTATCTATCATCTTCACTTTTCATTTTTTTTATTTTTTTTTGTTTTGTTTTTGTTATTATTTTTTTTATTTCTAAAATACACCACCTCAAAATATATACACACACATCAAATTATATAAAAACATATAAAATTATAAAATACAACAAAATAATAAACTATATGATATAAACTAATTTGGCCAAAATAAGTGAGGTTTGGGATTAAAATTTAAATTTGATTTTTTTTTGGTGAGGGTGGTCAAAACAAAGTGCCCAAGTCTTAGGGCTGGTCAAAATGGGGGTGTCTACAGATATCTTGATTTATTCTAAGGACATGAAAGATCATGAGAATCACTTGAGAATTGCTCTATAGACTGTGGGAGAAAAGAAGTTATACGCTAAACTGTCCAAATGTGAGTTTTGGCTTGACAGTGTGGCATTTCTGGGACATGTAATCAACAAGGATGGTATTTCTGTTGACCCTCAGAAAATTGAAGCCATTGTGGATTGCCCTAAACCGATGAATGTGACTGAGGTTAGAAATTTTCTAGGACTTGTAGGTTACTACAGGAGATTTGTAAAAGACTTTTCAAGACTTGCCATGCCATTGACCCAGTTAACCCAAAAAAATGTATCATTTGATTAGAATGAACAGCAAGAGTCAGCCTTTCAAGAGTTGAAGGCCAGATTAATGACTGCACTGATTTTGACTCTGCCCATTGGTACCGATGGATTTCAGATTTACAGTGATGCTTCCTACAAGGGTTTAGGATGCGTGTTGATGCAAAATGGGAAAGCAATTGCTTATGCCTCTCGGCAACTCCGTCCACATGAAAGGAATTACCCAACACATGATCTTGAACTGGCAGTCGTAGTGTTTGCCTTGAAAATTTGGTGACATTATCTGTATAGAGCTACATGTGAAGTGTATACTGATCATAAAAGCCTCAAATATTTCTTTACCCAAAAGGAATTGAACATGAGACAGAGGAGATGGTTAGAGCTAATTAAAGATTATGACTTGCAGATTTTGTATCATCCAGGGAAAGCTAATACTGTGGCGGATGCCTTGAGTTGGAAATCAATGGGAATCTGTCGTGTTTGCTTACCAGCCAGAGAGAAATGTGTTATGACTTGGAAAAGAATGAGATTGAGATTGTGATACGTGAACAGGGTGGAATACTAGCTGCCATTTCCGCTCAACCTGCAATCATTGAAGAAATTAAACAAAAACAACTTGAAGATGAATACTTGAGAAAGATTGTGGAAGAATTTGATTCAAAACCGAGGCTAGGGTTTGTGTTTAAGAATAATGTGTTGAAATTTCAGAATAGACTCTGTGTGCCCGATTCCTCTGAATTGAGAAAGCGTGTTATGTCCGAAGCTCACAACATTAAGTTTGCCTTGCATCCGGGGAGCACGAAAATGTATCATGATTTGAGACAGAATTATTGGTGGCCTGGAATGAAAAGGAGTATTGCAGATTTTGTGGCTAGATGTCTATATTGCCAACAAGTTAAAGCTGAACATCTACGGCCCGCTGGTTTACTACAACCACTCCCAATACCGGAATGGAAATGGAAGCACATAACCATGGATTTCATTGTGGGATTGCCTCGCTCTTCCCGAGGTATGGATTCTATTTGGGTCATTGTGGATCGTTTAACTAGGTCTGCTCATTTCCTACCTGTTAAATCTATTTACAATGCTGACAAATTAGCCAATATTTATATGAATGAGATTGTGAGATTACATGGGGTGCCAGTATCTATTGTATCTGACAGAGATTCAAAGTTCACATCAAGATTTTGGCAGAGTTTGCAACAGGCGTTGGGGACAAAACTGAGGTTGAGTAGCGCCTATCACCTACAGACAGATGGTCAAACTGAACGAAATAATCAGACCTTGGAAGATATGCTCAAAATATGTGTGTTGGATTTCCAAGGAAATTGGGAGACCTATTTGCCGTTAGCTGAGTTTGTGTATAACAACAGTTACCATTCAAGCATTGGGATGGCTCCTTATGAAGCTTTGTATGGAAGAAAATGCCGATCTCCGATATGTTGGGCTGTAGTAGGTGATAGACCCTTATTGGGGCTGAAACTTGTGCAGGAAACAACAGAGAAAGTGAAACTGATCCAACAACGTTTGAAAACTGCACAGAGTCGGTAAAAAAGTTACGCTGATGTCTGAAGAAGAGAAAAAGAATACGAAGTTGGGGACCATGTGTTCATAAAAGTGACTTCTATGAAGGGTCAAACACGGTTTGGTGTTAAGGGCAAATTGGCGCCAAGGTATGTTGGGCCATATGAGATTCTTGAAAGGATCAACCCGGTAACGTATCGGGTAGCTTTACCTCCGGTTATGGAGCACATCCACAACGTTTTTCATGTCTCTATGCTTCGAGAGCATTTAAGAGATCCGCTACATGTGATTGAGCCAACTCACGTTCGTTTGAAAGATGATTATACTTATGAAGAAAGACCTATTCAGATTGTGAACCGACGAATCAAAAGATTAAGAAACAAAGAAATACCACTGGTGAAAGTTAATTGGCAGAATCATGGAGAAACCTATGCAACCTGGGAAACAGAAGAAGATATGATGAAGAGATATCCGGATTTGTATCCATTGGAACCAATGTTCTTCCAGAACGAAGGTAATTTAAATTTGGAGGACCAAACTCTTTTAAAGAGGAAAGACTGTAACAACCCTGACCCATGATTAATATTAATCCATGATTAATTATACCTAATTAGTAATTAAGGAGGAATTTTGAATTAATTTGCATGTGTACTCTACATTATAGTGTTTATATCTATTTAGTATGGAAAGATTTGTTCATATTTTAGTTTCGGCCTGCGAATTGAAGGCCTTATCGGCATTTGATTCTGAAATTGATTTGATATATGTGTTATGCAGGATTTATAGAATTTTATGGTAGGGTTAATCAAAATTCGATTTGGAACGATTAAATTAGATTTATTTAATGCACATTTAATTTGTTTTGATTAATTGTCACCAAGTGAGCTCTTAAACACTCCCTACATGTTCCACTCATCTTTTTCTTAAATTGTCAACATACTTTGAACTTCCTCTTACACACACAACCGTGGGAGGGAGAGAGAGAGAGAGAGAGAGAGAGAGAGAGAGAGAGAGAGAGAGAGAAATTGAGATCAAGCTTGAGGTTTGGAAGGAATTGCTAGGAGACTTGAGGAATTACTCAAGAACATCCCTAAACATAAGGAATTGAGAGCCTTAGGTAAGAATTTTAGTCTTTAGTTTTGTGAATTAGTTGATTAATGCATGAAATCAAGTGTGATAGGTAGATTAATATGAGAATTGAGCTAAGGAATGGAGTTAAGAATGAGATTATGGTCGCATGTGCATTTCATGAAGTTTTGAAAGTGTTTTTAAAGAATTTCCTCATGCATGTCTTGAATTCACCTTAATTTCAGGAAAACATTGAGTTTCATAATGTTTTGTAGCACTTGATCATGTTTTGAGAAGCTTCGGTTCAAAAAATTGCATGCATGTCTTGTCTATGGATCATACATGAACCTTGAGTTGAATTGTGTACAATTGACAAGCCATTGAGCCATGATTTCTTGAAATGATCTTTAATTTATGTTGTTTTAAGGGTCTTAATGAATTTTCTCAAGTTTTGGCCCAGAAAAATGAGGTTTGATGCTTAAAAGATTGAATTTGAACTTGAAGATCAAATCTAGAAATTCCAGAAATTTGATCCACGCTCGAGCGAGGGACTTCATGCTTGAGCGAACACTCTGAGTATGTGCACTCCCGCTCGAGCGATGTGAGTCATGCTCGAGCGTGAAACACATATACCCAGAAGTTCATACATTTTACAGTCCGCTCGAGTGGGAGACTTCATGCTTGAGCGAGGGTCTGAGTCTCATGCTCGAGCGGGGAACGAGCGTTTGTCGAGCGTGAAAATCATGCAACCAGTACTTTTGTCAAAGTTTGCAGTCCGCTCAAGCGAGAAAAGCCACACTCGAGCAAACCTTCACATTCTGCATGTCCGCTCGAGCGGGGAAGCCACGCTTGAGCGTGGACTCTGTTTTCAGCAAGTTTTGGAAAATGTTTTCAAGTGTATTTTTGCATCCTCATTCCATCCTAGGCATTCATAGGCCATGATTAAGACTCCATATTGAGGTTAAGGACTAGAAACATGCCAAGAACAAATAAAGTAAAATATGAATAATTTGATCATGTGTTTCAAGTGTGTATTTGTATGTATGTTCGTGTAGATCGCGTGCCTCGAACCATTTGATTAATCTGCTCTGTTTGTCTGCACCCGAAGCCAACTATGAGTAATAACTTTGTAAAGTTATGTTCAATTATAAGTATTTTCTGAATGATATAAGATGATCTGTTCCTGAAATATTATTTTCTGTATGAACGAATGGTTGTCCAATGTTTTTGAAATGTATTCGTGGCATTCTTAGCTTCAAATGATATCCGTTATCTGTTCTGTTACGTCCCAATTATGGGTCAACTGTACGTCTTATGAGCCAACTATTATGGATCCTTATGTATACGTCTCACTTATGGGCCAACTGTACGTCTCATGAGCCAACTGTACCGTCTTTGTGCACGTGAGTCAACTGTATGCCTTTATGGCCGTCCCTTAATGGGTCAACTGTTTCTGCTAGTGCTAATGAATGTACCACGTATGGTTAACTGCAAAATCTGATTATGAATATGATTCTGATTCTGTGTCTGTAATGAACTATGTTTTCTGTAACTGTTATGGGCAACATTCATTAAACCCATTACTCTGTTATTATTTACTAGGCCTCAGCTCATTATCTATATTATGTATGTAGGTGTGCAGGCACGTGATCAGGCCCAGGACTGACGGCCTAAGTTCTGTTTGTTGTCAGCCAACTCTTGCGCCTTCCAAGGAGGTTCCAGACGAAGTCAAGTTTTTGTGGCCGTTTTTGTATTCGTAATAGACTATGTTGTTTGTCAAGTTTGTGGGCGAGATTTTTATCATGTACGCTTATATGTAATATGTAAATGTTATATCCTATGACCTCGACAGAGAGTCTACGAAACTTTTGTTCTATTCTGTCCCATGTAAGTTATCACAGCTCATTAGACCTTGTATGTTTTTATATTGCTTCCGCAGCCCCTAGCTATGAGTTAATCTGTCAAGAGGCCTTTGGTAATCTCAAGATTACTGGCCGGTTGTAACATGCCCTGGGGGTGCTCGCGCGCGTTAAACAGTTCGGATTCCCGAGATCTCTTTGATCTCAAGTTTCACGAGTGCAATGTGAAACATAGATGAGAGTCCAGATTTGGCAACTTTTATTGAAAATCTATTTTATTGCAATTTTGTCAAAAATGGACTGCGTCATCAGATCTTAGAGTCACTACCTAATATTTTAGGAAATTAGGAAACCTATGACCCAGTGCCAAGGCCACTGTTCATCTTAACCAAGGATGCTTGGCTCGGAACCTTAGGTATGAGAGGGGAAGGTTAATAATGAGCACCCCCGCTCACCCGATCAAAAGATTGGCCTCTACTAAACCATGATATGAATTTTATTTTCTTTATATGTTTATGTTCTGATTATTTTAGTAAATCATAAAATTTACTATGTGAAGTATACAAGTATAGACTAGTTTGCTCAAATTGGAACAATTCAACTTCATGTTTGTTTTTCGAAAAGGGTTTGAATTTGCCACTTGACAAAGTGAGCTTAAAGTTTGTGAATTTGCCACTGCAAAGTGGGCTTAAAAAGTACATTTATTGAATTATTCCAATTCAAACAACAAGCCTTCATCCACAGGCATTCATACAGTTATATCAAGTAAGCAAGTAGCCTCATGGTAGAATACTAACACATAGTCAGAAAAACACACACAAATGGGATGCTAAAGCATAAAAACTCACAGAATGACCGACGTCCCTCGAATAACTACAAAACAAAGTTAGTAAAATATGCATGATCTTATATACAGAATTCTAATGCAATACATACACAAAAATACTTCTAAAGATCCGGCTTCTAGAATATGGCATGTGAATCATCTCAATAACACGTGACAGCGCACAAAATCATGGGATAATCAATTAAAGCATAAAGATGCAAATTTAGCCGAATCTTAATGCATGGAACGTGGATGTAAAGCAGGGATATGCATGACATGTCAAGATATATACATATATGTACAGTTAGAGAAAGCGATTAAAGAATGGGATAGAGAGAAGCGGGGTAGGAAATTATTACAACATCTGAATTATTATATATCCGAATGAGAGAGAGAGGAGGGAATAATAAAATAAAATAAAATCTCACAAAACACTCGAAATAAAAAATAAAATAAAATAAAATAAATAAACCCCCCCGGTCGGGCATTCATCAATTAAGGTCTACGTGTGTTCAATCCAATCCAGCCTGCACACCTCAGTGGAGGGCCCCCACATTCACAAAGTTTTAGAGCTGGAAATGAAGTGGTGTTGATAAGCCAAAGACCTCTCATGAAACCTCCATCAGGAAGAGAATGAAGATTAGCAATGGATTCAATTATAGAGTTCTTTCCCGCCTTGACACAGTACACATGGGCTTGCCACTTTGCATCCTCAAGCACCTTTCCTATCTCAAATGTCATCACATGCACTTTAACTCCATCGCAAAGGTCATCTTCTTCCCAGAACCATTCTTTCGGTGGTGGCTGAACTTCTTCTCCCATGAGGGCTTCACTAGCTAGGGACTAGGAATCAATTGTGTAAGAATGTTTTAAGAATTTATGTTTGAAGCTCAACGATGGTGGTAGGTGAGAGGAGGTTGGACAGTCCCATGCACAAAGAAAGAGAGAGAGAGAGAGAGAGAGCTGGGTTTGGTGTCTCTAGAGAGAGAAAAGTTGGTGGTCTCTCTCCCTTGTGGTCTCCTCTGTGTCAATGATCCATATGCATGTGTTGTGTGTTCCCCCCTATGAGTGAGAGAGGTGTGAATGATCTATATGCATGTGTCTGTGTCTCGTGAAGCTCAATGTGTGTATCGAAGGAGAGAGAGAAGGTGTGTGTATGGTGTGTGTTAGCTGGGTGTGTTGTGTGTTGTGTGCGTATGTGGATGTGTTGTGTGGTGTGGTGTGGTGTGGTGTGGTGTATGAGTGTTGCTGCCGTGGTGTGGTGTGGTGTATGAGTGCCCAGCTCCCCCCCTCCCCAAAATGCAACCCGAGAGAGAGAGAGATAAGAGTCCCAGAGAGAGAAAGCCTTTTTTCATGTGTTGTTCCCTCAATCATTCAAGAGAGTGAAGTATTTGTTGTGTATCTCCTCCCCATCCACTCTCACCTGCTCTCCTCTTTTTTTCAATCTTCTCCCCCTACTTTGAACCCCACTCACCGAATTAACATACATAAAGCAAACCAACTCCTCTTCTTTCTACAAAAATATTCCCTATGTCTCTCTTTTGAAAATTATTATCCACCACCACCCCCCATCTTTTTTTTTTCTTTTAGCTGTCTACTCTCTCCACCATAATAATTCTCCACCCACTCTTCTACCCAAAACACAACCCATCATTCTGACCATTTTTTTATTTTTATTTTTCATTTTCTATTTTTTTATTTTTTATTTTATTTTTCATTATTTTTTATTATTTTCTATTTTTAAAAATTAGCTAAAATGTACCACTTTATATAACACCACCTAAAAATATGTACACACATAAAATTATAAAATACTACAAATTAATAATTTGGCTAAAATGCGTGAGGTTTGGGATTAAAACTTCAATCTGATTTTTTTGATATTTTCTGCTGAGAAATTCATAAAATGACATATCCAATTTACATCATGAGGTGTTCAAAAGAAAGTGCCCAAGTCTTAGGGCTGGTCAAAATGGGGTGTCTACACCGGTTATGATGCTAAACCCATAAGGGGCGGGTTTGAGTCATGACAATACCTCTACAACAATTATAAAGGAAAATTTAACAATTTCAAGTATCAAAATTTGGTGTGTTTAAACAAAAAAAAAAAAAAACAAAAACAAAAACAAAAAAAAAAAAAAAAAAACAAAACAAAATATGTACATTAAGCAATTTACTTACCTCCAATTTCTTGGTCCACCATTCATCAGATGCAGATATAGCTCCAGTTAATGTATCACAGCCTAAGCTTGTCTTACCCCTTAACAGATTGTTCCACAAAAGCCAATCTTTTTTCAACACATCCCAATGGTTTTTCATTTGTATTCGTTGGAATGCTTTTCCAGTCATAGTTTTAAACTTAGTTATGACATTTTCTCACCCGACCCTATCTAAATGTGTACCAGGTCTGTGTCCAACCTTGACTTGCTCAACGCAAAGCTTAATAAAAATTTCATTTCATTTTGCATCCCAATGAGCCTTAACAGATGGTACTTGAGAGGATTTTCCCTTGTTCTTCCTATTTTCAAATTGTGTTTCCTCTTGGGCACTCATTCTATGAAAGAAAAAAAAATTCTTCAACACATACTCATTCATCATTGGTTGCATTAAAACATAAGATTAATACAAAATAACCATACATGGCAACTACAATAGACGTCTCGACATTCATTGGGTACACAACTTAGCACAAAAACACCTGATCTAAAAGCCACCTACAATCATTTGAAGAGTAATGCAACTGACAGAACAATACAAATTGTGTGCAAACCCACAACAAGCTGCTTCATGAATGTTAAAGATTGCTCAAGCATTTGGTTCTTCACTTTTAGTCCTACAGTCTCGATGTTTTGATTTTGATAAAGATTTGTCTCGTTCCTCTGCCTCTCTACCATCGTCACAGATTTTGGGGTACACCACCTCAAAAATTGACAATTTCTTTTCTCACAAATGACATACAGTCTTCTTTTTGATGGCTTCTTAGATTCGGTAACCCTTATGGCAGCTCTTACACCACAATCACATTTCAAAGCCTTATACCTCAAGTCCAAGGTCTCAGCACTAGAAGAATAGTTACTAGAGGATGACATGCCTCTACATTAATTAGGAAGAATTGAATCCAAATCCTCTAAAATTGATTGGGAACTTAAAGATGTTATACATGACTAACACTATTGTGCACTTTGGCCCTAAATTCCCATGAAAAGATATGTAAACATTTGTTTGTACCAACAAAATTAAGGGGAACTTGAGTTTTGAGAAGGAAAAAAAAAAAAAAAGGTACAACATACATATAGGATCACAAGACCAAGACATCACATGTACCTTTCAACTTCTTTTCCTATTTTCTTTTCAAGCAATGACCTTGAGCATGACCAATTTTCACAGTTTGATTGGTGGTGATTACAAGGCCTAACAACAAATAACCACTGCATGACCAATTACTAGTGATTCCAGGTTTGCACACGCAGTGGGCCAATACCTACATTGTAACTCTCCTAAACAGCTCAACAAGCAAAGAGGTCATAATCATTTGGCACCAACAGATTAGAATATGACAAAAAAATTATAATATTATAATCATTTGGCACCAAATCAGCTCCTTGTTTTAAGTTTGACTTATTGTTTTACCAGAAAAACTCCACCAACAGACTGACTGTCCAAGCAAGAACAAAATTATTGAAGGGGTCATAATCTTCTTCTAAGTATATCACAATTGAAACTCCATCGACCGAAAAATCCCACCAGCTAGAGTGACTTCAAAATTCTAATGATTTTTCCCCAAACAGATTTCTATAAAAAGTTCAATGGCAAGTACTTACACAGCTTAAAAGTGTGAATTGATAAATTTTTTTTTTTAATCTTGTCTACTTTACTAAAATTTCTAAGGCTATTTAGTTATGAGATAAATTAGAAAAGAAAACCAAACTAAAAAATAGATAGATTAATGCTGGATGATGAGCAAATCTAAGAAGAAAATAGTCAATGAACTAGCAAATGGAAAAAGCTTAAATAGACAAGGGGCTTTCAGTCACCATGTTGTTTCCATCAAATAGAAAACAAAAAAACACAATTTGACCAGGCCACGTCTTGCCTTTTCAAACTTCAACAACATGGCCTTGATCCCAACCCACAGTCTCAGTAATCCATTAAATTGGAGATAAACAAGATATACTTCCCAAGTAATTGAGCATAAATTTTGATTTAACACTACAAATTTACTATTGTCCAAACAACCACCATCATAAATACTTCCGAAGTATTTATCACCATCATAAACAAGATATACTTCCCAAGTAATTGAGCATAAATTTTGATTTAACACTACAAATTTACTATTGTCCAAACAACCACCATCATAAATACTTCCGAAGTATTAAAACACATAACAGAGGGGAGAATCGAAGCAAGAAGAGAGAGAGAGAGAGAGAGAGAGAGAGAGAGAGAGAGAGAGAGAGAGAGAGATAGAGGGACGAATAGAAAGAAGAGGAAATGATGAAGAATCTTACCTGAATACTCAGATGTCGGACTCGTCCAACAGTTGCGAATGGTGGTTGCGAAAAAAAAAAAAACAAAAAGGATGATAAAAATTGGAGAAAAAGAAGAAAGCGGAGAGAGGAACATAGAGTGTGATATGATTTTGGTCTGTGTAAACTCTAACTTGATATGTGTGTGTGTGTGTATATATCACAAACAAAAGGCATGAACTCTTACCTTTTTGGTGTAGATCTTGGAGAAATTTTCAACTTCGATCGGCTGATCTTGGAGAGATGTGGAGGATCGTCTTCGGTCGCCAAGGAAATGAGAAGAGGAGTGTGAGGAGAGGAGCGGGCTAGGGCAACGAAAGAGGGCTTATATAGTGGCAAAACTGTAATTGTTGAAGTTTTGAAGGGGTATTTAAGTCATTTCATGACCCTCCAATCAGCTGTGTGCTTAAGCTATAATTTGTAAGCATCCTCCGAGCAGTTTCTCCATTTGAGCTGAAAATAGTTTTTTTAAAGCTATAATTTGATAGTTTAAGTTGTACTAAGCACAACATTATAACTTAAATTAAGTCAAAATCTGAAATAAGCAGCTTATAAATTTTACCAAACAGGCCCAAAATCAAACATAGCTTTAGTTGTGTTCCGGATTCACTTTTTATTTTTTATTTTTTTAATAATGATTTTTAAAAGAAAAAATTAGTGAAATATCTTTCTCTAACTTTGTGTAGTAGGAGAGGTCAAAAATAAATTTTTTATTAGCTAAGCTTCCTAAATAAATTTTTCTATGATCATATCTAGAGAAATTTCAAAATTTTCCTATGAAATCAAAGAAATTTTTTTGTGCTGAGGCTAAAATTTATTTGAATCGAATTTTCTCTGTAAAAATGTTGAGTGATTCCAACTACTATGAAAATATTGTATATTATTTATCTTAGAAAATCTTAATATTATGGACCTTAAAAAAAAAGAGTTAATTACCAAAAAGTTCTGTTTACATATTTAGTGGTAGCTTAAGTCCTGTCAAAAAATTTTTGAACCAATAAGTCCCATTTATAGGTAAAAAGACGTTTTGCCCTTTAATCCCAAAGCTGAGAATGTTCTGAATTTCAAAACTGAGAATGTTCTCAATTTATAATTATCAAAACTAAGAAATTTCTCAATTTTTTTTTTCTAGTATGAACTGAAAATATTATCAAAGCTATCAAAACTAAGAAATTTATAATTATCAATTTTGAGAAATTTCTCAATTTTTTAATGATTAAAATTGAAAATATTATAAACTGAGAAGGTTCTCAATTTAAAAAAATTCTCTCTCTCACTTGATTCATTTGAGAAAAAGATAATCAACTTTAAAAAACTCTCTCTCTCTCTCTCTCTCTCACCTAATTCACCTGATTCAAACCCATACCTTTTTGAAAGAAAAAGATAATCAATTTTAAAAAACTCTCCCTCTCTCGCACTTGATTCACCTGATTCAAACCCACACCATTTCAAAAATCCACATACACACTGAAATTTCAATGAAGATAATCAAAATCAATGAAGACTTTTTGTGAGGTGTACGCTGAAGTTCGGAAAACTGTGTGGAGCATCTCTCGACGGAGTTGGTTTTTCGGTACGCCGGAGAGGCCGAAATCGGAGAGGGGGCAGCAGTGGTGCAAAAGGTGATGAAAGAGATCGGAAATAGAATGGAGAAGTTCGCGAGATTAATGGGTGTTCCGTTCAAATTCAACGTAGTACACCATTCTGGAGATTTATCGGGGTTGAATTTATCCAATCTAGTTCGAAGAGGAGTGAGGAAGGGGGTTTGGATGGGTAAATTGGTCTATTAAAAATTAATGGGACTTGAAAGAGCAAATAATTTTATCTAGGACCTAATGGATTATAAGTTCACAAAATGGGACTTGTATGTAAATGTCCCCCAAAAAAATTACCCTTTTTAAAAATAAAAATTTAAAGTTTTAGAGTTCTAAATTTTATTGGACTAGACCATTCAAAAAAGTAAAAATAAAAAATTGGAAAAAATTATAAAAAAAAAAAAAAAAGAAGAGACACTTTGTTATTTTTATTTTTTTAATTTAGTGAACTTTCTTTGGATTTTTTTTTTTAAAAATCTTAGATAGACTATAAAAATAAAAAAATAAAAATTGAAATAAATTTTAAAAAATTACTAAAGATAAAAGTTAAATAAAATATTTGACTTATTTAGCTGAATACCAAGGTAAACGACATGGCATATGGTGCAGGGCCTTAAATAAATAAATATTACACAAATTTATATAAAAATCGTTGAATCTTAATTAAGATATACATCGATCTTACAATATTTTAAAAATGATTATATATCTCTTGTCCAAAAAGAAAAAAAAGAAAAATTGTGCTTGTGGGAGTGTCAAACATAATATTTAATTTTACATTTTAAAATTAAGAAATATAAGTTATAATTCTTTTCTATCTTTCTTTTCTTTTTTTTTTATAATTTTATTTTATTTTATTTTTGGGATTAAGTTAAAGGGAAAGTAAATGTTAGGCTATTTTTAGTTTTATCATTTGATTTTTTTCCCCTACACTTCATTTATAATATTGTTGACTTGCTTTAATGATATCTTTGTTTTACAATTTTATTAATAAAAAAAATACTATTTATAGCAAGGGTGAGCAGCGGATATACCGATCCGCCAAAACCGACCGAATTAAATCGATCCGTCGCATTTTGGACGGATGTGTGATGACGAGCAGATGGTTGCGGATTGATTTTCTCTAATCCGCCAATCTGGCGGACGGATGGTGGATTTGAGATTCCCTTGGCCATAACCAAACTGCCGAACCATGAGCATCCCTAGTAATTTATAAGATTTTGTGTTTTTAGTTTGTTTAAATATTCTGTTTATGTTTTCAATTAAAAAAGAGTTTAAATATTCTGTTAAAAAAAGTTTTCAACTTGAATATCTTTTTTGAATTGAAAAAAATAAACGTATTATTTATTTATATTTTTTGGTTTTTAAATCTATCTCTAAAAATAATAAATAGAAAAAATGATATATGCTGGTTGGTTTTTGTTTTAAAAAACAAATATAGATGTAACAATACAGAGACATACAATCTCTACTACTGCTCTGTTCATGGTTTTGATGGTTTGAATTGTTTTTGTATTTTAAGAACCACAAATTGTAATACTTTATGTGGATGAGGCATGCAATGATTGTGATATTTTAAAATTTCAAACTTTCTTAATTTGGATGAGGCATGCAGTGATTGTAATATTTTTTTAAGTCATTAACTGTAATACTTTCTTTTTCTTTTTTTGAGGGAGTGCACAAGTTGAATTATGTTGAAAATTTATAAAATTTTAAACCACCAAACCGATTTACATCCATCCGCCAAACTGCCAAATTTTTGAGGGATTGGCGAACAAATGTGGATTGATTTTTTTCAATCTACCAATCTAACGGACGGATAGCGAATTGAAGGTTCCGTGGCTGTAATGGACCCGCATCCATCCCTAATTTATAGAACATGCAGAACCTCTGGATACCATGTGTGGCCCACATGTATGTGAGAACTTTTGTGTATGTAGTAGCATTGTGGAATTGATTAAAACTTTGTTAGAGGCATTCATTAAAGACTAATGCTATATATACTAATTAATATATTAATTAGTGTATTAATTAATGATGTGATATAATTTAAGATATTTTTAGTATTTGTAATTTGTATAAAGAGTGGGGTCAATAATAATGTTATAACTAGTGTTGATACACTTAATTAGTATATGTAGCACCATTCTTCATTAAACAATAACATTTATCATAATTATTAAATCTACTTTAAAAGGTGTGTTTAATAAATATCATGTGTGTATACTCATATACATATTAGGTTGAATTTCTCTCAAATTTATATCTTAATTTGAGAGAATTTGATGGGTTTGTGAGGCTCATTAAGAATCATGTTTCGGTACTTTGAAATGTTGATTTATAAGACCTTTTATATATATCATGTATGAAAAAAATTGAGTTGATTTAATAATTATAATATTTTTATTTTATCTTATTTGTCTTCAATACGATTATTGAATTGATATAATTTTTTCATAAATAATATATATGGAGGGCTTTGCAAAATAGAATGTCTTGAATCATAAAAAAAAAATTAAAAAAATATTTATTATTTAAAGACAAACATAATAAAATAAATCACCCGTTTTTTTGAAACTCGTCATTTTTCATGAATAGTATGCAGGAAACTCCTTAAAAAAATAAACAGTAAAAATAATCAAATCCGAACATATCGATAATGTTCAAATTTCAATTTACATAAAAGTCAAATCTATACTAAAAATTCAAAGTGCAGACTATTTCATCACAGAACTCACTACAAACAACCACATCACATAAAGTGGGACGCAACAAAATATATATATATATATCCCATCTACCTCCATTTGAGAAGCAAGATTTGAGATTTATTTTTTTTAGTTATTTTAGTTACAAAAAATAAAATAGGTTATTTTAATCAAAACAAACAAAACATTATATTCAACCCATAATTATTAAACTTTTTTCTCACAAAAAAAGTTAAAAAAGCTAAAAAAATCTTTCCTAAACTAAACATTTTAGTCTAGACTAAAATAGTAAAAAAAAAAACCAAAAAACTAAAAAATCAACCCACTTCCCAAACCAAACTTCATGTTAGAGAAATCTCTGATTAAAAAAAATAGTAGTACAATATTTTTACCTTTGAGAGAAACAAGATCTCTTTCCACAAGATGCTTGTAGTAAGAATAACCCAAAACCCCACAAGCACCGGTGTCCAGAACACCAAACTCCTCAGCAGCATCAAGAGTGAAGCTCATGCACGCATCGGAGACTATACACGTCACCGGCGGCACATCGGACGTATATTGGGTTGACATGGCCTTGAACTGGATATGGGACACACACTGCATGGGGCTTGTTAACTGCACCTATGGAACCCGTCTCTCTCTCTCTCTCTCTCTCTCTCTCTCTCAAATGATTTGGTTGATGAAGATGAGAGGAAAAGGTTGCCTCCCCTTTACAAATTGGACCCAACTTTAAGGCCAAGTTAGGTAAGTTGTTAAAAAATTAAAAAATTAAAAAGTTATTCAAAAAATTAAAAAGTTATCACTATTTATCAAAAGTAAAAAATTATAACTACACAACTCTCAATCTTAATTTTTCCTTACACATTAATTTATACAATTTTTTAATACACATTTTTTCATAAAAAGTCAAAAAGTTAACCCAAATATCCATATTTTTTTTCTTAATTTTTTAATTCAAAAAGACAAAAAGTGTACTTATTTAAGACACTCCAAACAATCCCTAGGTCACAGATTTTGAACCGGAATAAGTTGTTTAGTGAAGATTAAAATTGTATATTATAATATATATATATATATATATATGAAAAATGAATCTGAATAACATATTGATATTCCTGATTAAATTTTAATTATATTATATTGTTTAAGAATGAAAAAATAAAATAAAAAATATAATTATATATAATATTTTTCTATTTAATTTACTTATGGTGTAGGCGAATTCCACACAAGTGGTGTGTTGTAGAAAATGCTTGAGTAAGCAATACAATTTATTTAGAATTTTTATTTTCTTTTAAATACTTGACATATATGGTCAAATTTAAAGTTGGAGAGAATAATTTTTTATCCATAATTTATTAAATCACAATTAATGAATCAAATTTATTTCACCATGACCTCATTTGTTGTGGACCACGATGAAGTTGAATTTTTTCACAAATTTTAAAATTAAAAAATATCTTTTAAAATATATAGTATTATTATTGTACGTGTACGGGGAGTAAATATTCGTCGTTGTTCGTACTCCTTGTGTCCAAGCTTTACTTTGCTCCGATTAACTTGAGAATATAACGACGATGAGCTACCCGGCGGATGGTTGTCAGAAAACCCCTCCAATGATCAAGTTAGCACAGAGAGAGAGAGAGAGAGAGAGAGACAAGGGACAAAAGGGTAGGTGAGTTCTGATCAGAAGACGTTCTAGACCTGAGTGTGGAGGCGCAATATCATTTATATAGTTTTTGCGCGCGCTTCTGCGTCCATTCCTCGCTAGACGCGTGGACATGCTCCCCTTTTACTTCTCCCATGTGTCAGCGCAAATACAACTAAGCACCAAATGACGAAACCGCCAAACAGTACTAACACGCACGGATGGGGGAATCTTCTTCCTATGGTTCCACCTCGCCGCATTGACCTCCCAACTGGGCTATACTCACTACCACGGCTTCCCCTTTCTATTGAGGCCGCCCTACTAGCCTGGTACCGTTGGTCATACCCAAATGCAGACTTAATAATGCTCCATGGTCACGACCGAGCAATTGTTCGGCCGAATCTGGTATCAGAAAACAAATTCCATTAAACAGCACCGAGCTACTGGCCCAAGGTTGTCTCTACTCAACCGGAATAGTTCCTCGGTTAAACATATGCCTACCGTGTGATTGAGCAAGGGCCCCATTTCCAGCCCAAACTAGCTCGGTTGTTTGTTGGGTCATAAATACCCTTCTCAATTGCCCCTTAATTCCGTCCGCGCTAGTGTGACTGGGATTATATTCGTAAGCAGAGCTCTCTTTCTTGTTCGCTCATCGGCTACTCTATTCAAGGCTTGGTAATCAAGGTTCCAAAATTGATCACCTACATCAATTGTGCTAATTACCACGCTCACCTTCGCAACTTGCCTAGCTGGCGATTGCTTTTTTCAATCCGTATTTTGAATGTTGATTCCAGTCCTATCACAGACGTGTCGCTCGACTATTGGTCTCGTACAACCAACCCAACCGTCTCTTCTGATTTAAATTTTGGCGCCCCTTCCACTGTAATAAATATTAACACACCTCTTCATGTTTCTTCCTCCACTATTATCTTCTTCTCAGGCGACCCATCAATCCAAAGTATCCAACCTTCAATTCTGTCCATTGTACCCAAATCAAGGCATTCTCTCGAGTGGATTTGGTTCCATCGCCGTCGCTGAGGCTTCATCTCACCGATTAGAGCTACGATTCGCGCCCCAACTTGTAAGTCTTCAACTTCTCCTCTGTTCCTCGTCTGTTCCTCATGCCTTTCTCGTGTTCTTAAACTCTAACTCCCATAGATGAGTCTAGGGCATGACGACAGTAGCCACACAATGTTGAAAATGAGGTTAGGCTAGGATTTTTGCCCCATTTTGATAACGTAAAATGCCTTTGCCCCTTGTCCTCGACATTGTTCATCATCTTCTATGATGAACATGTGAGAATCTGGGACCGACCAGGCTACAAACCTCTGTTTGATCCAAAATCACAATTTAACTGAGCAAGTTCCTTGTTTGTAGAGCTTAGGTGAAAAACTAAGCTAATAAACGCGTTGAGCCGCTCGACCAGGCTAATATCTAGTCCGCTTGAGTGACCGAGTTGTCAAGCTTATCCATCAAGACCGAGATGCTATTGCGTCCAAAGTGATCGAGCAAAAGTTGAGCTCGTTTGTGCGCCCGTGCTATCACTTACAGTTGGTTTTTAACTGCAAAGTCTTAGGGGACTAGGTACACCAACACAAGGGCTCTCAAAGACCGAGTAGCCACCGTGCAAAACTTTGCCAACTTAACATTGCCGTGCTAAGTAAGCCGGACTCCCATGGGGCGCTGCCGCTTCCTTGTTAACACACCGGGCGCGCTGGCCACGTTCCGTGAAGAGTAGCACGTTCCTGCCGATGTGCATTTGGAACTGGGCAAGAAGGACATAAACCCACAGGGTAGGTTGAAGTCCTACCCTTTCATCGCACTAAGCATAGTAGATGGGGAGCTGCGCTTCCCGGTACAACCCTTGATCTGCGAATTCCTAAGATGCACCGAGCTAGCTCCAACCCAAGTATCCACTAACACTTACAAGATTATAAATGGTGTGGCTGAGTTTAACTACTGGCTTGGTTTGAATTTGGGCTTGGCCGAGATCTTGCGCCAATACACGCTCGATTGCACAACGGACGGGTACAATTATTACCTAAAAATAAGGCCAGGTCGAGAACGTTTAGTGATCGGCACACTGGACAAAGATATGCATGATGACGACTTCTTCTGGGTGTCTAGCAATTATGAGACCGCCGATGTGCCCGATTGATACATCAACAAGGACTTTGGTTCTTCTTGTAAGCCAAGCTCTCTAACTTGTTAGCTTTGCCAATGTTCTTTATATCGAGCTAATCACTTTCCTTTTGCAGCTATTGAAGCGTTACAGGCCAATTATCTCTATCCAAACGAAGAGGCAATCAGAGTCGCGCTAAGATATCGGCACAGAGATTGCCACAAGCTTCTTAGGAATGTACTGACCTATAGATATTCAACACCCCAAAAGAGTAAGGTTATAGACTTCCTTCGGGTGCTTTCACCTCCACCTGACCCAACTTTGCCCGATATGCCCCTAATTCGGTTGACCGAGGAGTAAGAAATGGCAAAAAGAACCGAATTAAGAACCTTATCACCACCACTTCCACCAAGCTGCCGAGCAACCCTCCACCCGCACCTATTGTCGGTCAGAGTTCAACTACCGTGATTTCCTTGGCTTCTATGGTTACTCCGCAAGCTAAACAACGCCGTGCAAGTAAGCGGACCTAATCGACCGATCCCTCTACCGAGCTTGTGGCCGAGTTGAGCACCGAACAACCAGTGTAGGGTGTTGAGCCGACACCTCCGTGGAAGCTAGAGTTCAAGCACCAGGGTAAAGAGATCTGGGCTAAAGCTTCAGTCAGGGGGGATAAGGAGCATCTTTTGGCTTTTGACTTATCAAAAGCATTGCTGCTGCCGAGCGATGTGACCGGGAGAGATCATGTTCCTAACACCCGGCTCCTGAAATCCGTAGTCAAGTCTATGATTAAGGTATGATTCAGAATTTCATCAAGTCTCTGCTTGGTTTACCTCTTTGCTTGGGCTAATTTTTTTCTTATTTCTTACAGGCCATCCAAAAACATCATCTCGTCATGGATCGCATTGTTAATTTGTGTCATAAAGTGACCGAGCTAAATAATGCTGGCAAGAACGTCTTGGTCGAGCTAAGGCCTTTCTCGAAATCGCCAATGCTAACAATTTCAGGCTTCTTGGCCAGCTTGGTAGGGCCGAGCAAGAGAGGGACGCTTTAAAAGTTGAGCTCGAGGAAGTGAAAAAGGCGAAGGACAAAGCGGTTGACGAGGCCAACAATTTCGGTTTCAAAGTGGCCGAGGAAAGCTACATGAAACAGGTCGAAGCCACCAAGGACATCTTCTTCAAGTCCGATTGGAAGGCGGCTTGTGAGAAGCTCAGTCAAGGACCCGAGACTGAGGTGTTCACCTTTTCACCCCTCGCATTCCTACCGGGCTATATGGTGCCTTATGCCAACGATGTCTTCTACTCGCTGCAAGAGGAGGCCGAGGAGGAGGTCGTAGAAGAAGGTGGCCAGAACTAGACCGGTCAAGGGGAACGGGACGATGCAACCGCCGTGGTGGACATGGAGGAGGCCGTTGCTGGAGCCGAGGACGAATTTGCTGATCTGTCCCCTTTCCTCTAGTTTAGATTTATGCTCTTTCTTGTTTTCTTTTCTATGTCTTTTGTAACCGGGTTGCTTGCCCCAACCTTGTACATTTATTTGCAATCAATGAAAGTTTTTCAACTTTTGCACCGCTTGTACTCTTGCAATGTATGTTGTGTGTCTTTATTACAACCATGCTATATACTTGAACAAAGCGTCCATTCATGTAACAAAACAACATCCTCCTGATAATGATAGAAATTGAACAAAACAACATTCTCGGTCAGGCAAAAGACCTTAGCTAAACATTTAGAGTGGGATTAAACACTCGAAACTAACCAAATCATCAACTAGTCTAGCCGGGTAAAACACCTCGGCTTAACATTTGAGTTAGACAAAAGTTGAACAATTCGCCAATGCTAATGGCTGAGCAAAATCATCTCGACTAAAAGTCTGGAAATGAACAATTCATCAACTCCAAAGACCGAGCAAAATCAACTTAGCTGCAAGCCTAGGGTTGAACAATTCATCAACTCCAAAGACCAAGCGAAATCTTCTTGGCTATAAGCTTTAGAGTTGAACAATTCATCAACTCCAAAGACTGAGTGAAGTCATCTCAATTACAAGCTTTAGAGTTTGAACAATTCATCAACTCCAAAGAACGAGTGAAATCATCTCGGCTACAAGCTTTAGAGTTGAACAATTCATCAACTCCAAAGACCGAGTGAAATCATCTTGGCTAAAAGCTTAGAGTTGAACAATTCATCAACTCTTTTGACTGGGGTAAAACCACCTCGGTAAAAAGCTTTGAGTTGAACAGTTCATCAATTCTTTCGATCTGGTAAAACCACCTTAGCTAGGAGACAGTTGCCCTTTGTTCATTGCAATCCATCAAGCATAACAAATTTTCTACACATAGTAATTCATTTCTATTACATATAACTTTCATAAATTCACATGGTGACTGAAAGAATTACATTGGAAAATAGAAGGGAATACATATCCCTTGCAAAAAAATTATATTAAGGATTGAAATTAAAAATAATACAGCTTCAGATTGGCCGCGTTCCATGGCCAGGGTATAGCTTAGCTATTTGAGTCCTCTAGATAGTATGGCCCTTTGCCCACCAGACCGGTTATTTTGTAAGGCCCTTCCTAGTTTGCCCCTAGCTTCCCTTCGCTCGACACAAGAGTGTTGCCCATCACCTTCATCAAAACCCAATCCCCAACCTTGAACTGTCTGGGCTGAACAGCTTTCTTATACTTTTTACACAATTCTTGTTGGTATCCTGTGACATGGATCAGCGCCTTTTCTTGGCGTTCCTCTATGAGGTCTAATTCTAGAGCAATGGCTTCGGCGTTTAATCCTGGCTTAAAATTTTCGTTGCGGGTTATAGTGATCCTGGATTTCCCTCCATTTATTATTGTGTTCCGGACTTTGGTTCCGTAGAGTTGATGTTATGTATCTCTTGTTTCTGTCCTTCTATACTTTATATTTGAGTTATAGGATGTTATGGGCAGGATTGTTATAGGTTGGGAGTGAACGAGAGCAAATGGTTGCTGCCCAGAATTTTGGTTCTTCGCTCGAGCAAGACTTTTGTCGCTCGAGCGAGCTCTGTGTTTTAGATCCTTCGCTCGAGCCAGGGTTCCTTCGCTCGAGCGAGAGTTGAGTTTTTGTGTCTGGTGGCTCGAGCGAGAAGTCTTGTGCTCGAGCGTGCGTCTGCGTCTCATTTTTGACCTGAGAGCTGTGTTTCTTGGCTCGAGCGAGCTTTCCTTCGCTCGAGCGAGGTGTATGTTTTGAGTTTCTTCGCTCGAGCGAGCATTCTGTCACTCGAGCGTGCTTCTGGGTTGCAGACTTAAAGTTTCGTATTGTTGGCTCGAACGAGACTTTCTTCACTCGAGCGAGAGTTCTTTGTGTCTGGTCGCTCGAGCGACCAATCCTTCGCTCGAGCGAGCCTGTGTTATATTAGATCGCAGGAGCGGGAAACACTTCACTTTTTCATCTCTTTTCTTTATACAAACCCTAGATCTGAGCTCTTTCTCTCTCTACAAACCTTCTCTCTAAGGTTTCATCTCCTTCTAGTGAGTTCCTAGCCTAGTCTCTTTGTATAAATGATAGAGGGTGTTGATGGCTTTGTTTTAATCTGAAAATTATTGAATTTGGAGCACGTTAGGTTTTCGTCTTCATCTCCGTTTGAGCTCTAACTTCAAGGTAGGGATACCCTACTCCATCTTATGAGTTTTGTCTTTAAATTTTGACATTTTGATATGTTGGGGTTGTTGGGTAATTTTGGGAAAGTTTGGGGTCTTTGTGTAATTTACAAAAGAGGGGGTTTTCATATATATATATATATATAAACCCATATGTATGTAATACCTTGAGAAAAGGAATTAATGTTGGATTATTGATGAAAATGGAACCTTAGGGTTGTTATGTGAATTATGGGAAAATGCCCTAATTAATTTGTATAATTAATTTTGAGATATGGGAATTGAATTGAGAATATTGGAATTGGGAATTATGGGATTAAAGGGGTGTAGTTGGATTAATTTATTGCTCACCTAGTCAAAATGTTGATAACATATCCATTTGGTGCATTTATTTTCTGTTTAGAAATAACTGCTTTGGGCTATTGGTGGAGGATAGTCTTGATTGTTGTAGACAATGCATGGTGATTAGGCGAACTAAAACTAATCAATTGAGTATGCCATAGAATATGGAGGTTGGTATAATACATCGAAATTGTGTATTGATTGAATGATATGTATATGATAATTGCTTATATACATTGTTATATGGGAGGAGATAGGGGATGTACTCCACGGTTTAGGGGAAGATAGGGGATGGACCTCTAAACCGGATTTTGTTTGACAATGACACAGCACTAAAATGTGTATCATTTGTGAAGTATGGAAGTGTTTTTACATGTTATTGATACAACACTAAAATGTGTAGCATTTGTGAAGTATGGAAGTGATTTTGGCTGAGACTGATACAACACCAAAATGTGTATCTATTATGAAGTAAGAAATGTTTAACATGAGTTGTTGTCCCAATTGAATTGGAAATATTGTTAATAAGAGATGTAATCTCTGTCGAATTATCTGGCCAGGTTCTGAGCCACGTTTTTTAAATGAATTGATGAGAAAAGGAAAAGTGAAATGTAACTTAGGCATGATTGTCATGGAATTGTAATGTGATGTAAGTGGATGTATAAGTGTTGACCGCCTATCACATGCTATTATTTTAGTCATTGCTTATAGTTGGTTTAGTATATTTCTACTGGGCTGTGGCTCACCTTATATGGGACATCATTTCCAGTTATAGATGGTATGCCACCTCCAAGGACGTAGCTTGGGAGGCTAGAGGCTGAAAGACTTTTTGTTGTTTTGTTATCTTTTGATGTATTACATGTAAATTCAGGCCAAGGGCTTAATATGTAATTGAGTTTGTACTCTTTTCTTTGAGACCAAGTGTTGGCTTGGAAAGTTGTAAGCCCATAGGGCATTTACTTTTGTTGTCAACATGTAATACTCTTGTATGAACTACTCTGATGAATAGAAAGATGTTTACTTCTTTATATCAGAGCATGTTAAGAATGTTGGGTTTCATGTATTATTTTGAGGGCGTTACAACTTGGTATCAAAGCATACCGAGTTCGAATACTTTGCGTACGTGGGAAGTGATTAGTATTACAATGGGTTTGTCTCGCTTGTTAGAGACGTATGTATGGCATTATGTGTTTATTTGATAACATGTTTATGTGGTTATATAGGTATGGAATGTAGTTTCTAGGATGTTGATTGAATCATTGGGTTTCTGGGAGTCCTATTGGAAAAGCACTTGATCAATGCTATTTCTAACTGAAACTCTTGCAACGCCTCGGGACTATCATTATCCAGAAATGAAATTCATAAGTGCTTATGTGACTATGTGCTTACGTGGAGTGAATTACTGTTGTCCATTGCATTAGGACGCGAATGTTATAGCTTCGACACATTTGTGAATGTAATAATGTTCTTCGTTACCTTTATTAGGATGTCAGGACAAGGACGTGGTGGTAGGCGAGGTAGGCTTAGAAGGCAGGAGGTACCTATACCGGATGACATTCCGGCGCAGCAGGAGGGGGTTGGCCAGGTCAATGTGGCCGAGCCAGTAGGTCAACAGGCCATGGACGCCTCAGCCCACGAGACGGCAGGAACCTTGAGAGCATCCATGGACATTCTCAGAGCTGAGAATCAAGTCCAGGCCCAGGTTGTTGATGCAGGGCCCTCTTTTCTGAAGAGGGAGTTCTTCTGGTCAAATCTAGATGAGTTTTTGGGGGATCCGAAAGAGCCACTTAAGGCTGATGAGTGGCTGGAGCAGATGACTAAGACGTTTGAGATGCTTGGCATCGAAGACGGGGCTTTGAAAGTGACCTTGCCATCTTTCTAGCTTAAGGGGGATGTGGGTCAGTGGTGGAAATTCATGAAGGGTCGTATTGGTGGCACTTAAGAGGCTTTTGTAGGTGCTTTCTAGGAGAAGTTCTTATCTCCAGCTGTTAGGGAGAAGCTGAGAAACCAGTTCTGCCAGTTTTTGCAGCTGAGTTTTTTAGTGGCCGAGTTTGAGACTGCATTTACTAGTTTGTCCAGGTTTGCACCTGAACTTGTGGTGTCCGAGGAATACCGTTGTATTGAGTTCAAGAAGAAGTTGAGACGCGGCCTCAAAATGAGAGTTGGCGGATCTATGACTCGAGACTATGGGCGTCTGGTTGATGCTGCAGCCTATATAGAGATCATGATGCAGAAGGAGGAGGGGCAGAAAGGCTCCAAGAGGAGTCAGGATGGTCAGGGTGATGGCAGGAGACAGAGGGGTTCACACCCTTAGCAGTCTCAGGGAGGTTTTGCTAGATCTACCTTTCCAGTGCCGAGTGCAGGCTTTGGGAGAGGCAGTCAGGGAGACGTGACTTGTTTTAAATGTGGCCAGCTGGGTTACAAGTCTCCAGCTTGCCCACAGAGGGGAGGAGGTCGGAGAGCTGCTTCATCTTCAACTAGACTGTAGGGCCAGAGTCAAGGCAGGGGTCAGCCACTGTCTTGTTATTAGTGTGGTCAGGCGGGGCACCTGAAGAGGTTCTGCCTGCAGTTGAGTGCCACATCGGGTGCGTCTAGTTCCAAACAGACGCAGAGTTTTCAGCCAGCTCAGTCTGTACAGGCCTTGAGGGCCAATTCGGGAGCTTCATCATCCCAGTCTGTGTAGCTGTCTTTTGCTCCTAGGGGTGAGTAGGTAGAGCAGAGACCTTCAGGGCGCGTGTATGCTGTTACCGCGCAGGATCTTGTACCTGCTCCATCTGTTGTGAGAGGTACTTTCTTGTTTTGCAACTTGATCGCTAATGTGTTGATTGATACGGGTGCATCCCATTCTTTTATATCTGCTGCATTTACATCTGTTTTGGGGCTGGAGTTGGCACAATTAACATCTCCTATATGTGTTGTATCACCTGTTGGGGGTGAATTGATTTTGAAACAAGGATGTAGAGGTTGTGATATAGAAGTCGCCGATCGCCGGCTTCCGTTTCCTTTTGTAGTTATGTCCATGTCAGGTTTTGATGTTATTTTGGGTATGGACTGGCTATCGTCATACCGGGCTGTTATCGATTGTTACCGCCAGAGGGTCACAGTATGTACCATGAGCGGAGATTGTTTCCATTTCTTGGGGGATCAGGTTGGTAGTGTTTTGCCACCGGTGTATGATCCGCGAGGGCGAAGTGAGCTTACTGATCTTCTTGCTAGCCTTTTGAGTAGTGAGTGTGATGAGACCCAGATTATGTTGCCGAGAGTGGTTTGTGAGTACTCGGACATCTTTCCCAAAGATCTTGTCAGTTTGCCACCTCACCGAGAGATTGAGTTCTCCATTGATCTAGTGCTCGACACGGCGCCGATTTCTATGGCACCATATCGTTTTTCCCCAGCCGAGTTGGTTGAGTTGAAGGTTCAGCTCCAGGAATTGCTAGATAAGGGCTTTATTCGCCCTAGTGTTTCGTCGTGGGGAGCACCGGCCCTCTTTGCTAAAAAGAAAGATGGTGCCTTGAGACTTTGCATTGATTACCGGAAATTGAATCAGGTTACGGTTAAGAATAAATACCCTATGCCTCGTATCGATGATTTGTTTGACCAATTGAAGGGTTCCCGTTGTTTCTCTAAGATAGACTTGAGATCGGGTTATCACCAGTTGAGGGTTAGGGAGGAGGATATTCCGAAGACGGCATTCCGTACGTGGTATGGCCACTATGAATTTCTGGTGATGCCTTTTGGGCTCACCAATGCACCGGCAGTCTTTATGGACTTGATGAACCGGATATTCCGGGAATTCTTGAATCGTTTTGTAGTCATTTTCGTGGACAACATTCTGATTTATTCAACTTTGAAGGAGGAGCACGAGGAACACTTGAGAGTGGTGCTTAAGTTGCTTAGAGCCCATAAGCTTTATGCCAAATTTGGGAAGTGTGAGTTCTGGCTAGGAGAAGTCAAGTTCTTAGGCCATGTAGTCTCCAGGGAAGGGGTGTTTGTTGATACATCCAAGATTGAGGCAGTACAAGATTAGGCACAGCCTAAGAGTGTTTTTGAGATCCGCAGTTTTCTGGGATTAGCTGCGTATTACCGCCCGGTTTGTGAAAGATTTCTCCAGGCTAGCTTCACCGTTGACTAGATTGACACGGAAAGGGGTCAAATTTGTATGGAGTGAGACTTGTGAAAAGTCGTTCCAAGAGCTGAAAGTTAGACTTACTACTGCTCCAGTGTTGATCATTCCGGAGAGAGATTTGGGTTATGCTGTTTACTATGATGCCTCACGAGAGGGTTTGGGTTGTGTGTTGATGCAAGAGGGAAAAGTGGTAGCCTATGGCTTACGTCAGTTGAAAATACATGAGAAGAATTACCCTACACATGACCTAGAGTTAGCAACTGTGATCTTTGCCTTGAAGATTTGGAGGCACTACCTTTATGGTGAGAGGTTCGAGGTATTCTCGGATCATAAGAGTCTGAAATATCTGTTTACACAGAAGGACTTGAACTTGAGGCAGAGGAGGTGGATGGAGTTTATTGAGGATTACGACTTCGAGTTACATTATCATTCGGGGAAGGCCAATGTTGTGGTCGATGCCCTTAGCAGGAAATCCATTAGTGATGTCGCTAGTATAGCCATCCGGGAGTGGGAGATGTTGGGGGCACTTAGGGAGTTTGATTTGCTTCTGGGCGAATCTGTTGAGGCTGTGGCCTTGTTTACTGTTGTTGCGCAGCCTACACTTGTGACTCGAGTGTTAGAGGCACAGAGAGGTGACCTTGAGGTAGAATCCCTCTGAGAGAAGATCTCCAGTGGAAAAGCGGAGAAGGGTTTGACTGTGTATCTCGACTTGAGTGTGAGATGCCGAGACCGTTTGTTTGTGCCGGAGTCCTGCCGAGAGGAGGTACTCCAAGAGTTTTACCATTCACGCCTTGCGGTGCATTCGAGAGGCATTAAGATGTATCGTGATTTGGGTCGCCAGTTCTGGTGGCGAGGTATGAAGAAGGATGTGGCAGCTTTCGTGTCGAAGTGCCTTACTTGTCAGCTAGTGAAGGCCAAACATCATAGGCCAGCGGGTTTGTTACAACCCTTGCCTATTGCCGAGTGGAAGTGGGAGCATGTCACTATGGACTTTGTTGTAGGTCTTTCGAGGACTCAGCGGGGTAGTGATGCTATTTGGGTGGTTGTAAATCGGTTGACTAAGTTGGCGCACTTATTCCTATGCGCGTTAGAGATTCGGTAGATCATCTTGCCGATTTGTATGTTTAGGACATAGTGAGGTTGCACGGGGTCCTAGTGTCGATCGTCTCAGATAGAGATCGATGTTTCACTGCTAGGTTGTGGCAGAGTTTGCAGAGTGCCTTGGGCACTAGATTGACCTTTAGCACGACTTATCATCCTCAAACTGACGGGCAGTCCGAGTGTACTATTCAGATCCTTGAGGATATGGTTCGGGGTTGTGTTCTTGACTTTAGTGGGTCATAGGAGAGGCACTTGTCCTTGGTGGAGTTTGCCTACAACAACAGTTTTCAGTCGAGTATCGGTATGGCACCGTTTGAGGCCTTGTATGGCCGACCGTGTAGGTCTCCTGTTTGTTGGGCCGAGGTGGGTGATGCGCCTTTGTTGGGTCTGGAGTTGGTCCAGGAAACGACGGAGAAAGTTGAGCTTATCCGTAGGAGGCTTGTTACAGCCCAGAGTCGTCAGAAATGTTATGCTGGCCGTAGGAGGAGGCCTTTGGCATTTGAAGTGGATGACCACGTGTTTCTGAAGATATCACCCAAGCGGGGTTTGATGAGATTTGGTAAAAGAGGGAAGTTGTCTCCTCGATTTATTGGCCCTTTCGAGATCCTTGAGAGGATTTAGCTTTGTCGCTACAGTTGTCCGGAGTTCATGACGTGTTTCATGTTAGTATGCTTCGGAAGTACGAGCTGGATCCATCGCATGTATTGGATTGGACCGACTTAGAGGTTGATGAGGATGCCTCGTATGAGGAGAGACCGGTTCGGGTCTTGGATAGACAGGATCAAGTCTTGCGAGGCAAGACCATTCCCTTGGTAAAGGTTTTGTGGAAACATCACGGAGTGGAAGAAGCCACTAGGGAACGTGAATTGGAGGTCCGAGAGAAATATCCGGATCTATTTGTGGATATTTGAGCATGTATTGTATATTTTGTTGTATTAATAAACCTTAACAGCATTGTGTATGTCTTAAGTTGTAAAACATTGTATATGTTTGGTTTATGGAAATATTGCGGAGGTATTATTGTATATGCCTTGAAAATGGAAGTTTAGTTTAGATTTTATATGTTAAATATGTTGTGGAAATGCAAATGTAATATTTGCATTGAATATATTATGGAATTGTGAACCATGTACATTGAAAATTGTTGGAATTGAAAAAGATGCATGTTGGAACATATATTGTAAGATGCCTCTTGAATAGAGATGGGATGACCAGTAATGGGTCAAGTTGTGAAATGTTGGTAGGTAACATTGTCGAAAATTGAGAAAAACTTGTTTTCAAAAACTTGTGCTTAATTTCGGGGACGAAATTCCTTAAGGGGGGAAGGTTATAGCGATCCCAGATTTCCCTCCATTGATTATTGTGTTCCGGACTTTGGTTCCATAGAGTTGATGTTATGTATCTCTTGTTTCTGTCCTTCTATACTTTGTATTTGAGTTATAGGATGTTATGGGCAGGATTGTTACAGGTTGGGAGTGAATGGGAGCAAATGGTTGCTGCCCAGAATTTTGGTTCTTCGCTCGAGCAAGACTTTTGTCGCTCGAGCGAGCTCTGTGTTTTAGATCCTTCGCTCGAACCAGGGTTCCTTCACTCGAGCGAGAGTTGAGTTTTTGTGTCTGGTGGCTCGAGCGAGAAGTCTTGTGCTCGAGCGTGCGTCTGCGTCTCATTTTTGACCTGAGAGCTGTGTTTCTTGGCTCGAGCGAGCTTTCCTTCGCTCGAGCGAGCGAGGTGTATGTTTTGAGTTTCTTCGCTCGAGCGAGCATTCTGTCACTCGAGCGTGCTTCTGGGTTGCAGACTTAAAGCTTCGTATTGTTGGCTCGAACGAGACTTTCTTCGCTCGAGCGAGAGTTCTTTATGTCTGGTCGCTCGAGCGACCAATCCTTCGCTCGAGCGAGTGTTATATTAGATCGCAGGAGCGGGAAACACTTCACTTTTTCATCTCTTTTTTTTTTACAAACCCTAGATCTGAGCTCTTTCTCTCTCTACAAACCTTCTCTCTAAGGTTTCATCTCCTTCTAGTGAGTTCCTAGCCTAGTCTCTTTGTATAAATGATAGAGGGTGTTGATGGCTTTGTTTTAATCTGAAAATTATTGAATTTGGAGCACGTTAGGTTTTCGTCTTCATCTCCGTTTGAGCTCTAACTTCGAGGTAGGGATACCCTACTCCATCTTATGAGTTTTGTCTTTAAATTTTGACATTTTGATATGTTGGGGTTGTTGGGTAATATTGGGAAAGTTTGGGGTCTTTGTGTAATTTACAAAAGAGGGGGTTTTCATATATATATAAACCCATATGTATGTAATACCTTGAGAAAAGGAATTAATGTTGGATTATTGATGAAAATGGAACCTTAGGGTTGTTATGTGAATTATGGGAAAATGCCCTAATTAATTTGTATAATTAATTTTGAGATATGGGAATTGAATTGAGAATATTGGAATTGGGAATTATGGGATTAAAGGGGTGTAGTTGGATTAATTTATTGCTCACCTAGTCAAACTGTTCATAACATATCTATTTAGTGCATTTATTTTCTGTTTAGAAATAACTGCTTTGGGCTATCGGTGGAGGATAGTCTTGATTATTGTAGACAATGCCTGATGATTAGGCGAACTAAAACTAATCAATTGAGTATGCCATAGAATATGGAGGTTGGTATAATACATCGAAATTGTGTATTGATTGAGTGACATGTATATGATAATTGCTTATATACATTGTGTTATATGGGAGGAGATAGGGGATGTACTCCACGGTTTAGGGGAAGATAGGGGATAGACCTCTAAACTGGATTTTGTTTGACAATGACACAGCACTAAAATGTGTATCATTTGTGAAGTGTGGAAGTGTTTTTACATGTTATTGATACAGCACTAAAATGTGTATCATTTGTGAAGTATGGAAGTGATTTTGGCTGAGACTGATACAGCACCAAAATGTGTATCTATTATGAAGTAAGAAATGTTTAACATGAGTTGTTGTCCCAATTGAATTGGAAATATTGTTAATAAGAGATGTAATCTCTGTTGAATTATCTGGTTAGGTTCTGAGCCACGTTTTTTAAATGAATTGATAAGAAAAGGAAAGTGAAATGTAACATGGGCATGATTGTCATGGAATTGTAATGTGATGCGAGTGGATGTATAAGTGTTGACTGCCTATCACATGCTATTATTTTAGTCATTGCTTATAGTTGGTTTAGTATATTTCTACTAGGCTGTGGCTCACCCTATATGGGACATCATTTCCAGGTACAGATGGTATGCCACCTCGAAGGACGTAGCTTGGAAGGCTAGAGGCTGAAAGCCTTTTTGTTGTTCTGTTATCTTTTGATGTATTACATGTAAATTCAGGCCAAGGGCTATAAAATAATTAAGTTTGCACTCTTTTCTTTGAGACCAAGTGTTGGCTTGGAAAGTTGTAAGCCCATAGAGCATTTACTTTTGTTGTCAACATGTAATACCCTTGTACGAACTACTCTGATGAATAGAAAGATGTTTACTTCTTTATATCAAAGCATGTTAAGAATTTTGGATTTGATGTATTATTTTGAGGGCGTTACAGATGGTGGGCATGCCAATCTCTAAAGGGATAACCGCCTACATCTATGTCGTATGCCAGAGCGAATGGTGTTTCACCAGTTGAAGGTCTTGGCATAGTTCGGTAGGCCCAGGGGACATTTGGAAGTTCCTCAATCCACTTTCCTTTGGCCTTTTCCAGCCTCTTTTTCAATCCATCCAAAATAGTTTTATTTGATGCTTCTGCTTGGCCATTCGATTGTGGGTAGGCCGGCGTTGAGTTGTAGAATTCTATCTTCAGCTCATCGCAGAATCCTGTGAATAGTCTTCCATCAAATTGGGTGCCATTGTCAGAGATCAAAGCTTTGGGGACCCCAAACCGCATTACCACATTCTGCCAGACAAATTTCTTCACATCCTTTTCCTTAATTGTTGCCAAGGGCTCGACTTTGACCCATTTGGTGAAGTAGTCTGTCGCCGCTACAAAGAACTTGCAGTTGCCTGGCGCGGTTAGAATATGTCAAGCCCCCACATTGCGAAAGGCCAAGGACTTGTGAGAGGAATGAGCTCTCTGGCCGACTAGTGAATTTGGTAGGCGAACTTCTGGCACTTCTCACATTTTTTCACATATTTCTATGCATCTGTCTGCATGCACAACTATCAATATCCTTGCGAAATAACACGGTAGGCTAGAAATCTTCCGCCGATGCGGCTCCCACACATTCCTTCGTGGATCTCAAAAAGAAAAACATTGACTCCGTTTGGGTGAACACACTTGAGGTATGGACCGGTGAATGACTTCTTATACAACGCGCCAGACGAAGAGAGCCAAAACCATTCAGACTTTACCCGGACTTTATGTGCCTCTTTCTTGTCGATAGGCAAGATTCTTTCTTTCAGGAAGAGAATGATGGGGTCCATCCAAGAAGGACCGAGCTTGGTGCAGAGAACTTCTGTCTGCTCTAAGTCTTCTATGTTGGGTCTTGGGAGGAATTCAATCAAGAGAGGGCTAGGGACAGACTTGTCGGCCATGGAAGCTAAACCGGCCAATTCATCTGCTCGGTTGTTATCCTCTCGGCTGATTTGTTAAACTCTTATAGCTTAAAATTTCTTGATCTGCTCTCTTGCCAGAGTTTGGTATTTGGCCATGCAGTTATCTTTGGCTTCATATTCCCTAGACACTTGGTTGCAACGAGTTGGGAGTCACTGTAGACATTAGCTCGGATGCTTACAGTCAGAGTGCACCTTTCAATCTGGCTAGTAGCGCTTCGTATTCGGCCTTGTTGTTGGATGCAGGGAACCCAAGTGTGATGGAATGTTCAATGGTTAGATCGTCCGGTGAAATTAAGAAAACGCCCAGCCCGGCTCCGTGTCTGTTTGAAGCACCATCGATGAAAAGTTTTCACATTTCGCCAATAAAAAGTTTCTAACATTTCTCAAGGTCTTGAGATTTTTGAAGGTTCAGGTATTCTAAGTTGCTCAGCTGCTCTGTTATTTCCATGTCAAGCGCACCATCAATGATCGCAACAAACCTGCCTTCATCCCCCCTTGGCGATGCGGTGTTGGATCCAACAAGTTGTCTCGTTATTTCTAAATCCAACGGCGCATTGCCAGGTTGAAGTGGGCCTTCAAGTGATGGGTTTGTAGATGAACGCACAACTTCTGCGTAGCCTTCCATGTTCGGTTGGATGGTAGGCTATGCAATTTCTACCGTGCCTACCCCCCTCAACCCGGTTGCGTCAGTAAGATCCAATGGGCAAATCGGGTGAATTCCAGACGAGAATTTTGTAATGAAGTCGGCCAATGCTTGGGCTTTGATGGCGATTTAGGGTTAAAACTTGATGTCGAATTGCCCCAACTCAATTGCCCACTTCAGGATTCGGCCGGAGAAGCCTGCCCGCTCAAACAAGGCTTTTAAAGAGAACTCAGTCAGCACCACAATCGTGTAAGCATGAAAGTAGTGTGCCAATTTCCTTGAGGCCATCATTAGTGCCAAAGCGAGTTTCTCTAGCATTAAGTATCTCGACTCCGCTAGGAGCAAGGTTTGCCTCACGTAGAAGATCAGTAGATATTGGATGCCTTTTTCCTGAACAAGCTCTGCGCTTACGACATATTGAGAAACAGCCAGACAAAGATAAAGTTCTTTCTCATGCTTCGGCGTGACCAATAGTGGAGCGGAAGATAGATACGTCTTTAGCTCGATTAAGGCTTTTTCGCATTCTTCGTCCCATGAAAACTTGGACTTCAAGGCTTGGAAGAAAAGACGACAACGATTGGTTAAGTGCGGCTACCATCCCAGCTAGATCTTGCACGTCCTTTGCTGAGTTGGGCTGCTTCAATTCTTGTATGGCTTTGATTTAAGAGGGATCCACTTCAATCCCACAGTTAGTGACCAAAAAACCCAAGAACTTCCCCGACCCCACGCCGAAAGCGCACTTGGATGCATTTAGACACAACTTGTGTTGCTTAAGGATGGCAAACATCTCTGCCAAATTAGCCAAGTTGTCGGTCTCGCATTTTCTCTTCACGACCATGTCATCGATATAGGCTTCCATCATTCCACCGAGCAAAAGAGCAAACATCTTCGTGACCATCCTCTAGAAGGTCACCCCGGCGTTCTTTAACCCGAAGGGCATAATTCGATACCAGAACAACACCTCTGGCATTGTGAAAGAGGTAATCTCTCAGTCAGGCTCATGCATGGCGATTTGATGATAACCACAATATGCATCCAAGAAACTGAATTGGTTGTGTCCGGCTGTAAGGTCCACCAGTTGGTCGATTCTGGGCGAAAGAAAATTGTCTTTGGGGCAAGCTCGGTAGTCAACACAAACTCGCCATTTCCCATTCTTCTTTGGCACCACGACTGTGTTGGAAACCCACCGAGGGTAGTCTACTTCCTAAATTGCCCTCGCTTCAAGCAAGCTTTTTACCTTTTCTACCACTACCTTGGCGTGATGAAGCGCTGATCTCTGCGTTCTTTGAATGACAGGTCGTGCATCCAGAAAGATGTTGAGTTGGTGGCAAATAAAGTTTGGATCAACGCCGGGCATGTCGTAAGGCGTCTATGCAAACACTTCGATATTCGCCACCAAGAACGCAACCATCTCCAACCGTTCTTGGGCAAACATGCTGGATCCCAATAGAAAGAACTTCTCAACATCATCCTCGTTGATCCTTACCTCTACCAAATCTTCAACAGCCTTCTCTTCGGCCTTGGTACCCACATCATCTAGGACACTTTGATCTTCCGGTCCTTTAATCATTTGAGCGAAGCCTTTAGTAGCTCGGTTCTCATTCATGGCCACGAAACACTACTTGGCCATGATTTGATCGCCCCAAATTTCTTCACTCATCCTTGTAGCAGAGGGGAACCTTATGACTTGGTGGTAGGTCGAAGCCACCGCTTGCATGGCGTGAAGCCATCCTCTGCCAAAGATCAGATTGTATGTGAAGGGCACCTTCAACACCCAAAACTCTACTTGTTTGACCACGGACCCGGCTTTGACCAGAAAGATGATCTTCCCTATGGGCTACTCTGGTTGCAAGTTAAAATCGACTGGCGGTGAGGTTGCTGGGGCCAAGTCTTTATCACTTAACTTGAGTTTCTTAAAGGCTTCGTAATACATTATTTCGACCGAGCTCCCCTGGTCGATCAGAATGCGTCTAACCTCAAAGTCCCTGACGCAAAGGGTGACCACCAGTGCATCATTGTGCGTCGTTTGAATGCGTTCTAGATCTCGGCTTGAAAAGTTGAGCACATCTCTCACCTCAGTTTTGTCCTTTTTGATCGCAGGCTGGACTAACAGGACTTCCCTCATATGCTCTGCTTTTTTGATCATCCCTCGGAGCTCGTATACCTATGTTGGCTCGACGATACCATGGATCACATTGACCACGCCTTGGAGGGCGCTTATAGGGTGGCCAAACCGTTTGGCTTAGCCGGAGCATAGGGCGCGAGCTTGACGCCTCCGTCAATATAACGATCCAAGTGGCCAGCGGCCACCAACTCCTCCAAATGTTGTTTTAGAGGCAAACAGTCCTCGATATGGTGCCCTTGCTCATCATGAAAGGTGCAGCGATACTGCGGATTGAAGCCCCTCTGTGCGTTGCCCAACTTAGCCGGAAATCGGACGCATGTCTAGTCATAGATTTCGTTAAAGATGCAGTAGATTGGGATCTTGAAAACCGTGGTGATGCTCATTTGGGCGTTCAACTTTCTCTTTGCATCTTCTGCAGCGTCACGGGGGTAATCAACTCGGTCGTCGCGACAACCCTTACCCCGGTTGTTGCGGTTTGTACCACAATCTGATTCTCTTTCGCGATTACTCAGATGGTCTGCCTCTTATCCAACCCCATGAACTTTTCCAGCCACTCTTTTGTCCATTGCCACAGGATTCGTCTTCACGGTGGCCACGGCAGCATCATTCTCTACTCGCATGTGCTTGTTGATTTGTTGCATTAGTAGCTTCATGGTCGTCGGTTGGTTCATGGTGAGCAAGTCTCTCAGTTTATGTCCGACCGGGAGACCGCACTTGTATTAGGCAATTGCCAAGTTGGTTGGGCAATCAAGGATTTCATTGAAGGTTTTCCAATACTTGGTGTTATACGCTTTAAGTAAGTCGTCCGGTTCCATCTTGACACTCAGAAGGTGGTTGACTTCTTTGGGCGTTTTGGTATTGGTTTTGAATCGGGTCACAAATGCTTTTGTCAACTGCTGCCACCTTTCAATACTTTCCTCCAGCAATCTCTCGAACCATTTCAAGCCCAATTTACTCAAACTTGATGGGAAAATAAGGCACATAAGTGTGCCATTCCGCCTATAGCCAGCCATAACCTGCCGGAAGTGGCTCACAAGCATGTATGGATCGTTTTTTCCGTCATAGAGCGTAAACTTGAGCTGGTGAAAGCCTGCAGGAAGTGGCGTGGTCTTTATCTCGAGGGAGAAAGGGGTGACGCTCAACCTCGCCAAATCTTTGTCCAAAGGGACATGTACAGCTGGACGTGGTGGCGGTAGTACAACTTCTTCACTGGTATGACCTCCATAGGACAACTACTGCAATGCTGGTACCCTTTGCGCCTCCCGCCGGCATGCTCGTTCTTCCAAGACGTCCCTCAAGTCCTCCGAATGGGCGAAGTAAGAGTATCTCGACGTCATCGACAGACGTGAGGGACAGTAACTACTATCCCGTGCGCATGACTTCTCCATCGGCGGGTTAGAGTCACCAACCCCATAACTCTTAGTGATCGAAAGGGAAGGCGTCCTTCTTTAGTTCTGGCTGCCTGAGCGACGGGGTTTCGTGCGCTCACTGTAGTTTCCCACTGTAGCAATACCTTTCCCTTTGACTTGTTGCTTCAGCGTCTCCATCTCCGTTGCCATCCTCTGAATAATGACGTCTTGGCCTCTCAACTTGTGCTCCAAGCGTTGAGCATGCGACTCTCTTCACCGCCAGACTCTGAGAGTGATCGATGCTCCTGGCGTGCTTATCTCGTGTATCTCTGGGGAGCTCTCTAGATAAAGTCTCTAGGCTCGCGATGTTCAAAGCAGCATGATGTTCGAAGCAGCGCGATGTTCGAAATGGCGGGGGATCCTTCTCTCATCCGGACCGACTCTGGAGTGATGCCATCAACGACGGACAGCGGAGTTTTGTCGTTGTTCACCATGAAAGATAATCGGATGAGCTTGAAGGATAAGGTTTTGTTTGTCAAACCTTCCCACAAACGACGTCAATTGTACGGGGAGCAAATATTCATTGCTGTTCGTACTCCTTGTGTCCAAGCTTTACTTTGCTTCAATTAACCTAAGAACACAATGACCGTAAGCTACCCAAAGGATGGTTGCCGGAAAACCCCTCCGATAATCAAGTTAGCACAGAGAGAGAGAGAGAGAGAGAGAGAGAGAGATAAGAGACAAAGGAGTAGGTGAGTTCTTATCAGAAGATGTTCCAGACCTGAGTATGGAGGCACAACATCGTTTATATAGTTTTTGCACGCGCTTCTGCATCAATTCCTCGCTGGACGCATGGACATGCTCCCATCTTACTTCTCCCATGTGTCGGCACAAATACAGCTAAGCACCAAACAACGAAATTGCGAAACAGTACCAACGCACATGGATGGAGGAATCTTCTTCCCGCGGTTCCGCCTCGCCGCATCGACCTCCCAACCAAGCTATACTTGCTACCACGGCTTTCCTTTCTATTGGGGCCGTGATACTAGCCTGGTATCGTTGGTCATACGCGAATGCGGACTGAACAATGCTCCACGGTCACGACCGAGCAACTGCTAGGCCGAATCTGGTCTCAGAAGACAAATTCCATTAAACAGCACCGAGTTACTAGCCCAAGGTTGTCTTAACTTGATCAGAATAGTTCCTCGGTTGAACATACGCCCACCGTCTGACCGAGCAAGGGCCCCGTTTCTAACCCAAACTAGCTTGACCGTTTGCTGGGTCATAAATACCCCTGTCAGTACGTTCTATACTTTCTTACATATTGCTTTCTTCATAAACAAAAATCCCAAAAATTAGGAATTGCAAGAGGTTGTGAATGCCAATTTCCAACAGAAAAATTATACAAAAATAAGAAACGCGTGTTTTGACAATTCTAAACGAAAATGTTAGATGTTTCAAAAAAATAATTATAAATTTTTTTACACAATCTATCTATTTATCTTATTATATAAGGAAAAAGGTATTTGTAGTGAAAAGACTTATGAGAGCTCCAAAATCTCACACTAATTTTCTTAATTTTTCAAATTTTAAACAATTAAAAAATCTCCTTTGGTTAGCTTCCATTTAACCATATAAAAATAAAACTCTAATTAGTTTATGATTTATTTGATAATCCCACATTGAGAAAAGAATTAAAAAGTAAGTTGTTTCACTTATATAAAGTGAATCTTATACTCTCATTTAATGTTGTGCATGTTTCAATTCAATATAGTTTAAATTTCAAAATAAAATTTAAAAGTTTTAATTACTTTTTGTGTAAGTTGGTTGGTTTTTTGACCTAACTAATTGAACTGAATCATTTTTGGTTTAACTGATTTGTTGGTTTAACCATAATTTTAGTGGTTTTATCAAAAAATAATAGTTTAGATTTGTTTGGTGGCGGTTTTATCAAAATATAATGGTTAGATTTGTTTGATTCGAAATAAACTAAAGATTAATATGATTAAAGATTGAATGACTAAGATTGCTTGATTATAATTAAACTTTATGCCTAAATAATTGTTAACTTTTATTTTATAAGCCCGCATAGGGAAAAGATTTCAAAAGTGAATTGTTTCATGTATATAAAGTAAACTTTATACTCCCATTTAATATTGTAGTGTTTTGCATGCTTCAATTTCAAACAGTTTAAATTTTATAATTAAAAAAACATTTAAAAGTTTTAATTAATTAATTTTTGTATAAGTTAGTTGGTTTTTTGATCTACCTGATTAGATTAAACCATTTTGGTTTGACTGATTCACCAGTTTAACCTTGATTTTTCATATTGATTTTCTTAATTTTAATCAATTAAAAAAATCTCCATTGACTAACTTCCATTTAACCATATAAAAATAAAAATTTAATTATAGTCTATGATTTATTTTACAATTCCATATAGGGAGAATAAGGAAAAAGTGAATTGTCTCACTTATATAAAGTGAATCTTATACTCCTATTTAGTATTATAGTGTTGTGCATAGTTTGGCTAAACAATTGTTAACTTTTATTTTATAATCCCATATCGGGAAAACATAGAAAAAGTGAATTGTTTCACTTATATAAAGTAAACTTTATACTCCCATTTAATATTGTAGTGTTGTGCATGCTTCAATTTAAGGCAGTTTAAATTTTAAAATTAAAATAACATTTAAAAGTTTTAATTAATTAATTTTTGTATAAGTTGGTTGGTTTTTTGATCTACCGATTAGATTAAATCATTTTCGGTTTGACTGATACCGATTTCTCATACTGATTTTCTTAATTTTAATTAATTAAAAAAAATCTCCATTGACTAGCTTCCATTTAACCATATAAAAATAAAAATTTAATTAATCTATGATTTATTTTACAATCCCACATCGGGAGAAGAAGGAAAAAGTGAATTGTATCACTTATATAAAATGAATCTTATACTCCTATGTAATATTATAGTGTTCTACATCGTTTGGTTCATGATATTTTTAATTTTAAAATAAAAACTCTAATTAGTTTGTAATTTATTTTATAATCTCACATCGAGAAAAGAAAGGAAAAAAATGAGTTATTTCACTTATAAAAAGTGAATCTTATACTCCCATATCTATCTATATATTATATACAGGAAAATAAGTTTTTAATGAGGAGCTTTGTGAGAGTTTCAATATCTCATACCAATTTTCTTAATTTTCTTAATTTTTAAAAATTAAGAAAATCTCCATTGACTAGTTTCTATTTAACCATATAAAATTAAAATTCTAATAAGTCTGAGATTTATTTGATAATCCTGCATCGGGAGAATAAGGAAAAAATGAGTTGTTTTAATAATATAAAACGAATCTTATACTCCCATTTTAAATTTTAAAATTAAACTAACATTGAAAAGTTTTAATTAATTAATTTTTGTATAAGTTAGTTGGTCATTTGATCTAACCAATTAGGCTTAACCATTTTTGATTTGATTGATTTGTCGATTTAATTTTATTGATTTTCTTAATTTTAAATAATTAAAAAAAAATTTCATTGGAAAACTTTTATTTAACTATATAAAAATAAAACTACAATTAGTTTATGATTTATTTTATAATCTCACATCGAAAGAAGAAAGAAAAAGTGAATGGTTTCACTTATATAAAATAAATTTTATACTTGCATTTAATATTGTAGTATTGTGCATAGTTCAATTTAACACAGTTTAAATTTTAAAATAAAAACTCTAATTAGTCTATGATATGATTTATTCTATAATCTCACATCGGGAGAAGAAGGAAAAAGTGAGTAGTTTTACTTATATGAAGTGAATTTTATACTCCCATATCTATATTTATACTCTTATTATATATATAACCAAATGTAGTTGTTTTGTCAAAAGGCTCCAAATATTTATTCCTAAATTCTCATAATTTTAAAACTCTCACTTTCTTACGTGGCAACCTTCTTTGATTACCTTTCATGTTTTCTATTTTTCTTCATTTTCTATTTGTTTGATTAATTAAAATAAAAATTAGTTTCATTGCTTATGCATAAAGATTTAAATTTCAAAATTCCTCCGTATCGATAAACATATAAAAATTAAAAATTAATTGATGAAAATTAATTTTATAATCTACAAATAAAAATAAAAATTAAAAAATTAATTTAAAAAATTTAATTTCATAACTTATAGATAATTTAAAATTTCTTCCTGTAAATAAACATATAAAAGTTGATAAATAACTTATAAAAATTAATTTCATGGCCCACAAATAAAGATAAAGATTAAATAATTGTTTAAAAAAAACGAAATTACTCATTTTCCCCCATTCATTTTGTACTTTAATTAATAGGTTAATTACCTAAAAGTCCTATTTACATATTTTGTGGTAGCTTAGGTTCTGTTAAAAAGTTTTTGAACCAATAAGTCCTATTTAGAGGTAAAAAGACGGTTTGCCCTTTAATCCCAAAACTGAGAATGTTCTCAATTTCAAAATTAAGAATGTTCTCAATTTATAATTATCAAAATTAAGAAATTTCTCAATTTTTTTCTAGTATGAACTGAAAATATTATCAAAACTATGAAATTTATAATTATGAAGTTAGAGAAATTTCTCAATTTTTTTCATGATTAAAATTGAGAATATTATAACTGAGAAGGTTCTCAATTTCAAAAAACCCTAGATCTCTCTCTCTCTCTCTCAGATTACAACAAAGAACTACAAAAATAGTTTTACACAAGCGCCATAAATAGCTAGACATCTCAAACAAAGCCCCCTTCATGCCCTTGTTTTCCTTCTTCAGAAGTTTAATATGTAACTGACGAAAGTTACTCATGGCTTTATCGGTTGGGCCAACAACTACAAAAACAGATTACATTAAAAGTTGGGAAATAACTAAAGATCTCGAACAACCCTTCTCAAGTCCTTGTTTTCCTTGTTCAGAAGATCAATACGCGATTGAAGAATGTTAATCATGGCTTGGGCTCTCATCACTTCAAGCTTCAGCGTCTCTCTCTCCACAGAAACATTAAGGATCTCATTTTCCTAATTGCCAATAAATTTCAAATATCCGGGAAGCACAAATTTCTCAAGATTAGATGAATCGAATGTTGGTGGGTTATTTGGATGGTTTTGTTTGGGTTCAAGAGATTCCAACAAAGGGAATTCCAAGAGTGCAGAGGGAAATTTTGTTGTGGTTGCTATAGTTGTAGATATACAAAGATCGTGAGTTGTCGTGAATCTTCCGAACCATTTGCAATGGAGGAGGCTTGGAAGGGTAAATTGGTCTATTAAAAATTAATGGGACTTGAAGGAGCAAATAATTTTATCTAGGACTTAATGGATTATAAGTTCACAAAATGGGACTTGTATGTAAATGACCCATAATTAATTTCATTACAGATAAACAAATAAAAATTCATAAATATTTTATGAAAATTTATTTGATGACCTATAGATGCAGATAAAAATTAAAAAAAAAAAAAAAATTTCATGACTTATAGATAAATAAACATATAAAAATTGATAAATAATTTATAAAGATTAATTTCGTGGTCTACAGATAAAGATAAAGATTAAATAATTGATTTAAAAAAAATTAAAATAATAAAATTTAGATAAAGATATGATTTGTTAATCTATATATCTATAAAAAACATATATATCTAAATCTTTATTTTTGTTTACTCATATATTTAAACATAAAAAAAATTCATAAATAATTTATGAAAATTTATTTCATAACCTATAGATAAAGATAAAAATTAAAAAAATTAATTTCATGACTTATAGATAAATAAACATATAAAAATTGATAAATAATTTATAAAGATTAATTTCATGGTCTACAACTCTTTCGGGGTTGTTAACAACTCCGCCGATTCTAAGCCCGGGTTAAGGAGGAGGGTTGTGTGTTAGGTAGCCGACAGGCAACACGTAAAAAGCTGCTCGGATCCCTTATGACAATGAATACTACTTTGAATCATTTAAATGTCAAGTCGTTCCCCTTAAGTGACACGTTGTACCTGCCTCTGGGTGTTTCGAAAAGTGAGCAAGGGGCGCCGCATCAACGCGTGGGTGCGGTGAAAAATGGGCAAAGGTTCTTGTGTTTTTCTGGACGAGCGCGGGTAAAAAAGCTAGTCCAACACTATAGGTTTAGGGTATCCACTTGGAATATAGGAACCTTAACTGGTAAGACAATGGAGTTGGTAGATGTTATGATTAGGAGAAAAAGTTAGTATAACTTGCGTATAAGAAACTAAGTGGGTGGGTGAGAAAGCTAGGGAAATTGAGGATACCGATTTTAAACTGTATTATAGTGGTAAGCATAGACGCAACAATGGAGTAGGAATCTTAATTGCCAAGGGTGTAAAGCCCCAAATTTCTAGCCTAAATGATAATACAACAATCATGGCTCTTTCAAGGAAAACCGAATATAAATCTCCAAACTTACATTACATGATACAATAGTTCTTCATGTAACAATACATTAATCCAACAACAAGTAAATAAACAAATAAATACCCCCAAGGGGTTTACAAGTTTCCAAGGCTTGAGCCTGGTTACATAAAACGGTTATTCAAACCCACACACATAAAGCCCTTGGCTTACACACAGAATTATAGCAAAATGAGAGTCTCATACTCTCAACACACATTTCCTCACCTCTAGTTAGGCGGCATCACCACATCTTTTCTTGCACAAAAATTCCGTAGGGTGAACATAAAACCCAGTAGGGAATCCTTAACAAAGTATATACATTTTATACAAGTCTCAAGAGATGAATTGCACATACCATGCTATGCCCTTTTGAAAGAAAATTACATCTTCATCTTTGAAAACCATTATGCTCAATGATGTCATGCAATTTCAATTCTTCAAAACTTAACAATTCATTTCAAGAGCGGTAAATACGACTCTGGTAATCCTTAGGTTGATGTCTAGAAGTAGACTATACAAGTACTATCAATTTGTCATTTTTACCAGCATTGACTGGAAGGCTCGACACATATAATCTGTCATTTTTACCAATATTAACTAGAAGGCTTGACACCTATTCAATTTTATCTATACTACCTGTCAAGACTTACCACCATATTTACCCCAAAACCAATTCATGGAAACTTGTTTCTCAACATTCTTTTCACAATGCAAGTTTTCAAATCAATTTTCAAAGTTTAATATAATCAAATGAATTGATATGCCAATAACACAAGATGAATATAAATACTTTTATTCCAATTCATCATCCAAGGAATAACACAATTCCCTCTTCTCAAGTATCCTCAACAAGTAATCATCTCAAGACTATTTTAACGCTTTGAACAATAATTTCCAAAATGAACAACAATTCTTATATTCCTTGAAATTCAATATTTATATAAATATAAATAAGAAAATTTCCAAATATCCATTTATTTTGACACACAAAATAAATATAACAATATCATTCATGGATTTTCAGTCTCTTTAAAAAAAAATCTCCAAATTCTAGGTTTTCTCACCAAAACTATACAACTCAAATCTTTTGAAAGAAAACTTTCCAAAATCATCTTTTCTTCAATCAACGAAGATCAAAACCAATAAGATCATTTTAAAAGAACAAGAGACAAATCCACTTTCAAAATTGCTCAACTTCTTGAATTAACAATCAATTTTTAAATCTATCGAAAGATGATTTTGAAAATCATCTAGATCTTGCAAAATATATATATATATATATATAACTCTAAGAAAATCCCTACCTCAAGTTTTGAAGAAGAAATGAGATGAAACCTCCAAAATCAACGGTGTCGAAACTCGATCTTTACTGCACACAACGAAGCCCTCGAAAAGTTAACCAACTTTGATGAAGAACTTATGGCAGAACTCTAATGGATCTTGAGAAATCAAGGTTTTGATCCAATTTGGCGTAGGGAAATGTAGAGAGAATGGAGAGGAAATGTTTTTAGAGAGAGATATACAAAAGTGATCTGAAATATCAGATTTACGAACTGATACAACATGGTCCGCTCGAGCGTGGAAAGCCTCGCTCGAGCGTCGAATACACATTCTCAATACTTTTCCAGACAGGTCAAACTTTTGGAACCAAACGTTCTCCGCTCGAGCGTATAAACAGCCGCTCGAGCGGACAAGCAACTTCGAATGCATTTGCGTTTTTGCTTGGTATTGCCTTTCGACCCCTTGAGCGTTGCCCTCAGACCCACCAAGTGGCAAAACATAAAAGAAGGGTCGAAACCGGAATCGCTACAACCTTCCTCCCTTAAAGAATTTTGTCCCCAAAATTTCAAATCCAACTACCCAAACAAAAGGGTTTCTAGCGATCAAAACCACGCTATTTCATTTTTAAATCACAATACTAACTCTCAACCAAATTCCACCATTTCCACCATGGTTATCCCATTAACAACAACCTCCCAAATACGCATAAACATGAAATTTCCTAAAAAGTAATGGCAACTCTCAACAGCCTTATGCTTAAAACAACAACGCAGATATCAACATGTGGTTGGCAACTTCAAATATGTTTCCCTCAACACGAGGGAATATTATAAAGAAAAGCAACTTAAGCATTTTCAAACAAATCCGGATATTTGGAGCGGACTTCCGCCTCCCGTTCCCATATCGATTCTTCAATCCTATGGTGTCTCCACAACACCTTTACCAACGGTATAGTTTTGCCCCGTAGCACTTGCTCCCGGGTATCTGATATTTGAACCGGTCATTCTTTGTAAGAGGCATCCTCATCTACCTCCAAGTCAACCCAATCAAGAACATGAGAAGGGTTGGGTTCATACTTCCTAAGCATAAATACATGAAATATGTTGTGAACTCCCGAAAGTTATGGCGATAAAGTTAACCGGTATGCCACTTCCTCAATTCGCTCTAAGATCTCAAAAGGCCTAATGAACCTTAGAGATAATTTGTCACTCTTACCAAATCTCATCAAATCCCGCCTTGGTGAGATTTTTAGAAACACATGGTCACCAACTTCAAAAGATAAAGGTCGTCTCCTCTTATCAGCATAAATTTTTTGTCAGCTTTGGGCCGTAGCTAACCTCTTCCGAATGAGAACAACTTTCTCGGTTGTCTCTCTAACAATTTTCGGACCCAGTAATGGTGTACCACCCACTTCGGCCCAACAAACCGGTGATCTACAAGGTCGGCCATACAAGGCCTCAAATGGTGCCATCCCAATACTAGCTTGGTAACTATTGTTGTAAGCAAACTCAATCAATGGTAAGTGCCTTTCCCAAGGCCCCTTAAAATCAAGGACATAAGCTCTAAGCATGTCCTCCAAAATCTGAATGGTATGTTCTGACTGTCCATCGGTTTGAGGATGATAAGCGGTGCTAAGAGTCAACTTAGTTCCCAACGCCTTTTGAAGGCTTTGTCATAACCGGGCAGTAAAACGAGGATCCCTATCCGACACAATAGCCACAGGGACTCCATGAAGTTGAACTATCTCTTTAATGTACAACTCTGCCAAGCATTCAACTAAGTCACTGGTGCACATCGGAATGAAATGGGTAGACTTAGTCAACCTATCAACAATCACCCAAACGGCGTCATTGCCTTGTTGTGTTCTAGGAAGCCCAACTACAAAATCCATGGTAACACGCTCCCATTTTCACTCGGCTATCGGTAAGGGTTGTAACAAACTCGTTGGTCTTTGGTGTTCGGTCTTCACTTATTGACAAGTAAAGCACTTCGATACAAATAAAGCGACATCCTGTTTCATACCCCTCCACCAAAACTAACGACTAAGATCATGATACATTTTAGTTGTAACGCCCCCAAAAATAATACAATAAAGATAACTCATATGCGGAACAAGTATGAGAAACAACATACTTTCATACATCAGAGTTTACTATTTAGCAACCAGTTAAATGCCATGTAGGCTTACATCTTTCCAAGTCATTACTTGGTTATACAAATTGAGTCTCGCTCATTACATCTTAAGCCCTCGGCTTTACAAATAACAAACATACACACATAAGGCATAAATAAGAAGCCCTTGCTTCTCGAAAGTCCACCCATGCTATTGCCTTGGAGGAAACATCTCACCTGCACCTGAAAGTAATATTCCCGTATAGGGTGAGCCAACAGCCTAGTAGAAATAATCTAACACAATTTATGAAGTTTAGCAAAAGTATAAATACCACGTACGTAAACAATATCGATATGGAAGCATCCACCAAGGCCTGCATATTCATATGTCACTAAGACCAACCTTATTCTATTTTCCTTCAATTCATTTCCAGTTCATATATATGCTACTCAATTCATGAGTTAAATTCATTATCTTTCAGCAACCAAAATGAGACTACAACACGATGGTTTTCCATTTATGCAAAACATACATAAACACTTCAAACTTGCCCTTTTACGAATATTTCGTTCGCGGGAATTGGCACCCATGTATATTTTCTCAAATATGCCATTTTACGGATATTTCGTCCAAAGAACTCGACACCCATTTATATTTTCTCAAATATGCAATTTTACGGATATTTCATCCAAAGGACTCGGCACCCATTGTTATATAAAATTTCAGGTCTTTCACCTAGGACACTTCGGCCAACTTGCTTTAAATGGAGTCCATCCCCTTTCTCCTCCCAAATAAATATACATATGCAATGTATTTATAAACATAATCATATATGGAGTACATCCCCTATCTCCTCCCAATAAACATACATATACAATGTATTTATAAACATAATCATATATGGAGTACATCCCCTATCTCTTTCCAATAAACATACATATATAATGTATTTATAGCACAGCCATATTCAATGACAACCAATTAATAGATTAGCATTAAATCGCCTAATCCTCATACAATTTCTACAACAATCATGATTATCCTCCACCGATAACCCAATACATTTATCTCTAGACATATATTAAATCTTAAAATAAATAATTATTTAAAACTTCTAAAGGTGTGAGATAATACATATCCAATTTTACCACCTATATAAATAACCATCCAATTTAACATATTCAATGTTAATTCCAATTATTTATACAAAATAATCATTTTATCAAATTAGGACAAAAATCTCCCTTTTTCCAATATTGACCCAAACACCCAAAATCAACTCTTTTGGTACGCCAAGATCTTATATTCAAACCCCATACTCATTTACCTCATATTCATCAAAAAAACCCTCTTTTCATTTCACACCCAAATCTTAGATTTGTCCAAACCATAACCAAATTTCATCATCTATACACAATAGCAAATAACTAAGCTAAAAGCCATATTAGAGTGTAGAAAATCCCTACCTCAAGTTTGAAAAAGAGCTAATCCGAAAATGCAGACATCACCCGATTATGGATCCGAGATCATCATTGTGAAAATCACGACAAGCCCTCCGACTTTCAATATGATTCCTCAAACCTCACCTCATGTAAATCCATGTGCTTCGGGCCCCACCAGAGCCATTCAAAAACCAAACCAATTTGGAATCACCACAAGAGGCAGCAACATGCAATCAACCAGCTAACATGGGTGGCCTACTAACAACCATGCCCTCGTGGTGGCCCTCTTATTATAGTAACAGTGTTCCTAGTTGGATGGAAAATTGCAAATCAACTCAAATATATATATATATATAAAATATAAAGATAAGGGATATCCTCGGGGCAGCCCATGTGCTATTATCATCATACCTCAACTTGCTTTTAGCCTCAAAGCATCACAATCTATATGTATAACTGAAGCGTGCCCACGTGAACTCCTCTTCCCACTGGCCAAACACCCACATCATCTCACACTTATCAACCAAAGGTGTGGGTCAAACCCACTTCTTCATTACCAATTTTTTAAAATTCCCTTCAATTCTCGACCAAAGAAAACAAAGCTATAAGCAACACTAACAACACTGTTGCTACAGGAGCACATCCAGCCATTAACATCACCAATAGCCTACATGAAGAAGTGTGAGTCTACGCAGCATCCAGAACAAGCGCATGGGATGTGAACCACACGCTACCCTTTAGCAAAACCATCGCCAGTGTAGCACCGATGACAGCATACAGAACCAGAAATGACACAACCCACTCCCGGAGCACCAACAAATCACTGCTTTAGCTCCATCGTAGCCTTTATTCTTAATCACCATACTTAGCAATGTCATTGTACCACATGATGCTTATAATAAAGTTGAATATGTACAATGGATAAAACCATAATACATAGACGAGTTGTAGGAGTCCAAGATGCAAAGAAGAATAAAGTTCTAAAATACCATCAAATAAGCATGGTTCTTGAGAAACAGTCTGTGGGCACTGATCAGGTAATATCCATTGTAGTGTTGGAATAATAACCGACTTAGAACAAAGACACTTCCTAAGAAAATCAAGCCATTTAAGAGAAAACACTACCCTGTTCGGATCGCAAGCTCTCTTGACCTGAGGCAGTAGATGAGGACTCTATGGAGAGAGAGAGCTTTTGTGAAACCATGGAGCCAGAGTAGTGATGCTTGCTTTAGTATTTGGTCTCCAAACTTTCATTAACTGCCCTCTACTTCTCATTTTGGAAAGAGAGAGAACCCGAGTGCCTTCTCTCCATGTGCCTTCTCTGTGTAAAAGTGGGTTTATTTATAAAAAAAAAAATTTTCCTTCCCATGCTTGAACCCCACTCCAGCACTCACTTCCCTTTTATTAAAAAAAATACCCTCCACCACAAAAACCATCATCAGAATATATTCCCTACTTTTATTTATTATATATATATATATTTTTTTTTTTTGAGTCATTAAATTAGTGCCTCCCGGGTGTATCACAAGGCGTGAGTGATGGAACTCCCAAAGTACTTCCTCTCTACAAGATTCTGGTACAAACAAACGGTCTAGGTAACGTACATTTAGATCCGAGTGAACGTTCAAACCTTTCTCTTCCTTCCCATTGGAAATCTTAACATGGATTGATTCCACTTCACGGTCTCCTCGTTGTGTCTCTATGACCATACTAACCAAGGTAGGTGGAGCATTCAAAGTAAATAAGGTAGCACTCTCTCTAGACTCACCCAAGTGCAAATCAAACTTGCCAATAACATCTAGCATATCCCATTCCCGAATGGCCACACTTGCCAAACTACTTACAAATTTGCGACTCAAAGCATCTGCCACCACATTGGCCTTCACTGGATGATAGTGTAACTCAAAGTCATAATCCTCCACAAATTCCATCCACCTCTGTTGTCGCAAATTCAAGACTTTTTGAGAAAACAAATACTTTAGACTCATATGATCGGAGAAGACTTCAAACTTCTCACTATATAAGTAATGCCTCCAAATTTTCAAAGGAAAAATTGCTACTGCTAATTCTAGATCATGGGTGAGGTAATTTCTCTCATGAGTTTTCAATTGTTGTGAACCGTAGGCCACAACTTTTCCCTCTTGCATCAAGACACAACCAAGTCCATCTCCGGACGTATCACAATAGATAGTGTAATTCAAACCCCTTTCTAGAATTATAAAAACCGGTGCGGTAGTCAATCTAGTCTTAAGCTCTTGGAATGACTTTTCACAAGCCTCAGTCCACACAAATTTGATACCCTTTCTAGTCAACCTAGTCAAAGGTGTAGCTAGTCTAGAGAAGTCCCTTACAAAACGTCGATAATACCCCGCTAATCCCAAGAAACTTCGGATTTCAAAAACATTATTTGGTTGTTCGCAATCCTGTACGGCATCTATCTTGGAAGGTCCACAGTCACTCCTTCTCTAAACACTACATGCCCCAAAAACTTCACCTCTGTTAACTAAAACTCGTATTTTTCAAATTTGGCATACAATTGGTGCTCACTAAGTAAACCCAGCACTACTCGCAATTGAGTCTCGTGTTCCTTTTCAGAGATTAAATAAATCAAGATGTCGTCCACAAAGACGATCACAAAATGGTCCAAGTATTCCCGAAAATTATGTTCATCAAATCCATAAAGGAAGCCGGTGCATTGGTTAGCCCAAAAGGTATTACAAGGAAGTCATAGTGGCCATAACGAGTACGAAAGGCCGTCTTCTGAATGTCCTCCACTCGGACTCTCAACTGATGGTACCCCGACCTCAAATCTATTTTTGAGAAGCAACGAGACCTTCTAAGTTGGTCTAACAAATCATCTATTCTAGGTAGAGGATACTTGTTCTTAACTGTAACTCTACTTAACTTGCGGTAATCAATACACAACCGCAATGACCCATCCTTCTTCTTTACAAAGAGAGCCGGCACTCCCCAAGGCGATGTACTAGGGCGAATGAAGCCCTTCTCTAAAAGTTCTTGGAGTTGAATCTTTAACTCATACAATTCCGCGGGTGCAAATCTATACGGTGACATGGAAATCGGTGTCGTGCCAGGCACTAATTCAATGGAGAACTCGATCTCCCGATGAAGTGGTAAACTAGTAAGATCTTCTGGAAAGACATCCGAGTATTCACAAACTACCCTTGGTAACTCAACACGAGCCCGTCACTCTCACTATCCAAGAGAGTTGCAAGAAGGTCACCAAGCTTGCTCTTACTACAAGGGTCAACAACTGGCGATAAAGCTCTATCAACTCGGTTCCCTAGAAAATAGAAATGATTACCACCCGAAGTGCACACCATAACTCTCTGATGGTAACAATCAATCACAGCTTGATAAGAACATAACCAGTCCATGCTTAAAATGACATCAAAACTCGACATATCTAGCAACACAAAAGCAAACGAAAGTCGACGCCCGGCAACTTCTATTTTATAATCACGACAACCCCAGTCTAAATCAACAGTACCCCCAACAAGTGACTCTACTCTGAATGGAGGCACTAACCGTGCTACCTCTAACCCCAATGCAGAAGCAAATGCAGTAGATATAAATGAATGGGACGCACCCGTGTCTATCAATACATTAGCCAAAGAATTACACACAACAAAAAATACCTCTCACAATTGAGGATTCTGGCAACAGAAAATGAGTGAGAGCACTAATTAGTGCTACCACTAATGATGTGGCAGTGGATCCCACCATGAATGATTTGATGTTTTGGCCTTGGTGTTGTATTTTTTTTCTTTTTTTATTGAGTGCCATGTCATTAGTGATCTTTTTAGAGCTCCAAAATTAGTGGTCTCTATCATTGTTGTTCTGGCAACTGCTCTGGTACAGTAACAGCATACACACGCCCTTGTGGCCCTTGATTAACTTGCTTTCCTCTCGGAGCATAGGCCTGTTGTACTAACTGAGCCGAAGTGGCTCCTTGATTAACTCGTGAAGCTTGGACTAATTGTGCTTGCTGGTGGCTCTGAGTCTGCCTCAACCCTGATGCGCAGATATCAACATGTGGTTGACAACTTCAAATACGTTTCCCTCAACACTAGGGAATATTACAAAGAAAAGCAATTTAAGCATTTTCAAACAAATCTGGATATTTGGAGCGGACTTCCGCCTCTCGTTCCCACGTCGATTCTTCAACCCCATGGTGTCTCCACAACACCTTTACCAACGGTATAGTTTTGCCCCGTAGCACTTGTTCCCGGGTATCTAATATTTGAACCAGTCATTCTTCGTCAGAGGCATCCTCATCTACCTTCAAGTCAACCCAATCAAGAACATAAGAAGGGTTGGGTTCATACTTCCTAAGTATAGATACATGAAATACGTTGTGAACTCTCGAAAGTTGTGGCAATAAAGCTAATTGGTATGCCACTTCCTCAATTCACTTTAAGATCTCAAAAGGCCCAATGAACCTTGAAGATAATTTGCCACTCTTACCAAATCTCATCAAATCCCGCCTTGGTGAGATTTTTAGAAACACATTGTAGACATCCCATTTTTGACCGTCCTCCAGACTTGGACGTCATTGTTTGAACACACGATGATCATCTATGCTCGTGTTCGTTTTGAGTTCCCGAAGGTCTCGGCTGCGCACCTTGCCTTAGGATCTCTCAACTTGTCTGTTTTGTACTTGGTTGTGGACCAAGGACTTGTGGTTTTGCTTATGAGGGGAGAGGTGGCTCGTTGGCCATCCCTACAACCCATCAGCCAAGCCTTGTGTTTATCGACCTTGTCTTCTTGCCATTGGCCATTGGTGGTGGCCGATCGACACTCTTTTTGGCCGATTGGCACCCTTTTTGGTCGATCAGCCATATCTTTTGGCCGAGACCTTTCCACCTACTTTTGCAGATGTTTTTGTGCCAGCTGTGACAGCTGGTGAGCACAGATTTCATCCTCCATACACGTGTGTATGGAGGGATTGAAACAAGTCTCAAACTTGCTCAACAAACTTGAGAGTTGATTTTCTATAAGAAGTGAGACCCCTCTCTCTTTCCAGAGGTTCTGAAATCTTGAGATAGAAGATATATATCACTCTCTCTCTATATTTCCTCTATATATATATATATATATTTGCACTTGTTTGTGCTCAAAAGTGTAATTTCTTCACACTTTTGCACTAAAGCACCTAGTGAAACACCATACTCTTGTTGCTAAGGTACTTGAGGTTTTTGTTTGAACCCAAAGTTTGGTTTTTAGCTCAGAAAGTTGCTGAAGTTACCTCTTTGAAGTTGTTCTACAAGGGTGAGTCACTAACCTTCTTTTAAGCTTTGTGTTCATTGCTTACTTAGCCTTATTTCCATGCTTATTTTGGCTTAACTCTCAACTATAAAAAGCTTCATTTTCATGTGTTTGAAATGATTGTTTAAGGTCTTGTTGGTGTTGGGGGTGATCTACCCCCTTGAGTGCCTTATTTTGCCTTATTTTTGGCCACCCCTTTAGGCTTTTGTTTTAGCCTTTGTTTGACCTTTCTACCACTGAATTCCAGAGAAATTTCAGTGGTGGAAAGTGTGTTTTGAGGCCTTAAATAGAAGAGGGTCATCCCCTCTCTTTGTGTCTTGCATGCTTGTATAGATGGCTCATCAAAGTAGCATGTTTGTCTAGCATGTATTGGTTCCATTTCAGCAAGTTTTTGGTGTTATTTTAGCATGCCTCAATTCTGTTTTAGGTTGGTTTGATAGCATCTTGCATGCTTCACATACTTGTAGTGCAATCTTGCATGATAGCCTAACATGCATCATGTGTTTGAACCATCATTCTAGCATGTTTTGGCTTAACTCCAAGAAGTTTTTGGCCATGTTTTACCATGCTTAAGGTCTGATTTATGTTGTTTTGGTCATACATGCATTGCTTTGTATAGCCATGGTTCATTCTAGCTCATTAGCCTTGAGTTTCCAAGCCACTAGCATGCATTGCTTGGGATATTCACATGATTTGGCATCATTTGTTATGCAATTTCAGAGCATGTTTCATTGCCATGCCCTCACATTTGTCACTCTTTCCATGCTTTGAGGAGTTGGTTCTTTATGCCTTAAGAATAAGCCATTGCGTATGTCATTATGCCTAAGCTTGTAAGCAGCCATATCAATGTGTATTTGGTCTCATTTTGCCATGATATAACTCTGCTTTTAGTCACCTCATGCTTGGTTTCGATAGGTGTAGTGTAATACTCCTTATTAGCCTTGCAAGTTCATGCTTCATGCCCTTCATGTTAGCTTGTTTTGGTGATGCTCTATGCATGTTTTAGACTCATTTTGGCATGATCTAGGACTATTTTGGGTTGTCTTGGCTATATGTTTCATGTATTGCATAGCCATGGTGTAAGTCCCTTGGCTAGCTTTAAGCTTTGAGCTCACTAGCATGCTTTGCTTGTCATATGTGCATGATCTAGTGTCACTTGGAATGTGATTCCAAAGCCTATTTCACTGCCACACTCCCACACTTTCCACTCCTTCAATGTGCTTGAGAGTTGGTGCCTTCATGCTTTGTTTGTGAATCAATTGGTATGCATGCTTGTATATACTTTTGGACTTCATTTTCAACATGCTTTGGGCCATTGTATTGGCATGCATGAGGCTTACTTGGGGTTGGTTTGGTCCATTGAATTTTCTATTACATGGCCCTTACCATTGCATGGTTGTTTGCATATTGTTGCATGCTCATGTTGTTGCATGACATTGTCATTTGTATGTTGTTGCATACTCATGTTGCTTACATATTGTTGTTGCATTGTGTTTGTATGGATGTTGCATTGCATTGTGTTTGGGTTGGGTGTCAATCCAAACACGGGGAACGAGGGGCGTTTCATACTTAAAGTGATGAAACGCACCTCATTCCTTAGGTCACCGACACCTTTGATCATGCATGATAAGGTGGAGGTTCATTGAGTCTTACGTGATATTTGTGTGCGTTCATTGTCATTGATTTGTGCAACTCGGCCTCTTTGGCCATCATGCATTGAGATGCGTGATTGATGGCCCGAGAGTCAAACACTACACTCCTTTGATCTTTAAACATGATAAGGAGTGTGGTTGCACACACATTTTCTTGCAAATACACTGCTATGCCTCTGTTAGTGCTCTGTTGCAGCAAAAGGAGAAGTTTGCAGGAAGAAGTGGCCGATCGGCTATCAAGTGTGCCGATCGGTTATCAATAATTGGCCGATAGTCTCGAATTTGGCCAATGACCATTATTCTTTGGCCGATGGCCATGCCCCTTGGCCAATTACCCCTCAGATTGTTCCTAAGGTGGATCAAAGGCATCTTGAAAGTTGGCATAATTTTCAGAAGTCTAAAAGAGTGCAAACAGAGGCAACATAAGGCACGGTAGTGGATTTCCGAGCGAAGCTGACCGAGCATGCGTGCATCCCTCATCACGAGGCCATTTCAGTGCTTTTGTTGACTTAGAATAAACTGTTATTTTATTTATAAAAGTGTTGTAATTAATTAGTTAATGTGTTTAATTAATTGATTCATTTTGTAATAATTAGTTAACTAGGAGTAGTTAATTAATTTTGTTTTGTAATAATTAGTCTAATTACTTTAATTAGATTAGTTAATTAGCTTAGCTTAGCTAGCTTAGCTTATTCATTCGGACCCTCCGTTGAGAGGGCACAACTGTTGTAATAAGCGTGCGTGTGTGTAATGTATGTCTTCCAACCCTCATTTCTTTCTCCCTTTTACTTATCAGCTTTTGATAGTTAGTTTAGGGCATATTTCAATTAGCATCCTTATGCTAGCATGTTTGCATTCATTCATTTGTCTTGCATGCATCGGGCTCGGCGCATCATACAAACTGCATTATATTTCAATTCCAATTTGAATACATGTATCAATTGTTGCATTTCACATGACATCTTAGAATAGTCGAGCCTATCTTAGTTGCATTTGCATGTGTTGCATTAGGCATTGTTGACATAGCTAGGATCATGCATTGATTACTAACTAGCTTCTTGTTTTGGCTCGGAGTACTAGGTAAGCTTTATGCTTTAGCATCCTTGCATGCGTGTAAGTGTTTCCATGTTTAGCATGCTTGCCATGAGGCTAACTGCTTAAGTGTTTAACTGCATGAATGCCTGTGGATGAAGGTTGGATTGCTTGAATTGGAACAATTCATCAAAATGTGCATTTTAAGCCCACTTGAGAGTGGCCAAATCATGTTTTCTAAGCCCACTTGAAGGTGGCAAAATCCACGACTTAGCCTACTTGGAAGTAGCACCTCTAAACCATTTTCAAACAAACGAACATGAAGTGTTTTGTTCCAACTTAGGCGATCTAGTCTATACTTTTATGCTGTGCGCATCACACAGTAATTCTAGGTTAATAACCGGGATAAGAACACATGTGTTTTTCAAAAACAAAATATCATGTTGCTAAAGGCCGATCTTTGATCGGGCGAGCGGGGGTGCTCATTGCATGACCTTCCCCTCTCGTACCCAAGTTCTTGAGCCGAGGCAACTTTTGTGATGACGGACACGTGGCCTTAGGCACAAGTCAGGGTTTCCTAAATTTCCCAAAATAAAACATTTAGGTGGCGACTCTGTATCTAGCAAAGCAGTCCATGTTTAGCACTTCTTTATTAAAAAACGATTTTACAAAACGATTTGCCGGATTTGGACTCTTTGGTGATTTATCGGTCTCACATTGCACTTTGTGATATTAGATTCAAAACCGTGAAGTGAGTTCTAACTGTAGTAGTTAAGAACAAAATGATTCGTGCCCTCGCGCGCAGAGAGCGAAGTTCCGAGGCGGTCTACACACATGGTCACCAACTTCAAAAGATAAAGGTCGTCTCCTCTTATCAGCATAACTCTTTTGTTGGCTTTGGGCCATAGCTAACCTCTTCTGAATGAGAACAACTTTCTCGATTGTCTCTCTAACGATTTTCGGACCCAGTAACGATGTATCACCCACTTCGGCCCAACAAACCGGTGATCTACAAGGTCGGCCATACAAGGCCTCAATTGGTGCCATCCCAATACTAGCTTGGTAACTATTATTGTAAGCAAACTCAACCAATGGTAAGTGTCTTTCCCAAAGCCCCTTAAAATCAAGGACACAAGCTCTAAGCATGTCCTCCAAAATCTGAATGGTACGTTCCGACTATCCATTGGTTTAAGGATGATAAGCGGTGCTAAAAGTCAACTTAGTTCCCAATGCCTCTTGAAGGCTTTGTCGTAACCGGGCAGTAAAACGAGGATCCCTATCTGACACAATAGCCACAGGGACTCCATGAAGTTGAACTATCTCTCTAATGTACAACTCTGCCAAGCGTTTAACTGAGTCATTAGTACACATCGGAATGAAATGGGCAGACTTAGTCAACCTATCAACAATCACCCAAACGGCGTCATTGCCTCGTTGTGTTCTAGGAAGCCTAACTACAAAATCCATGGTAACACGCTCCCATTTTCACTCAGCTATCGGTAAGGGTTGTAACAAACTCGTTGGTCTTTGGGGTTCGGCCTTCACTTGTTGACAAGTAAGGCACTTCGATACAAATAAAGCGACATCCCATTTCATACCCCTCCACCAAAACTGACGACTAAGATCATGATACATTTTAGTGCCTCCCGGTTGTACCGCAAGGCGTGAGTGATGGAACTCCCGAAGTACTTCCTCTCTACAAGATTCTGGTACAAACAAACGGTCTAGGTAACGTACACTCAGATTCGAGTGAACGTTCAAACCTTTCTCTTCCTTCCCTTTGGAAATCTTAACATGGATTGATTCCACATCACGGTCTCCTCGTTGTGTCTCTATGACCTTACTGTAACAACCCTAACCACTACTTACCAATTAATTACTGATTAATGTTAAACTGAGACTGATTATGATAAGTAATCGAACTGATTGAAATGTTGAACTGACTGACTGAAATCTGAAACTAATGGATTGACTGTATCTGTTTAAATGCATTTCTTATCTGTTACCTGTTTGATTATCTGTTCATGTTTTTATATTTAAATTGCAAATTGAAGGCCTTATCAGCGGCCGAACTAGAAATGGATTAATGTTTTAGGTCCATCATAATTTATGTGATTTTATGGCATATTTAATTTAAATGTGTTTTGGTATTAGTAAATTAGATCAATATTGATGAATTATATAAGTTGGCTTTAATTACAACTTTGCCATTTGAGTGGGCCACTACACCAAACTTTGTCTAAGACTTAGTCTTGCATTACAAAACAATTTCCTCAGCCAATTCCCTTGCTATAGCCGACTAGAGAGAGAGATAGGAGAGAGAGCTTGATTTCATCTCACTTTTGCGTGCTATTACTTGGAAATTTAGAAGATTAAAGGAGTTCTTGCTTGATTGAGCCTCTAGACTTGTAATTGAGGAACCTAGGTATGAGTTTCATCCTCTTGATAGTGTATTTAAGTTCCTTCTAGCATGGATCATGGTAGTTTAAAAAGCTAAGTCAAGAATTGGTTCAATGGTGTTGAATTAGAGCTTGAATCATGCATGCATGTGCATATCCCTCATTTTTTGGAGGTTGTTCTTCATAAATTCCCACATGCATGTTCATGTTAATGTTAAGGACCATGATTCCATCTTGTTTTTATAAGAATGAGCTCATTTGAGCAAGCATTGAAGCTTTAGATTGGTTTAAATTCATGCATGTCATGTTTGAAACTATGTTCATGAAATTGAGTTTGAAATTGGATTTAATTAAACTACCCTTGGGCTTTGATTTTACAAATTGAGCTTTGAAACATGTTATTCTATGTGTTTACAAATGCTTTCTAGAAATTTAGCCCAAGAGGATCGAATTTAGTACATTTAAACTTGGTTTTGAGCTTGAGGTTCAAATCTGGAATTTCCAGATTTTGGACCCACGCTCGAGCGAGGAACTCCACGCTCGAGCGTACACTCTGTGATTATGCCTTCCACTCGAGTGAGCAAAGTGACGCTCAAGCGTGAAATGCGTGCATCCAGTACTTTGCATGAGCTTACATTCCACTCGAGCGAGAGAATCCACGCTCGAGCGAGGACTTGTGTCTCACGCTCGAGCGAGGGTCGAGCGCCCGTCAAGCGTGAATTTTGAGCATCCAGTATTTTCACTGTAGCTTACAGTCCGCTCGAGCGACGGAAGTCATGCTCGAGCAGAGCTCCTTTGTCTGCATGTCCGCTCGAGCGTAGAAAGCCACACTCGAACGAGACCCCTGTTTTCTGAAAATTCTGAAAATGTTTTCTGAGTGCATCTTTGCATCCTCATTCCATCCTAGGCATTCTTAAGCCTAGTTTAAGGCATCTTAATGAGGATATAGATGTAGAACACACCAAGGGAATTAGGGATTAAGTTATTAGCTTTCCAACCGTGTAGCTTAGTGTGTGTTCGTTCTGTAAACTGTGTAGGGTTGACGACTGGAGACGCGCTCTAGCTTTATTGTAGCCCAGAACTATGTGAGTAACAATTGTGTAAAGATATGTTCAACTATGAATATTTCTGACTGTTTTCTGAACTGATACTATTAATCGAATGAATGTATGTCCTATATTCTGAACTGTATTGTGGCATTCTTAGCAATTACTGTTTACTGTTACTGTTACAGAGATCTCTATCGGTTCCCTTATTGGAACCACTACTGTTTACTGATTGATGGCTATCATAGACTGTTCGGTCTTTCAAGACCTACTATACTGTTCGGCCTTTTAAGACCTACTGTTTACTATACTGTTATGCTAATGGATGTACCACATATGACTGTTTACTATACTGAACAACTAATATACTGATTGAAGCGACTGTTTTCAATACTGAAGGACATTCATTCTAAACCTCTTCACACATTATGTTATTCACTGGGCTTTAGCTCACTGCTCATATATATATATATATATATGTAGGTGTACAGGCACCAGACCGTGGCTAGAAGTGTCGGGGTAACTCCAGTTTTGTTAAGCCAACCACTGTGCCTCACTGCGAGGTTCCAAGCCTGTCAAGCTATGGCTTAGGGGTGTTTTTAGTTCCCTTGTCTGTCTCAGATTCATTTTGTATAATTGTATAGATCGATAGTATCTTGTATTGTTTAATAGGGATTTGGTCCCTGTTCTGAATGATTGTAAATATTGTGCATACTGTTCTGTACTGAGTATATATATGTATGAAAAGTCTTTTTGCATACAGACTGTCACAGCTCATTGGACATTATTTATTTACTGTTTTGATTTCCGCCATGCCGGTACTGCTTTTCTTGTCTTCTCATTAGCAGCCTTGGTAATCACGGACATCGGTCTTACGGTCTTGCTAAACCCTTAGCGGTGGGTTTGGGTCGTGACACTTACTAACCAAGGTAAGTAGAGCATTCAAAGTAAACAAGATAGTACTCTCTCCAGACTCACCCAAATGCAAATCAAACTTGCCAATAACATCTAACATATCCCATTCCCGAATGGCCACACTTGCCAAACTACTCACAGATTTTCGACTCAAAGCATCGGCCACCACATTGGCCTTCCCTGGATGATAGTGTAACTCAAAGTCATAATCCTCCACAAATTTTATCCACCTCCACTGTCCTAAATTCAAGTCTTTTTGAGAAAACAAATACTTTAGACTCATATGATCAGAGAAGACTTCAAACTTCTCACTATACAAGTAATGCCTTCAAATTTTCAAAGCAAAAATTACTGCTGCTAATTCTAGATCATGGGTGAGGTAATTTCTTTCATAAGTTTTCAATTGTCGTGAACCGTAGGCCACAACTTTTCCCTCTTGCATCAAGACACAACCAAGTCCATCTCCGGATGCATCACAATAGATAGTGTAATTCAAACTCCTTTCCGGAATTATCAAAACTAGTGCAGTAGTCAATCTAGTCTTAAGCTCTTGGAATGACTTTTCATAAGCCTCACTCCACAAAAATTTGATACCCTTTCTAGTCAACCTAGTCAAAGGTGCAGCTAGTCTGGAGAAGTCCCTTAGAAAACGTCGATAATACCCCGCTAATCCCAAAAAACTTCGGATTTCAAAAACATTCTTTGGTTGTTCCCAATCCTGTACGGCATCTATCTTGGAGGGTCCATAGTCTCTCCTTCTCTAGACACTACATGCCCCAAAAACTTCACCTCTATTAACCAAAACTCGCATTTTTCAAATTTGGCATACAATTGGTGCTTACTAAGTAAACCCAACACTACCCATAAGTGAGTCTCGTGTTCCTCTTCAGAGATTGAATAAATCAAATGTCGTCCACAAATACGGCCACAAAATGGTCCAAGTATTTCCAAAAAATTATGTTCATCAAATCCATAAAGGAAGCCGGTGCATTGGTCAGCCCAAAAGGCATTACAAGGAATTCATAGTGGCCATAATGAGTACAAATGGCTGTCTTCTGAATGTCCTCCTCCCGGACTCTCAACTGATGGTACCCCGACCTCAAATCTATTTTTGAGAAGCAACGAGACCCTCTAAGTTGGTTAAACAAATCATCTATTATGGGTAAAGGATACTTGTTCTTAACTGTAACTCTATTCAACTTGCGGTAATCAATATACAACCGCAATGACCTATCCTTCTTCTTTGCAAAGAGAGCGGGTGCTCCCCAAGGCGATGTACTAGGGAGAATGAAGCCCTTGTCTAAAAGTTCTTGGAGTTGAATCTTTTACTCATACAATTCTGCGGGTGCAAAACTATACGGTGACATGGAAATTAGTGCCGTGCCAAGCACTAATTCAATAGAGAACTCAATCTCCCGGTGAGGTGGGAAATTAGTAAGATCTTCTGGAAAGACATCCGGGTATTCACAAACTACCCTTGGTAACTCAACACGAGCCTCGTCACTCTCACTATCTAAGAGAGTTGCAAGAAGGCCAAAAAGCTTGCTCCTACTACGAGGGCCAACAACAGGCAACAAGGCTCTATCAACTCGGTTCCCCAGAAAATAGAAACGATCACCACCCGAAGCGCACACCGTAACTCTCTATTGGTAACAATCAATCACAGCTTGATAAGGACACAACCAGTCCATATCTAAAATGACATCAAAACTCGACATATTTAGCAACACAAAAGAAAACGGAAGTTGATGCCCAGCAACTTCTATTTCACAATCACGATAACCCCAGTCAAAATCAACAATACCCCCAACAGGTGACTATACTCTGAGTGGAGGCACTAACCGTGCTACCTCTAACCCCAATACAGAAGCAAATGTAGTAAATATAAATGAATGAGACGCACCCATGTCTATCAATACATTAGCCAAAGAATTACACACAAAAAAAATACCTCTCACAACTGAGGATTCTGGCAACTACTCTGGTACGGTAACAGCATACACACGCCCTTATGGCCCTTGATTAACTTGCTTTCCTCTGGGAGCATAGGCCTGTTGTACTGACTGAGCCAAAGTGGCTCCCTGATTAACTTGTGAAGCTTGGACTGATTGAGCCTGCTGGTGGCTCTGAGTCTGCCTCGACCCTGATGCGCCAGATGCGCCTTCCAAGTGTAGGCAAGTTCTCTCAATATGCCTCGATAACAATTAAACACTTGACCTTTATTCTGAGATTGAAACTGACTTTGAGATCGGTTAGTTGGTGTTAACATTAACTGCCCTCCTCCCTTCTGTGGGAATGAGAAGGCTTTGTGACTCGGTTGGCCACACTTGAAACACGAGAAGCTACTCGATGCACTTTTTCCTGAACTCGCACTAGGCAAAAGAAAAGTGGATCTAGACTGCTGTGGTTGGGACTGGGATGGATAGGTGTTCCTGCTCTTCTTGTTCTGCCTATAGTCTCCTTGAGACTCTTGGCCCCTAGACCTCGAACTCCGAAGCCTCTCATCCTCAGCTTGTATGAAAATTTCTACGTATGTCGCCGTCTCCACAAGACGGTCATATTCCCGAATCATATTTTCGACAAGCTTGAACATAATTTTTGTTTTCAAATTCAATGCAACGGCGCTCTTCCGTTGTGACCAACTCTGGTGCAAATCTGGACAAACTAGAGAAGACCGCCTCAAACTCGACCACAGGCATGTCGAGTTGTTTGAGGTCTTTAAACTCTTGCCTCAATCTCTCCCTAGTAGTGAGAGGTATATACTTATCTTGGAAAGCAACTGCAAAGGCTTCCCATGTCGGCTCTACTCTACTCTTGGCATATTTCCACCATTGACCCGCGTCTCCCTTAAGGTAGTAACTTGCTAGAGTCACTCTTAGTTCACTATCTTCGATGTTAAGCATCTCAAATGTCTTCAAAGTTTGTTGGAGCCACTCATTCGCTTTCTTGGGCTTGGGGCCACCATGGAACTCATCCGGTTTGGCCCGCAAGAACTCTCTAGTAAGGAAACTCGCCATTGACTCTGCGGTGTTCTTTCGGGCTTGATTCTCCACCCTTAACAAGTTCATAGACTCTCTTAAAGCCCCTGCCATTTCTTGAGCTAGGGCCCCCATCACAGTTTGACCAGCTTGTCCCACTTGCTCGGCCACATTAGCTTGGCCTACTTGCTCGGCCATATTAGCTTGGCCGAACCCTTCTTCTTGCACCGAAACCCTATGGGCCGGGACCTCATGCACACCTCGGCGAGCCCTACCACGCCTCCCGCCTCTACCACCACGGACTTGACCCCTTCCTGACATTCTAATAAATGACACAAGAGAAATAATTTAGCACATTAACTTATATGTGCTCGTAACTTGACTCACACGTTCGACTACAACAATTCCATATATTTCTTTACCATATACACAATTCAATTTCACTCCACATAAGCACTTAGTCATGTAAACACATATGGACTATTCTTTTACGATGAAATCCGTCCCATGAAAAATCAAGAATTCTTAGTAGAACGAGTATTGATCAAGTACCCTTCTAATGAGACCTTAAGGAATTGAATAGGCGCAAACAACATCCCAAAAGTCCAGTCCCATACCCATTTAATCACATAAGCATGTTATCACATAGTCACAAAATGCATAACACTTCCTAAGCATGCTAAATGAACCCATTGTGGTTAAACAACCACTTCCCATGAGCTCTAAGTATTCAAATCCGGTAGTTCTGATACCAAGTTGTAATGCCCCAAATTTCTAGCCCAAATGATAATACAACAATCATGGCTCTTTCAAGGAAAACCGAATATAAATCTCCAAACTTACATTACATGATACAATAGTTCTTCATGCAAAAATACATTAATCCAACAACAAGTAAATAAACAAATAAATACCCCCAAGGGGTTTACAAGTTTCCAAGGCTTGAGCCTAGTTACACAAAACGGTTATTCAAACCCACACACATACAGCCCTTGGCTTACACACAGAGTCACAGCAAAATGAGAGTCTCGTACTCTCAACACACATTTCCTCACCTCTAGTTAGGCGGCATCACCACATCTTTTCCTGCACAAAAATCTCGTAGGGTGAGCATAAAGTATAGTAGAAAATCCTTAACAAAGTATATACATTTTATACAAGTCTCAAGAGATGAAATGCACACGCCATGCTATGCCCTTTTGAAAGAAAATCACATCTTCATCTTTGAAAACCATCATGCTCAATGATGTCATGCAATTTCAATTCTTCAAAACTTAACAATTCATTTCAAGAGCGGTAAATACGACTCTGGTAATCCTTAGGTTGGTGTCTGCAAGTAGGCTATACAAGTACTATCAATTTGTCATTTTTACCAGTATTGACTGGAAGGCTTGACACATATAATCTATCATTTTTACCAGTATTAACTGGAAGGCTCGACACCTATTCAATTTCATTTACACCACCTATCAAAACTTACCACCGTATTTACCCCAAAACCAATTCATGGAAACTTGTTTCACAATATTTTTTTTCTCAATGCAAGTTTTCAAATCAACTTTCAAAGTTTAATATAATCAAATAAATTGATATGCCAATAACACAAGATGAATATAAATACTTTTATTCCAATTCATCATCCAAGGAATAACACAATTCCCACTTCTCAAGTATCCTCAACAATTAGTCATTTCAAGACTATTTCAACATTTGAACAATAATTTCCAAAATGAACAACAATTCTCATATTCCCTTAAATTCATTATTTATATAAATATAAATAGTAAATTTTCCAAACATCTATTTATTTTGACACACAAAATAAATATAACAATATCATTCATGGATTTTCAGTCTCTTTAAAAAAAATTTCCAAATTTTAGGTTTTCTCACCAAAACTATACAACTCAAATATTTTGAAAGAAAATTTTCCAAAATCGTCTTTTCTTCAATCAACGAAGATCAAAACCAATAAGATCATTTTAAAGAACAAGAGACAAACCCACTTTCAAAATCGCTCAACTTCTTGAATTAACAATCAATTTTCAAAGCAATCGAATGATGATTTCGAAAATCATCTAGATCTTGCAAAAATATATATATAACTCTAAGAAAATCTCTACCTCAAGTTTTGAAGAAGAAATGAGATGAAACCCCTAAAATCAACGGTGTTGAAACTCGATCTTCATCATACACAACGAAGCCCTCGAGAAGTTAACCAACTTTGATGAAGAACCTATGGCAGAACTCTAATGGATCTTGAGAAATCAAGGTTTTGATCCAATTTGGCGTAGGGAAATATAGAGAGAAGGGAGAGGAAATGTTTTTAGAGAGAGATATACAAAAGTGATCTGAAATATCAGATTCACAAACTGATATGACATGGTCCGCTCGAGCATGGAAAGCCCCGCTCGAGTATCGAATACAGCTTTTCAGTACTTTTGCAGACAGGTTAAACTTCTGGAACCAAACATTCTCTGCTTGAGTACGTAAACAGCCGCTGGAGCGGACAAGTAACTTCGAATGCATTTTGCATTTCTGCTTCAGGGGCGCTGCCCCTTGACCCCACCAAGGCGTTGCCCTCGGACCCGCTAAGGGGCGCTGCCCCCTGAACCCCTGCGAGCTGACCAGGCAACTCGATCCCTAACCTGCCCAGTCGAAGTGGCAAAACATAAAAGAATGGTCGAAATCGGGATCACTACAAAGGGTCTTGTGGAGAATGTAGTAGCGGTCATTAGGAAAGGGGATAGGATTATGTTAGTTAAACTAGTTATTGGAGGAAATATAGTGAACGTTATTAGTGCATATGCCCCTCAAGTATGATTAAATGATCAGACTAAGAGGGATTTTTGGGAGCAAATGGATGAGATCTTATAAGAGATACCCATAGGAGAGAATCTGGTTATAAGTGGAGATTTTAATAGCCATGTAGGCATAGATAAACTAGGCTATGAAATGATGCATGATGGATATGGTTTTGGTGATAGAAATGAGGCTGGGAAGAGTATTTTAGATTTTTCTTTCGCTTCTGACTTGGTGGTACCAATACTATGTATAAGAAGAGGGAGGAACATTTGATAACCTTTAAGAGTGGATCAATTAAGAGCCAAATAGATTACTTCTTAGTGAGAAAAGTGAACTGCCAAAAATGTAATGATTGTAAGGTGATTTCTGGAGAGAGCCTGACCTCTCAACATAGGATTTTGGTACTAGATTTATGTTTTAGAGGGCAATACCAAGCTAGCAAGGATGGTGGGCGTCGTAGGATGAGATGATGGGACCTAAAAAGGGATAAATTAGAAATATTTAAGAATAGAATGGATAAGGAAGGTACTTGGGACTTGGAAGAAGATGCTAACACTATGTAGAACTCGATGACCAATTGTATGAGGAGAATCTCAAGGGAAGTGCTTGGAGAGTCGAAAGAAATGGGATCCAGCTCTAGGGAAACTTGGTGGTGAAGGGAAGAGGTTCAAGAGGTAGTTAAGGCAAAAAAAGAGTGCTTTGAAAAGTGGCAAAAGGATAAAACTGAGGAAAACCTTAAGAGCTATAGATTGGCTAATAAGAAGGTCAAGAAAATAGTGAGAGAGGCTAAGTTGAAAGCTTATGATGACCTATACACTAGACTAGATAGTAAGGAGAAAGAGAAGAGGGTATACAAACTTGCTAAAATACAGAAGAGGAAAACAGGAGATTTTAATCAAGTTAAGTGCATCAAGAGTAAGGATTCCAAAGTATTGGTGAGAGATGAAGAGATTAAGGAAAGATGGAAGAACTATTTTGAGAAACTATTAAATGAGGAACATGGAGGTACGACAATAGGGGAAGAAATAGCCAGTAATACGATAAACCAAGACTATAGGTTCTATCACAGGATTAGGAACTTTGAAGTGGAGTTTGCACTTAAAAAGATGAAATCAAATAAGACTTTAAGACTAGATGATATCTCTATTGAAGCTTGAAAGTGTTTGGGTAAAAAGGGGGTTGCTTGGTTGACTAGGTTGTTTAGCAAAATTTTGTTGACTAGGAACATACCAGATAAGTGGAGGAAGAGTATTTTAGTGCCAATCTATAAGAATGGAGAAGATATCCATAATTGCAAAACTATAGAGGAATCAAGCTAATATGTCATAATATGAAAGTATGGGAGAGGGTGATAGAACGCCGATTGCAAGATATAACAGAGGTGTCAGAGAATCAATTTAGGTTTATGCCAGGCAGGTTAACAATGGAAGCGATCTATCTTTTGAGGAGAGTAATAGAAAAGTATAGAGAAAAGAAAATAGACATTTATATAGTGTTTATCGACCTTGAGAAAGCATATGATAAAGTGCCCCGGGATATAATATGGTGGGTGTTAGCGAAGAAAGGGATGACAAAAGGTTGCATTGATGTGTTTAGGGACATGTATGAAAGGGTGGTGACCACTATTAGATCGCCTGCTGGAGAGACAAGTGGATTTCCTATCACTATTGGGTTACACCAAGGATCTACCTTAAGTCCTTATCTTTTTGCTTTAGTTATGGATGAATTGACGAGAAATATCCAGAATGACGTGCCATGGTATATACTTTTTGCAGATGATATAGTACTAGTGGATGAGACTAGAGAAGGAGTTAATACAAAGTTGGAGGTTTGGAGAAAAGCTCTTGAATCTAAAGGATTCCAGATAAGCAGAACTAAGACAGAGTACATGGAGTGTAAATTTAGTAACAGTAACAATGAAAGCAAAGGAGAATTGAATATTGAAAGCCAAGAACTGCCTAAGAGTGAACATTTTCGTTATTTAGAGTTGATTATCACAACAACAGGGGAGATTGATACGGATGTGGCCTATAGGATTAAGACGGGATGGTGTAAGTAGAGAAGTGCGTCCGGGGTACTATGTAATAAACGAATACCCACTAGACTTAAAGGTAAGTTCTATAGAATGGCTATTAGACCAACGATATTGTATGGGACAGAGTGTTGGGCGACCAAGAAACAACACGTAGATAAGATGAGTGTGCCTGAGATGAGAATCCTAAGGTAGATGTGCGGCAAGACTAGACAAGACAGAATTAGGAATGAGTGTATTCGGGAATGGGTAGGAGTAGTACCGATAAAAGATAAGTTGAGAAAGAATCGATTGAGATGGTTTGGTCATATTAAACGGAGACCAAAAAAGGTAGTAATGAAGAGATGCGATGCTGTAACAGTAGATGGACGTGTTAAAGGATGGGGTAGGCCTAGATTAACGTTGGTTAGCGTTGTAAATAGAGATATGGATCTATTTAATTTAACTAACGAAATGGCCTTTGATAGGGCCACGTGGAGAAGAATGATTCATATAGCTGACCCCATTTAATGGGACTTAAGGCTTGGTTTGGTTTGGTAATTTCGTGATCTACAGATAAAAATAAAGATTAAATAATTGTTTTAAAAAAAAAAAAACTACATTACTCCTTCCCCCCCCCCCCTTTTCATTTTGTACTTTAATTAATTTCATTATAAATAAACATATAAAAATTCATAAATAATTTATGAAAATTTATTTCATGACCTATAGATAAAGATAAAAATTATAAAAATTAATTTCATGACTTATAGATAAATAAACATATAAAAATTGATAAATAATTTATAAAGATTAATTTCGTGGTCTACAAATAAAGATAAAGATTAAATAATTGATTTACAAAAAAATTAAAATAAAAAAATTTAGATAAAGATATGATTTGTTAATCTATATATCTATATAAAAAAAAAACATATATATATAAATCTTTATTTTGATTTACTCATATATTTTTTCTCCTTCTATCACATATTATCTTTTTTTTTTTTAAAAAAAAAAAATTTCTTATGAAATGCCCTTATCTATAATTTCTTATCTCCTCTTAAATTCTTAACATTCTCTTGATAATTTTTATTATTCGTTATTATCTATCAAGTGATAAAGATAAAAAAAAATAAAAATAAAAAACAAAAATAAAAATAAAAATATTTTATTGGCTCTGAGTGGGAAGAGTATTAATAATGAAATTGATTGGCTTTGAATGAGAAGAGTATTAATAATAAAATAATGAAGGCTGCATGGGAGAAGGCAGTACAAAAATCTCACAAAATTAATTTTCGTCACTATATTTATCCAAGCTAATAATTTGACATTCTTTCTATTAGTTATTAAAAATAGTTTGCATTAGATCATTGTTATGTTTTTTTTATTTTTTTTAAGGTTGTCATTTGTTATAGTATTTCTTCAATCCCATCTCTAAATTCTCTTTTTGAAATTTTTGTTTTTTTCATAATAAAGTTTAGAACCACTTTCTTATCAAATTTGTTTTCTTGGTCCTTTATTTATTGAAGGATCGAGACAAGTGAAACTTACATATGATATATGAAATTAATGAATCTAATACAAAGATGGTAAGGAAGTACTACGTATTTCAATATCTCTATGTTATTATTAGTTGATTTGCCATATTATACTATCAATTTAGAGGCCATATGATTTAATTCAACGTCTATGACTTTAATTGTATTCGCCAATTTTTTCGTTGAGTAACCTATATAATTTGTTTTTTGGTGTATAATGATTAAAGCTATCATTTGTTATATTTCTTCAAATACAATTCAAATAATTTTTTATCATTTTTTTATAAATAAAATGGATTAAAACTATTTTCTTATATAATTTTTATAATTTTACGAAATTCTTATCTTGATTATTTTTTTTAAAAAATGATGCAGGAACTATGTAAGTATTATTCAAACTATGGAGAATGATTTATACTTTGATATGATATGCGTGTGTCATTCATAGAGGAGATCAAAGATACAGAGTTGCTAATATGATCAATTAATAATTTGTTTGAGAAGTTCTTTTTATGAGCAAGGTAACAAACTTAGATTAAATTTTTTTAAAAACTACTTATAAAAATTATAATTAAAAGTTGATATTTATTCATAATTTGATCCCACAATAACATACACCATTGATTTTAAAGTCCAAGTATATTTATGATAACTTTCTGTGTCACGCCCTCAAAATTAAACCCATTAAACATAAAACACAGCATGCATTATTAAAAGAAAACCATTATCTTATTTAAATCATCAGAGTAATATGAAATAAAACCTCAAAATAAATGCCCTACGGGCTTACATCTTGCCAAGCCAACACTTGGACACAAATCCATGAGTTCTAACTCAAAACAAATAAAGCCCTAGGCTTGAATGTTTACATAATTTAAATAAAACAACTAAAACAAATAAAACAAATCTTCAAGTCCAAATCCTCTCAAGCTAAGTCTTTGGAGGTAGTGAACCGCCTGAACCTGAAAATAAAGTTCCCATATAGGGTGAGCCACAGCCCAGTAGAGAAATACTAAACCAAGCATAAGAATTAACTAAAGTATTAGCATCTGATACATGGTTAACACACTATAATTGAGTTACAATACTCATGACACGAATGTCTACACTGCCTATGACACATTGTCTATGGCGCATTTTACTTTCCACTTATGGCTCAGAACCTGACCAAATAACTCAACAGGGTTTCATCTTTTATTACCATTACTTCCAATTCAACAGGAATAACAATTCAAGTTAGACCTAATCATAACAAATACACATGTTGGTATTGTATCAATCATAATCAATTCACTTCCATACTTCCCAACTGATACACATTTTAGTGATGTATATATCAACAATAAATAGACATATGTCTATTAATCAATAAGCACACGTAAGAGTGATGCTACTGGAGTCCATCCCCTATCTCCTCCCAATAAATCCGGTTTAGAGGTCCATCCCCTATCTTCCCCTAAACCGTGGAGTTCATCCCCTATCTTCTCCAAACAACATGCAATTGCCATATACAACACATAATCAATACAAGTAATGTTCTGTATTAATTCAACAGTCAACATAAATGACTTAATTCCAGTTATACCTAAGCCACATGCAAGGTCTACAACAATCAATGGCTACCTCCACCGATAGCCCAAAAGCTTATTTCTAAACAAGAAATAACTACATCAATGAATGTAAATTTAACATTCCCAATTCCACGAATTAAACCAAATTCCACATTATTCCTTTAAATTAATTATACAATTTAATCTAAACCAAAACCCTAAGGTTTCTTCCAAAATTACCAAACTACCCCCACACACCAAAATTACCAAACTACCCCCCCACATACCAAAATACCAACACTTAGGATTAAAGCGTATAAATGGAGTAGGAAATCCCTACCTCGAAGAAATAACTCAAAAAGAGGGAAGATAAAGACGATGCCCAAACTTCAAAGTGCTCCAAACCAAAATTGCTCAGATTAAATGAAAGCCCTCGCTCTCCTCTATCTTATTTGTGAAGGAACTAGGGTAAAAACACACCCTAATTAGATCAAACCTAGGAGAGAATGTGAGTTTGGAGAGAGAATGGTCGTAACTAGGGTTTCTGGATCAAAAGTTATAAAAAAAACGTTTTAAAACTGTTGCTGCGTATTTAAACTGGACAGGCTCGCTCGAGCGAAGACATGGTCGCTCGAGCGACCAGAAACAAGAAATACTCGCTCGAGCGAAGAAAAGCTCGCTCGAGCCAAGAACTCGATGCTTCAGGTCTACAACCCAGAAGCACGCTCGAGCGACAGAAGGCTCGCTCGAGCGAAGAACTCGAAAACATACACCTCGCTCGCTCGAGCGAAAAAAAGCTCGCTCGAGCGAAGACACTCTGCTCTCAGGTCTATACTAGACGCAATCGCTCGCTCGAGCGAAGAAACCCTGGATCGAGCCACTAGAGACAGAACTCAACCCTCGCTCGAGCGACCAAACCCTCGCTCGAGCGAGCAACTCAAAAACTGGACAGCAAGATTTGGTTTCCGAACCCAACCAACCTGAAACAAACCTGCCCAACACATCCTATAACTCAAAATGAGGAATTAAAGAACAACAAATATAACAGCAGAATCCACGGAACGTAAATCCGGATACAATAATCAAATGGGAAAAGACCGGGGTCGCTATATTCTGAGTTTATAGAATTCCTCTCTTTTAATGTTTTGTTTAGTTCGATACAAGTTATTTATGTTATCAAGTGATTGCGATACTATTATTCTCAATAATTTTTATAATTCATAATTTTTTATGCATATCAAATTTTATTGTGAAATTTTGTGAATTAATTATTGTTAACATCTACCAAGATGGCTTAACATCATGGTTTGTCGCTATTAAGACATAATTTAAGATTAAGATGATTTATTTATCACCCAAAATATATATAGTTTATTTTTCCGTGCATCGCACGAGTTACCACTTGTATATTATATAAGCAGAAGTGGTTTTAACCATTAGAGCTGTGGGAGCTCCAAATTCTCAACATGAATTTTTAGATTTTTTATATTTTTAAATAATTAAAAAACTTTCTATAAGTTAACCCAACTAGGGGGGGGGGACTCTAATTATCCTTTAAATTTGATTGAAAAAAAAAATCTGATTATCCTTTAAATTTGAATTTAAAATTTTAAATATCCCACTAATATAGAAAATCATGTCAATTAAAAACGTAAAAAAATAAAAAAATGATCTATGCTTAAAAAAAGATCTATTAGTTAGTTCATTTATTATAATAAAAATGAAATAAAATAAAAACTTTAATTATCTATATTTTTGAATTTCAAAATTCAAAAACATATATCCCACTTAATACGAGAAGTATTGATTTCTTCAAATATCTCCTTCCTAAAAATGATAAAAGACCTAAATCTTAAGAAATTCTAAACAACCTAAAAATCCAATGTAAGCAAACTCTATATTCAATCTCTTTCCCGCGGTCAACCAACTCTCTGCAAATCTATGCGTGTAAAAAGGTTAGTCACTCTCTTAATGCTCATAGTTTAAGTTTGAAGTAGTTGAAAATTGAAAAGTAACATTGAGTTATGAATATGTAATTGTTATATATTCAACCATGTAAATTTATTTGTATATATGTATACAGATGTATTTAGCTATCTTTGTTGTTCTCACATGTACGATTTTAATCTAATAAAGCTCATCAACTAATTTCATCATTATGATTTTATAGCTAAAAAAAATAACAATAATCATAAAAGCAATACAAAAATTCCTAAAATTATTTTGTTCATTTTATTTATTTATTAGTATTTGTATATGCAACACATACAAAATTATTCATTATTTTATACAAGTCAAATTCGAGTTTATTTGAGAATTTATGCCAGCTCAACTAATTTATTATCAATTAATGGTTAACCATAATTTTAGTCAAACAATGGGATAAAGGGTGGAGGCAACTTGAGATTAGAGAAGAGAGATTGCGGGTAGGGGTAGAGGTCAACTTGGGGGAAAGGTAAGGAAATGACGTTAAAAGTAAGGGTAATCACGTAAAGGTGCTTTAAATAAGAGTCAATGCGGCCAACAAATATGAGATGAAAATTAGATAGATGATGATTGGTGAAGGGTGGAGATTTGATAAGTATTATTAGGGGAAGTAATATCATATTATTATTAGAAATGGATATATAGTTGACAAATTAATAAACCAACGTATAAGATAGTCGTATGTATAAAATCATTTGATAAGGAGAACCATATATAAATTTTTTCACAATAACTCATTTTAAATCACAAAATCCCGTGCATATCACGGGTAATATGCTAGTATATTATATAAGGAAAATAGACTTTTTAGTGAGAAACCTTTTAGGAGCTCCAAATCCTCATTCCAATTTTCTTGATTTACTTAATTTTAAATAATTACTTTTATTTGATAATCCAACATGGAAAAAAAAGGGAGAAAAAAATAAATTGTTTTACTCATATAAGGAGAATCGTATACTCTCATCTCATTTAGTGAGGAATCTTGTGAGAGTTTTAATATCTCATACTAATTTTTATTGATTTTCTTAATTTTAAACAATTAAAAAAATCCCCATTGGCTAACTTTTATTTGATAATCTCACGCTGGGAAAAGAAGGAAAAAGGAAAAAGAAGGAAAAAGTGAATTGTTTAAGTTAGGATAGTTTAGATTGGAAGGTTTTATCATAGTTTAGGTTGATGATTCACCAAACTGTACAATGAAAATATATCTATCTAATAGGAAGCCAACTTATATAATTTAAAGACTTTTTTTAATAATTAATGTTACTATTATTATAATAAAAGGGTTTCAAAATTTCGAGGCCGTCACCCATCTCCCCCAATTGGGTCCATCTTGCTTGCACAATTATAATTAATTATATTTTTAAAACAATATTTTGCTCCAAATGCAATGATGCAAGTTAATTCCACGATTATGACCACATAGATGATAATGTAACATGGCATATGTCGGAAAGAAGAAGAGGTTAGTTGATTGACTTTGATTTATTTTCAGTTTTTATTAGCAATATTCTGAAGTCATGCAATTTTATTATATTTAAGTTTGAAAAAATAAGTAATATATATAATTTTATAAATAGCTCATATATTTGTATCAAAGATAAATACATTGAAATCACATGAACATGACTTTAGAATGAATTTGCTTTCTTTCTTTCTTTTTTTACTTAATATGCATATGAGTTTACAAAATGATCGAGTATGATAAATTTATCAACATAAACTATGCCTTTCTAATTCCCTTTGGCTAACTTTCGTTTACCTTTTATTTTACAATCTCACATCGAAAAAGGAAAGAAAAAGTGAATTGTTTCACTTACATAAAGTGAATTTTATGCTCCCATTTATATAAGCAAAATGAAATTTTTAGTGAGAAACCCTATGATCAATATCTCATACTCATTTTTTTGATTTTCTTAATTTTAAACAATTAAGAAAATTTCCATTGACTAGCTTCCATTTAATTTTTATTTTACAATCCCACGTAATTTTGATTTTAAAAATAATTTTGTATGAGATTTTGAAACTCTCATAATATTTAAGTTTAAAATAATTACAATCTTACATCAAGAAAAGAAAGAAAAAGTGAGTTATTTCACTTATATAAAATGAATCTTACAAAGGGAGTTTTAAAGGAAAAGCCTTCTAGAAGATCCAAACCCTTATTCTAAAATTATTGAATTTTCTTAATTTTAAACAATTAAGAAAATTCTCATTGGTTAGCTTCTATTTACCTTTTATTTTACAATCCCAAATTAAAGGGGAAAAAAAAGAGGAAAAAGTGAATTGTTTCGTTTACATAAAGTGAATTTATATAAATTATTGAATTTTTTTAATTTTAAACAATTAAGAAAATCTCCATTGGTTAGCTTCTATTTAACTTTTATTTTACAATCTTATATCGGAAAAAGAAGGAAAAAGTGAATTGTTTCACTTATAAAAAGTGAATCTTATGCTCCCATTTATATAAGCAAAATAAGATTTTTAGTGAGAAATCCTATAATCAATACCCTTTTTTTTTTTAAATTTTAAGAACACATGCACAATTGTAGACACCCCATTTTTGACCGTCCTCAAGACTTGGACGTCACCGTTGGAACACTCGGTGATTATCCCTGTTTGTGTTCGTTTGGAGTTCCCGGAGTTCTCGGCTGCGCGCGCCTTGTCTCACGACCTCCGAACTCGACCGTTTGTGTTTGGTTTTGCACCAAACGCTTGTGTTTTGCCTTGGGAGGGCAAGGAATGCCTTTTGAGGCATCCCTACACACCACCGGCTGGGCTGGAGGCCACCGACTGGCTGGTTTGTCCATCGGCACTTTATTGTGCCGACCGGCACTAAATTTTGCCATTTGGTACTCTTTGCCGGCCGAGCACTGTACACTTGCTTTTTGAGATATTTTCTCACAGCTGTAAAGTGTTTTGCTCCCCTCCATACACGTGTATGGAGGGATGAGCCCTTGGCTCGCTTAGTGGCTAAGCATTCCTTGCCTATAAGAGGAGAGCTCTTCCTCTTGGCTCAGGGTTAGCCTTTTGAGAGCCAAAACCAGAGCATTATACATATATCTCTGATATACATCCATATATATCTATACCTCCCTCTCTCTCCTCTTGTGTGTGTGTTTTTAGGCCAAAAAGTGTAGTTTTACCTCATTTTGCTCCTTTACACACACCATTACCTTAGCTCGAGATTGAGAGACTTAGGAGGTTGTTTGTGTTGGTTTTGGACTGGTTTTGAGCATTAGAGAGTGGCTGCAACCTCTGTTTTTCAAGGGATCATCAAGGGTAAGAATCTTGCTTTATATTCCCCATTCTTGCAACCTTTTTCTACCCTCTTTACTTTGTGTTTTTGAGTTTGTGTTTAAGATAAAAAAAAGTCTTGTTTTTACTTGTTCTTGAACCTTCATTAAGGTCCTTTTTTGGTTTGAGCAAAGATCCATCCTATTAGGCCTTATATGGCCACTTTTGGTGCCTTTGCTTAAGCCCTCTTTGTTTGGTGTTCTTTGGCCTTCTCACCACTGAAAACCAGTGGGTTTTCAGTGGTGAGAATGATTTTTTTTGAGTCTCATATAGGGGAGGGACACCCCTCTCCCCTTGGTCCTTTACTTGCCTTTGTTTTGGGCTCATAGCATAGCATGCATGAATGTTTGTATTTGCCTTCATTTCAGAACTTTTAGGGTGTTTTAGGTCACATCTAACCTCTGTTTTTGGTCGGATTGATGGCCCTTAGAATGTATCTTGTGCTTGCTTTGAAATGCCCTTTTATGCTTAGAGACATGCCATGCTTTTAAGCTTTGACTCTTGCATGTTTTAGCTTGGTTTCATGGAGGTTTTAGCATCCCTTTGCCATGTGAAGGGTTGTGAGCCTCTGTTTTGGCCATGTTTGGCATGCTTAGTATGGTTGTTTTGCCTATTGGCTTGTAAACTTTGCTTGTATGGAACTCTAACATGTTTAGCTTGCATCATCCTCATGATTTGGCATCATTGTAGGTGGTATTTCAGTCCCCATTCCATGTCCAAATACCTTCGTTTTATCATCCTATCCATGTTTTGACTTGTTGGTCTTTTATGTCTTCAAGAGAGCATTGTGCATGCTTCCATGTTTAATGCATTTTGGGGTGCCATGAGGGGATTTGGGTGCCATTTTGCATGATAAAAACCTGTTTTGGTTGCCTAACATGTGCCATGTTTGGTCTTGTTAAGTGGTGGTTCAATGCCCCACTTTGTGCCTTAGCCTTAAGCCTTATGGCTTGCATGCTTGTGTAACATCTTGCTCTTGTTTTGAGGCATGTTTTGCCACTGTTTTAGGGGAGTTTGAGGGCTGCCCTCTATGGCTTAAGTCCATTATTGCATGCTTGTATCTCGGTTGTTGCATGTTTGATTAATGAGGCCTTGAGTGTATGCTAGTTCCATGCTTAATTGGTCCATGTTGCATGACATTTGTACCTTGCATACTTTAGCTCTTTGCATGCTTAACATGATAGGTTGCATTGCATTTGAGCCATGTTGCATACTTGCATTTCATGGTTTGGCTTGGGGATTGTCAAGCCAAGCATGAGGATCGAGAGGAGTTCACACTTTGAGTGGTGAAACTTGTCTCCATCCTCAAGTCACCAAGACCTTTGACTAACACATGATAAGGTTTTGGATTTCATCTTTTGTGTTGCATGCATTTCAATTAAAACATGCAATTTTGGTTCCTTAGGTTATCATGCATCAAATGCATCATTGATGGCCCTAGAACCAAGAGTCATGCCTCTTTGAGTCCCCAAGTATGATAGGAGGCCACGGCCATGCTTACATATGCCCAAAAACCATGCCTTACCTTTGCTTTTGTTTTCTTTGTCAAAACCGTCCTCTGTGGGAACTTTACGCGATCGGCAGTATAATGTGCCGATCGGCACTTTGTTTGTGCCGATAACCACCACAAGCAGCCGATGGCCAATACAAGCAGCCGATGAGCTCTTCCCCCAGCCGGTGGGGTATTTCAGATCATTTGGGAGGTATTCTGAAACTTTGGGAATTTTTGAAGAGGCAGGGCAGTGGAAACAGAACCAGCAGTGGCACGGTACGGGTTTTCCGGGCAAGTCGGATTGAGTATCCATCATTCACGCATCCCAAGGCAGGGCTGAGGCCCCCCCCATTGCATTTATTTTGCTTTAATTTTAGTAATTAGAATTTGTAATAATTGATTCATTTATTCGTTGGACTGTATTATTATTTTGGTCCCTCCGAGCGAGGGCAAAATTGTAATAAGTGTGCGTGAGTGGATGTATGTCTTCCAACCCCCATTTCTTTCTAACCCTTTTATTTACCTGCTTATAGTAATGGACTAGGGCATGTTTATTTTAGCATACCTTATGCAATGCATGAGTGCATTCATGCATTTGTTTACATACATCGGGCTCGGTACATCATGCAAACCGCATCGTACTTTCAATTCCAAATTGAATACGTGATATTTGTTGCATCTCATGTGCCATGTTTGGGGTTAGCCGAGCCTGTTTAGATTACACTCCTGTATGTGTCGCATCAGCCACTTAACATGAACTAGGTCATGCATGTTTGCTAACTAGTTTCTTGTTTTGCACAGTACGATGTAAGTTTTTATGGCTTTAGCATATCGCATGCGTGTGAATGTTTACCATGACAGTATGCTTGCCATGCGGCTAAGTGCTTACATGATAAACTGTTTGAATGCCTGTGGGTGGAGGTTGGATTGCCTGAGTTGGAACAACTCGTTGAAATCCGTATTTTAGCCTACTTGCGAGTAGCAAAATCTAACACGTTTTTTGAGACAAAACGGATATGCAATGTTTATTTCCAAATTAGGCAATCTAGTCTATACTTTCGTGTTGTGCGCATCACGTAGTAAATTCTAGGCTAATAATCGAAATAAGAACGCATAAAGTTTTCAAAAACGAATATCACGGTTAGTAGAGGCCGGTCTTCGGACCGGGCGAAAGGGGGTGCTCATAGCTGACCTTCCCCGATCGTACCCAAGCTCCCGAGCCAAGTCACTTTGGTGATGACGGACACGTGGCCTTTGGCACCGAGTCAGGGTTTCCTAAATTTCCCATTTTAAAATATTTAGGTGGCGACTCTGTAATTTGGCAAAGCAGTCCATGTTTGGCACTTCTTTTCAAAAAATCTATTTTTCTTCAAAACGATTTGCCAGAGTTGGACTCTTTGGTTCAAGATTTAGAATCGCAACAAATAAAAAAAAAAAAAAAGAGTCCGAACTGTAGCGCGAGGTGGTCCCCCGCGGACGTGTTACAACAATACTCCTAACATATTACCCGTGCTATGTGAAGGTGCTTTTATAAATACAATCTCAATCTGTAATTCAATATGCATATCCATTTAATTTTTATTTTACAATCCCACATCAGGAGAAGAAGAAAAAGTGAATTGTTTCACTTATATAAAGTGAATCTTATGCTCCCATTTCTATAAACAAAATAAGATTTTTAGAGAAAAACCCTATAATCAATAACATTTTTTTTATTATCTTAATTTTAAATAAATAAGAAAATCTTAATTGATTAGCTTTCATTTAACTTTTATTGTACAATCCCACATAGATATTTTGATTTTAAAAATAATTTTGTATGAGATTTTGAAACTCTTATAATATTTAATTTTAAAATAATTACAATCTCACGTCGAGAAAAGAAATAAAAAGTGAGTTGTTTCACTTATGTAAGGAGAATCTTATACTCTCATTTAATGTTATAGTATTGTGCATGTTTCAGTTCAAAATGGTTTAAATTTTAAAATAAAATTTAAAGGTTTTAATTAATTAATTTGGTTGTAAATTAGTTGGTCTTTTGACTTATCCGATTAGACTGAATCATTTTCAGTTTGATTGATTCACTAGTTTAACGACAGTTTTAGCTGTTTGTATCAAAATATATTGCTTAGATTTGTTTGATTTGAAATAAACTAAGATTGACCTTATTAAAAATTGAACAACTGAGATTACTTGATTAAAAATAAACTTTCCGTTCAAACAATTGTTAACTTTTATTTTACAATCCCACATTAGGAAAAGGGAAAAAAAAAAGAGTTGTTTCACTATATAAATCTCATGCTCCCATTTAATATTGTAGTGTTGTATATGTTTCAGTTCACGACAGTTTAAAATTTAAACTTAAAATAAAATTTAAAAATTTTAATTAATTAATTTTTGTATAAGTTGGTTGGTTCTTTATCGACTAGTGAATCGTTGTCGGTTTAACTGATTCGCTGGTTTAACTGCAATTTTAGCAGTTTTATCAAAATATATTTGTTACATTTGTTTGATTTGAAATAAATTAAAAATTGACCTAATTAAAGATTAAACAACTAAGATTGTTTGATTCGAAATAAACTTCCCACCCAAACAATTGTTAACTTTTAAACAATTAAGAAAATTCTCATTGGTTAGCTTTTGTTTTATAATTTCACATCGAGAAAAGAAAAAAAAAAGAATTATTTCACTTACATAAATTAAATCTTATACTCCCATTTATATAAGAAAAATGAGATTTTTAGTGAGAAGGCTTATGATCAATATCTCATACTAATTTTTTTGATTTTCTTAATTTTAAACAATTAAAAAAATCCCCAATTGACTAGCTTCCATTTCACTTTTATTTTACATAATATAAAAAAATTAAATATAATTATCATATTTTTATTAAATAATATATTATTTTATTCCGTGCATAGTATGGGTGATATACTAGTACTCATAAAAATTAAAATAGTAGATTTAATAGTTAGTTTGATGAAATTAAAATTTAATAATTTACTATTTTAATTAAAAAAATAAAAATAATTAGTTTGATGGAAATAGCGTACGAGACTCCAATTTTTAGGTACCAATTATGTTAGAGACTCATATTTTGTACCCACAAATGCATTTATAATAATGTGGCAAAGATGATGGATCTCATATAATTGAGTATATAACTAATAAAAAACTAACACTTGTCAAATTATATCATTGTGAATTGAACTGTGAGAGATTTTTTAAAGTCTCAAAATTTTCCTTTTAGGTACCATCAGAAATGTCATCATCATGCAATAGTAATATATTAAATGATATTCAAAATTTAGTATTTAACATTGGTTAAATTAAAATTATTAAGGATAATTATTGTAGTAGTTCTGGAGTAGTATCGCTACATCCATCGAATTTTACTCTATCTGAATTGTCTGAATGAATATCTTACATGTAACCAACTAGGCCTAACTTAGTTTGTTACCATGACTTTCCTAAGAACTTGGTTCCTAAGAGAAGGTCATGCATTCAACTCTTCTTAGAGACTCACATTTTGTACCCACAAATGCATCCGTAATGATGTGGCAAAGATGGTGGATCCCATATAATTAAGTATATAACTAATAAAAAACTGACACTTGTCAAATTACATTATTGTGAATTGAACTGTGAGAAATTTTTTAGGGTTTCAAAGTTTTCCTTTTAGATACCATCTGAAATGTCATCATCATGCAATAGTAATAGATTAAATGGGTGTTTGGCAAGTTGGGTATGGAGGATTTTTTGGTTAAAAATCACAAAAAGATAAAATAGGCTAAAATAGTCAATATGACAAAATAGGCTAAAATAGTCAATAAAATAAAATGTCACATCAAATCCATAATCATTTTACTTTTTCTCTCACAAACATCACATCCAACTATAAAAAAATTCAATCATTTTTCTAAATACAAAAATTTTAGCTTACTAAAATAACTAACTTCCTAAATGAGGCCTAAATGATATTCAAAATTTAGTATTAAACATTGGCCAAATTAAAATTATTAAGGATAATTATTGTAGTAGTTCTGGAGTACTATTGCTACATCCATCGAATTTTACTTTGTTCGAATTGTCCGAATGAATATCTTACATGTAACCAACTAAATCTAACTTAGTTGGCCACCATGACTTTTCTAAGGACTTCCTGAGAAGAGGTAATACGTTCAACTCTTCTTAGAGACTCACATTTTGTATCCACAAATGCGTCCATAATGATGTGACAAAGATAGTGGGTCCCATATAATTGAGTATATAACTAATAAAAAACTAGCACTTGTCAAATTATATTATTGTGAATTGAACTGTATGAGATTTTTTAGGATCTCAAAATTTTTGTTTTAGGTACCATCTGAAATGTCATCATCATGCAATAGTAATATATTAAAATGACATTCCAAATTTAGTATTAAACATTGGTCAAATTAAAATTATTAAGGATAATTATTGTAATAGTTCTGGAGTAGTATAGCTATCTCCATTGAATTTTACTCTATTTGAATTGTCCGAATGAATAGTTAGTCATCATGACTTTCCTAAGGACTTGGTTTCTAAAAAGAGGTCATGCGTTCAACTCTTCTTAGAGACTCACATTTTGTTTCCACAAATGTATCCATAATGATGTAGCAAAGATCCCATGTAATTGAGTATATAACTAATAAAAAGCTAACACTTGTCAAATTACATCATTGTGAATTGAACTATGAGAGATTTTTACGGGTCTCAAAATTTTTCTTTTAGGTACCATCTGAAATGTCATCATCATGCAATAGTAATATATTAAATGATATTCAAATTTTAGTATTAAACATTGGTTAAATTAAAATTATTAAGGATAGTTATTGTAGTAGTTCTGGAGTAGTATCGCTACATCTAATCGAATTTCACTCTGTCTAAATAGGCCGAATGAATATCTTATATGTAACCAACTAGGCTTAGCTGTAACACCCCCAAAATAAACCCGTAATCATACATTCATGATACAAAAAGCGATATCATATTACTAACATCAGAGTATTCTTACAAGAGGTATTACATGTTGACAACAAAAGTAAGTGCCCTATAGGCTTACAACCTTCTAAGTCAACACCTGGGTTCAACAAAAGCAGAGTCCTAACTCTCTTTACACAAAAATAAGCCATTGGCTTGATATACATGTAATACAGAAAGGTAATCACCAAAAGATCTCTCAGCCTCTAGACCTCCCAAGCTACAACCTTGGAGGTGGCATGTCACTTGAACCTGAAAATGATGTCCCATATAGGGTGAACCAACGCCCAGTAGAGATATGCTAAACATAATATGAACAATAACTAAAACATTAGCATTTGATATATGATTGACACTTATAAACCAACTTACAACACTTTTCAATTCAACATCAAGTACATCCATTTTTCATTTCACTTTCCTTCACATATACAGTTTCGATTCATAATTATGGCTCAGAACCTGGCCAAACAATTGAATGAGGCTATAACAAATATTAAAACACTTCCATACTTCACAATTCACATGAGAATATAACTCATATTAGAACACTTCCATACTTCAAAACTTCCATAATTCAAATGATACACAGATTTGTTGTATCAGTGGAGTCCATCTCCTATCTCCTCCCAAATAGGTTTGAGAGTCCATCCCCTATCTCCTCTCAAACCATGGAGTACATTCCATATCTCCTCCCAAACAATATATATATTCAATGTATTTAAACACTTATCATATACCATGATCAATCAATACACACATTTGCTGTATTATTCCAACCGTCATATTCAATGACACATTCAATGTGATTAGTTTCAGCGTTCCCTAATTATCATACAATGTCTACAACAATCAAGAGTACCCTCCACCGATAGCCCAAAGTAATTATTTCTAAACAGATAATAATTACATCCAACAAATAAATTATCAATATTTTTCAAAGGTGAGTGATTAATAAATCTAACTTCACCATTCAGTCTCATAATAAGCCAATTTCATTATTTCCATCCCAATTCCATATTTCCATAACTTTTCCAAATTAATTATACAAATTAATTCATAATAATAATAAATTAGTGCTTTTCTCCTCCTTTCTCAACATTGACCCCAAAGGTTCAAATATTAACAATAAACATCAATAACCTCCTTTAAGACCCAAAACACACATGTATTGGTCAAAAGAATAAAACCCCTCTTTTCAATATTTCAAATCTCAAACCCTAACCTCCCCAAATCAAACCATTCATACAAAGTGCCCAACATCTATGTTAAAGCTCATAAAAATGAGTAGTTATCCCTACCTCAAATGGAGAGACCAAATGGAGAAGATGAAGAAACTCGAAATGCTCTAAACCCAAAGATTTTCGGATTGAAATGTAGCCCACACCAAGCTCTACACTTTATGCAAAGGAACTATGGTAGAAGATCACTCAAACTAGATGATTTCTTAGAGAGAAGTTGTAGTCTAGAGTAAGAAACTCTTAAGTTTGGATTTTGAAAAGTTAGAGAGAGAGAGAGAGAATGGCCTGAAAAAGTGATCCAAAAAGCTATTTTTCGGACTGATATACAAACAGGTCCGCTTGAGCGTGGAACTCTTCGCTCCAGCGTTAGACACAAACTCACGCTCGAGCGTGAAAAACACCGCTCGAGCGTCAAATGCACACTTCTAGAAGTTTTGCAGACGAAGGTCCCCACTCGAGCGTGAAAGTGGACGATGACCTGCAGAACAAAATACTAAGAGATGAAAAATCCCGCTCGAGCATCAAACTCCCTGCTCGAGCCGAGAAACGAAAGCAAAGGGCCCGCTCGAGCGTCAAAAGCCCCGCTCGAGCGTGAAGGCCAAAATCTGGGCATCAACCCTTGATTTCCAAACGCAACTAACCAGTTTCAAACCTGCTCAACATAACCCAAGATATCAAATGCAAAGAGTAAAGGACGAAAACGGGAATAAGACAACAATACATCCACGGAACCGAGTCCGGAATACAATAAACAAGGAAGGAAAAACCGGGATCGCTATAGCTTAGTTGCTTATCATGACTTTCCTAAAGATTTGGTTCTTAAAAGGAGGTCATGCATTTAACTCTTCTCAGAGACTCACAATTTGTACGCACAAATGCATCCATAATGATATGGCAAAAATAGTGCATCCCATATAATTGAGTATATAGCTAATAAAAAACTAACACTTGTTAAATTACATCATTGTGAATTGAACTGTGAGAGATTTTTTAGGATCTCAAAATTTTCCTTTTAGGTACCATCTAAAATGTGATCATCATGTAATAGTAATATATTAAATGATTTTCAAAATTTAGTATTAAACATTGGTCAAATTAAAATTATTAAGGATAATTATTGTAGTAGTTCTGGAGTAGTATTGTTGCATCCATCGAATTATACTTTATCTGAATTGTTTGAATGAATATCTCACATGTAACCAATTAAGCCTAGCTTAGTTGACCATCATGACTTTTCTAAGCACTTTGTTCATAAGGTGAGGTCATACGTTCAACTTTTCTGAGAGGAGTTGAAATAAGGGGATAAGCACTTGGTGCTTTGCAAAGGGTGAGAAGACTAACTCTTATAGGTGCTAATCTAACAATTATTAACTGACTTTCGTCGATTAAAAAAAAAAAAAAAAAAAGATATTTTATTTTAACTCGGTCAAAAAATATTCAATATGGCAATTCAAGCGGAGCAAATTCGGTGGATCAAACATTATTCTCTAAAGTATCATGTGATATTATCCATGTAGTGTTCCAAAACAATAGTGGAAAAAATTTTAGATGTCACATGTTGACTTATCTTTATTAAGCAATTTTTGAATGTGACATATTCACTCATCTTTAATATGTATTGTAATTTCGAATTGACTTCAAACAACACGTATACACTGACACATGATACTCGAATTGAAGAGTATCTAATAAATTTTCTACTATTATTAACACAAACATGGACATCTCTAATTATTATGCAAACCTTTCTCAAGTTTTTTGTTTTTGTTTTTGTTTTTATTTTTATTTTTGTATTTTGTTTTTTTGTTTTTTGTTTTTGGGTCAATCAAGTGCGTCAATTTCTTAAATTGATGAACGCACTATTTGGCATATCTTATAAAAGGATTTTTATTTTTTTATTTTTTTAAGTGATATTACTTCTCTACTTTTTACACATCTTTTCATAAAAAGTTAAAAAGTATACTTATTTAGATTCTTCCAAACATCCACTAAATGTAAGTTCCGTCTGGTTTAGTTTTTTTGTAATCACCCAGAAAAATTTTTTTTTTTTTGATTAAATAGCCAGTGCATAATTTAATTGAGCAAATTTTCGAATTTGAGTACTGTATAAATTCTGTGCGAAAATAGTTCGGTTTTGTATTTTTTAAAAATAGTTACCGGCCTCAGAAAATTATGAAATTTTTGTATGTTGTTCACATACGAGTCTAGCACATCGAGTAAAATTTCAGGATTTATTGATGAGTATTTATTTTATGAAAATTCATGGACTGATTGGTGTTCAGTTTAATTTACAGCAGAATTTGAAAGTGAGTTTTGGATGTTTGGTCCTTTTTAATTATATGATTGGTAGTAACCACATTGGGAGTTGCTATTATATATTATATAAGGTTGTAATAAATATTTAAAAGTTAAATTTATGGTGCGTACCATACGGTGAAAAATTATATATTTTATAAAGAATGAAACATGTATTTATTATGAAATGAGCAAAATATTATATTTTGTGGTGTACAAAAATGTTATATTTTTGTGGTGAGAAAAGTTATATCATTTTATAATTTACATTATAAAATTCGGAGTCATTATTACAAAAATTATCTATGTTTATAAAGATAATTGTAGTGAAATGTTCATGATTATGTTTGGTGGGTGGAAAATGATTTTTTTTAAAAATATAATATATCTCTCCTTTTAGTTCCCCAGTTCGGTGGAGGGAATAATAAAAGGCCCACTATCTCTCTCTCTTGAGTGGGTGATATTTTGAAAAGACAAAAAAAAAAATTGGTTAGAGATATGTCAACAATTATTCATAACCTCCTCTCTCTCTCTTTCTCGGGTGGAAGATAAGGAGAAAGCAATTTTTTTTAGCTGAGCAATGATAAAAGGAGTCCAACATTGTTAAAAGGGAGGATAAGATTTTGGGTGGAGGATTATTTTATGAGAGAGAGGTTGGGTGGTGTTTAAAGGAGGCCGGTGATATAATAAAAGGGAGGGCATTATTTGTTTAAAAAAAAAAAAAAGAGGAAGAGAGAGGGAGGCAAATGCTCTCTCGGCAAGGAGCTGTTGGATCATTTCAATGGCTGAAATAAAAAGTTTCAGGGTTGATCGCCCATTTTTTTTTTAGCAAAAATGCATGTAAATCAAGGGGTCTCTCTCTCTCTCTCTCTCTCTCTCTCTCTCCATGTTTGCCATTGTTGCTCAATTTTTTTTAGTTTAGAGTGGGAGTCATTAGAGCGAGATTTTGCAAAAAATGTTGTAAATGAAAGTCGGAGGGCTTGTCGTGATCTTCGCAATGATGATCTCGGATCCATGATCGGGTGATATTTGCATTTTCAGATTAGCTCTTCTTCAAACTCGAGATATGGACTTTCTTCATATTTTTACATTAAAGCTATGTTATGATTATTTTGAGAAAATATATCATTATAAGAGGTATTGCATATAGGCATATTTTCATATTTTTGTTTGGTAATTTTTGGAAGACAAATTATGTTAAAATGTTAAGAATGTTGGTATTTTGAGATTGATTTTGAAAAAATCATTTGGTGTTGTTAATTTTGTAAAAGAAATCCGAAAATAGAATTTAATAGTTGTATGGATTATATCTACATCATATTATGGTTAGATAATTTATTTTGAGAAATTAAGGTTGAAATATTTATCTCATCCTTGAGTTTTGGAATTTATTTTTGAAAAAAATAAATTGATATTGAGAAATTTTGAGAAAAATAAAAAGTTGATGCCCAAATTGCGAAAGTGTAAACTTGAAATATGTTTGTAAGGTTATGAAAGAGTTACATTTTTAAATTGAACAAAAACGGACTTCGATTCGATTAGTTTTGAAATTTTTATCAGTTTGTGGCCAAAAGAGCATTTGTAAAGAAAACAAAGGAATTACATTTAACTTTTGGGGCTTTCGATCAAAATAGGATGTCATAATTGAATAATGCTTGGAGAATGAGTTTGAAAAGAAAATGATATTTTCTTAGACATAAACGGTATTATTTTACTTAATGTATTCGTTGGAATAAAACTGACACGGTTATAAATGGATCTTGAAAGGTTACCGGACGTGATTGTGATATGAAAACTAGTGTAGTTGTTCATCTTTGATAAAATGAAGAATATGATTTGTTTCTAAATGTTAGGAATCATGGGAAGTTCCAAGTTATAGTTATATATTGGATTATATGCCCATGTATTAATATGTTAGAGATAACCATTTTGACTATCGGTGAAAATTTACTATGTTGCAGTTAAATAAGGATTTTGATAAAAATGATAATATTTAATAAGTAGGGATATCCTACTCCTCTTTATGAGTTTTGTCTTTAAATTTTAGCATTTTGATATGTTGGAAGTTGTTGTGTAATTTTGAGAAAGTTTGGGCCTTTATGTAATTTTACAAAAGTTGGGGTTTTAAATATATAAAACCTATATGCATGTTTGGCATGGAGAAATGGGATTAATGTTGAAATATTGATGAAAATGGAACCTTAGGATTGTTATGTAATTTTTGGGAATAATGCCTTAATTACATTGATAAATTAATTTGTGAAATTAATTTGAGAAATGAGAAATGAAATTGAAAATGTTGGAATTGGGAATATACGGGACTAAAGGGTGTAGTTGGACAAGTTATCGCTCACCTAGTTGAAATCTTGATTTTATATCCATTTGGTGCATTTATTTTCTGTTTAGAAATAACTGCTTTGGGCTATCGGTGGAGGATAGTCTTGATTGTTGTAGACAATGCATGACAATTAGGCAAACTAAAACTAATTAATTGAATATGCTATTGAATATAGCGGTTAGAATAATATATTAACTTTATGTATTGATTGATTGTATATGATCTATGTTTATATACATGTGTTGTGTGGGAGGAGATAGGGGATGTACTCCGCGGTTTAGGGGAAGATAGGGGATGGACCTCTAAACCGGATATTGTTTGGGAGGAGATAGAGGATGGACTCCATTGATACAGCACTAAGATGTGTATCAAGTGTGGATTATGAAAGTGTTTAAATTGATTTGATATAGCACTAAAACGTATATCGTTATCAATTGTGAAGTATAGAAGTGTTTCTATGTTATGTTGATGCAGCACCAAAATGTGTATCTTTGATAAAGTAAGGAAGTGGTTTATGTGTTTTTGATACAGCATCAGAATGTGTATCCATTATGAATTACGAAAGTGTTTAAAAGATGAGTTACAATCTCATTAAATTATTTGGCTAAGTGTTGAGTCTTGTTTGAAACTCAAAGTTGGAAGGAAATGGAAAATGAACTGAACATGGACTTTAATGTCATGAAACTGAAATATGTTTTTGAAAGGATGTAAAGGGTATGGTCAGGTTCTGAGCCAGGATTATTGTAACATGCCTGGGGGGTACTCGCGCGCATTAAACAATTCGGACTCCCGAGATCTCTTTGATCTCGAGTCTCATGAGTGCAATGTGAAACGTAGATGAGAGTCCAGATTTGGAAACTTTTAGTGAAAATCCATTTTATTGCAATTTTGTCAAAAATGGACTGCGTCATCAGATCTCAGATTCGCCACCTAATATTTTGGAAAATTAGGAAACCTATGACTCAGTGCCAAGGCCACTGTTCGTCGTAACCAAGGATGCTTGGCTCGGAACCTTAGGTATGAGAGGGGAAGGTCAATAATGAGCACCCCCGCTCACCCGATCAAAAGATCGGCCTCTACTAAACCATGATATGACTTTTTTATTTTTTTTATATGTTCATGTTCTGATTATTGAATAAATCCTAAAATTTACTATGTGAAGCAAACAAGTATAGACTAGCTTGCTCAAATTGGAACAATTCAACTTCATGTTTGTTTTTCGAAAAGGGTTTGAATTTGCCACTTGACAAAGTGGGCTTAAAGTTTGTGAATTTGCCACTACAAAGTGGGCTTAAAACGTACAATCTTTGAATCATTCCAATTTAAGCAACAAGCCTTCATCCACAGGCATTCAAGCAGTTTATCAATTAAGCACTTAGCCTCATGGTAGGATGCTAAACATAATAAGAAAATCACACACAAATGGGATGCTAAAGCATAAAAACTCACAGATTTACCGACGTCCTTCGAACAGCTACAAAAAAAAGTTAGTAAAATATGTATGATCTTATATACAGAATCCTAATGCAATTCACTCATGAGATGCACTAAAGATTCGGCTTCTAGAATATGGCATGTGAATCATCTCAAAACATACGATAGCACACAGAATCACAGAAGAATTGATTAAATCCACACATGTAAATGTAGCCGAATCTTAATGCATGAGACATAAATGTAAAGCATGGATATGCATGGCATGTCAGATATATATATATATATGTACAGTTAGGGAAAACGATTAAAGAATGGGATAGAAAGAAGCGGGGTGGGGGATTATTACAACACCTTAAATATTATAGATCCGAATAAAGGAGGAGGGAGAAATAATAAAATAAAATAAAACCTCATAAAACACTCAAAATAAAAATAAAATAAAGAACTTCATCGCTAGCACAAAGATCCATATGTCTTCAATCTCTTAGGCCTGCACACCTCAGCCCATGTCAATTCATCTTTAATGGAGGTCCTGCCACTTCATCTCCATTTAATCATATGGGCCCAACCCAAAATAACTTAGCTTGCAAGCCCAAAGATATGAGTTCACTTTGATCTACTAAACATCTATTACGAACACAGCAGAATTGGCCCAATTCCACAACAACCCAGAAGGCCATGGGCCCAACATAAACAGATTTTCTATCTAGAAGCCATGTGAACCCAACATAAACATTTATAACAATCCTATGTGAACCCAACATAAACATTTTTTTTTCTTTCAAAACAAACATTTTTATTACCCACAACCCACACCCATGAACACCCACTTATCTTTCTACTTCACCTTCTTTTTCCTCTCTGCTTTCTCTCTTTACATTTTCCAACACCAAAACCGAGAGAGAGAAGAGAGATCAGTGCATGTGTTGTCCCTGTGTAAGTCTGCCCTCGGCTGGGTCTCTCTTCCAAACAATGGGTCTGTGTGAGTCTGTTCCCTTTCTCTCTTGTGCTGCTGCCGTGAGTGGTGTTGATGGTGTATGAGTGGGTCTCTAGAGAGAGAGATAGGTGGGTTAGAGAGAGAGAAAGAGAGAGATGATTAGAGAGAGTGTGGATGTGGGTGTGTCATGTGCATGCGTGCATGTGGGTGTGCATGGGTGGTGTGGTGTGTGCCGTGAGTGTGTGTTCCTGGCTGTGTGTGGTGTGTGAATCATGTGGATGTGTGTGCTATCTCTCTCTCTAAAACCATGTGTGCATGAGTGGTGTATTGGCTCCAATGTCGTGTGTCTGTTGGGTCTATTTGTGTGTGATGAGTGTGTGTGTGTGTTGTGTATCATCCGAGAGAGAGATGAGACAGAGCTAGTGAATCCTTGAGTGTAAGAGAGAGAGAATGGAGATGCATGTATATGGCCCTCTCCTCCAACCGAGACCCAGAGAGAGGGAGAGGTGCCTCCTCTGTGTGTTTGTGTGTGATAGCCAAGAGAGGAATGTTAGAGCGAGAAGGGAGAGATTCCCCTGGGTTTGCATGTGTGCTGCCTCTCTCCCCCGTGCTGCTGCCGTGAGTGTGTTGAGTGGGTGCTGCTGTGAGTGTGATTCTCTCCCTGCCCCTCTAAACCCGTGTGTCTCTCCTCATCCCCCCTCCAGCCAAGAGAGAGAGCCCCCATGCATGTGTATACATATTTTGCTTCAAAGAAATGCTCTCCCCCTCCCCGACGTGAATCAGTGTTGTGGCCTCTTTTTTTCTATGGTGGGTGTGTGTATCTTGCCTGTGTAGTATCTCCTTTCTCTCACATTTCTCTCTCTAAGCCGAGAGAGAGAGTGAGAGCCCCCCTCCATCATTGTGTTTATTGTCTCTCAAAAAGCATTCCACCATCTCACAGTTCTTTACACATTTTTTATTTATCAAAACTCCACCCCTCACTCACTCACTCATTCTTTTTTTATTTTATTTTATTTTTCTAAACCACCCCACTCTCAAATAATTTTCCACTGAATTGAACAGACCACCCTCTTTTCTTTTCTTTTTCTTTTAGCTGTCCACTCTCACCTGCTCCCCCCTTTTTTCTATCTTCTTCACTTGCTCATTTCTCTTTTTGAAAATTGCCTCCATCACTCCCTTAATCATCGGAATGATATTCTCCAAAACCCCACTCACGATACACCATTTCTTTTTGTTTTTTTGTTTTTTATCATTATCCTACCCAAAACAAACCATAATCATAATGACCACCCCCTTTTCTTTTCTTTTTTAATCTTTTCTTTTCTATATTTTTTTTATTCTTTTTATCAAATATCAAAAATGTATTATTTATACCAAACATTTACAATTATGTATGAATACACAAAATTATATAAAATTATACAATACTACAAATTTATAAAATAATAAAAATATTTTAATTTGGCCAAAATGGGAGAGGTTTCGGATTAAAATTTCAATTTGATTTTTTTGGTGAGGGTGGTCAAAACAAAGTGCCCAAGTCTTAGGGCTGGTCAAAATGGGGTGTCTACAATTATGAATTAAGAAATGAAAATTGTTATGAAACATGGATACATTTGTTATGTAATTAAAATGGATTTGATGAATTGTTTAATGATTCAATTGATAATGAGATAATTGAATGGATTAAAAAGAATGTCATGTTACTATTGAAGCATGTTTGTTTATTTAAGTTAACTGGTTGTGGTTAATTAAATAAAATGGATTTAAGAGATTATGTGATAAAACCTTATGATTTTGACTTGATATAATTTCACGAAAATGTATAAATATCTTTGTACTCGCATATCTTTTCATGTTTTAATATGGGATTGCTCGGTGAGTTTTGCTCACCCCCTGCCTGTACATGTGTACAGAGAATGCTTTTCGGATTTGAAGATTAAACAATGGGTTTTACCATTTCATAAGTGTAATGTGGAGAAGGATTGTACTACTTCATTTGTTGTTTGACTGAGTGTTACCTTTTTGTAAAGAGTAGTGTCCTCTCTTTTATTATAAGCCTCGGGGCATTTCTTTTATTTGTATGTAAATGTCATTATTGTATAACGAGAGGGAATATGTATATTTAATTATTTATCATTTCATCCAAGGATGAAATGTTATTTGTAAATGAACTTAATTAATGAATATTGGTAAGGTTACCAGAGTATTAAAATACGGGGAGTCACAACTTGGTATCAGAGCGAACCGGGTTTGAATACCTTGGCTCGTGGGAAGTGGTTTTAACCACAGTTGGGTTTACCTCAAGATTGTGAGCGACGTTTGGATTCTGTATGATAGCATGCTTATGTGCTAAGATGTTATATGTTTATGTGGGCATGGGGATGAGTCTCGAGGATGTTGTGTCGGGTCCAGGAAAATTTTTAGAAATCTCATTGGAAATGCGCCTGATCAACGTGATTTTTAATAAGAAGTCTAAAAGGATTTCTAGAACGACTAACCATCTTCGTAGGAACAACCCGTTATTTGTTATCTGGTTATGTGATTTTATGCTACTTGATGTGCATATGTTGAGTTTCGTGTTGAAACATGAGCATGTACCTTAATGGGAGCTATTGATGCTAAATGTTATAAATGGTATATGTATGGCTTGCATGATTGTGAAATTGTTCTATTTACTTGGGTATGTGTGGAGTTGTTCCTGAAGCTTGGGTTGTATACCCTTGTATGTATTTGGGAAGAGGCGTGGCCTTGACATGGTAAATATTATAAATGGTGGTAAGGGGTGTAAAATCTATAAAGTGCAAACCATGTAAGGTTTAAAGATGAGATTTGGAACGGACAATATTCATAATTGTTGTTGCCTTTATTTATTTAATTATTCTGTCCTTGGGTGTCAAGGGAAGGAGTGTCCAACACTTGTTGGTAATAGAATTATCCTAAAGGAAATGAGTTGTGTTTTGAGCCATGGTTGTATTTTCCTTTGAGGACATCTTGTATCTGGTTGGTTAGTCTAGTGGTTTCCATACCGATAATGTATTATTGCAGGCCATGTATTGATCACCATACCGATATTCAAATCAAAAAAGAAACCCAATTGATGGCGGCCCTATTTGGGGAGTTTTTTTTTTAATATTCTAAAAAAAAAAAATTTAGAGAATTGACTTACTTTTCAAACTATTTAAAAAGCTAACTTACTTTTTGAAATCGTATTTTTAAAATGCGATTTTAAAATTGAAATTGCATTTTTAATATGTAATTTCACCTTGAAATCGTATGTTGAAAATACGATTTCAATTTAAAATTGTATTTTCAAAATGCGATAAGCAGGTTAGTTTTCCAAATAGTTTGAAAAGTTGGTCAATTCTCTAAATTTTTTTTAAAGAATATTTATAAAATAAAAAATAAAAAAAAACTCCCTGTTTGGGAGGTAGATTTTTTTTAATATTTTTTTTGGGTTATACTAGTCATTAAAAATAAAATAGATTAAAATAATTAATAAAAAATATTACATTTAAATTATAATTATTTTATTTTTTTCACAATTATTAAATTAACTATAAAAAAGTCAACTGTCACGCAACTTTTTTAGCCAAGTTAAATAACTAAGAAAAAAAAAAAAAAAAATCACCTAAAATAGTCAAGTTCTCAAACGAGATTTTAATTAAAGGATTTTGCTAACAATTGTCTTCGAGGCACAAGAAAAATATTAAAATTTGAAAAATATTTCAATTAATACATTTTTTTATTAAAATCAATCAGCTTGTTTGGTTTTGTTTTTCTGAAAACAGTTTTCAGAAAATTCTACTTTCTTATTTTTCGTATTTTTTTGTTTTTAATGAATTTTTTTAATATTTTAAGTAATTTATTTAATTTTTGGATATACCTAACATAAATATATCTAAAAAGTAAAAATTTGTGAAAAAAACCTTTTAAAAATTCACTAAATACCAAAAATACAAAAAAATACGAGAATTCAGTACATTTTTTGTATTTAATATTTTTTCACAAATTTTTTACTTTTTAGATACATCTAAGTAAGGTGCATCTAAAAAATTAAAAAAAAATGTTTAAAATTTTAAAAATATTCACTAAAAACAAAAAAACACGAAAAACAAAAGACTCAATTTTCAAAAAACTTAATTCAAAAAACTCAAACCAAACACATTAAATATTTTTTAATCATTTTCAAACACATTTTATGTCGATTCTAATATTAAAAAAATGTTCATTGGACACTTGTTAACATTTGTAGTCAAACATTAAGAAAAATGTTTGAGAAATCTAATAAAACCTCTACAATTTCATTGATGATGTGGAAGGATAGGTATCAAGTTTTGATTTGTTACGTACTCGATTATGTAAAATTTTACTTTTTTATCACGACATTACAGGTGCAATTGAGAGTAATAAAATGGGATCTAACAAAACTCAACCATTAAATGGGTCAACACATGCATAACGAGATCAGATTTTCTCAACCAATGCGGTGTGTTTAAAAATTAATTTATAATTTAAAGTGCGTGAATATCAAGTTTAAATATAAATTTAAATTTTAAATATTTTTGTGAGTATATAGCATCTTCCTTATGTTTGCCTCTCTTATTTCAAAACACTCAAGTAAAAAAAATAAAATAAATTTGCATGGCAAGTCCAAATAATTATTAAATATAGTGGGTTTTACATGATTTTTATTGCATAAATAAGCATGAGAAATAATAAAATGATAAAATAAATATAGTAATAAATAATATTTTTCATGTTTTCAAACATAATTAGTCTCACACATAAGAGACTTGGTAATAAGAAGTACGAGAAAATGACAAAATTATTATTATTAATTTTTTTGAAAAGGTGAGACATTTTGACCTTATTTTAAAATACTTTTAATTAATTAATTAATTTACTTATTTTCACAGTACCTTTCACCTTAATTCTAATATTAAACACACTCGTTAACATTTGTCCAGACATAAACATAATTTTTATTGCATAAATAGATGTAAACAATGAAAAAATAAAATTATGAAATAAATCTAAGTGGTAAATAACAAAAAAAAAAAAAAAAAATTAAATAAATAATCCTTCAGAAAGCCCAATTCTTCCTGCAAATTTGGACTTTGACCAAAGATAATGGTGCTTCTGAGGACTTTTGACAAATTATTAATTAATTAATTTGTTTATTTATTTATTTATTTATTTTCAGTCCATGTGCTAAGGACAGTGATGGTTCTTTTGGCCCAACAATGCACTTTGCAGTGGGAGGGCTATCATAACGAGCTTTTTTTTTTTTCTTTTTTTTTTTTTAAAAAAATATTCTAAATAATAATAATAATTTAGAAAATTGATTCACTTTTTAAATTATTTGAGAAATTAACATACCTTTTAAAATTCTATTTTTTAAATAGAATTTTAAATTGAAATTACATTTTCAACATGCAATTTTACTTTGAAATCACATGTTGAACATGGAATTTCATCATGTCATTGTAAATTGTATTTTTAACATGCGATTTCAAAGTGAATTTTGCATGCTGAAAATGCAATTTTAATTTCAATTTCAAAATCACAATTTAAAAATGTGATTTCAAAAAGTATGTTAATTTTTAAAATAGTTTGAAAAGTGAGTCAATTCTCTAAATTGTTTTGTTTTTTAGAATATTAAAAATAAAATAAATAAAATAAAAAAACTCCTATTATAACCACCTGCTTTTTGGTTTTTTTTTGGATTGCCCTGCTTTGACGATTATAACCACCTGCTTTGACAAATTGTTTTTTGAAAATCACATTTTAGAAACATTAAAATTTTATTTTTGAAAATATTTTCATGAAAAAATGAAAACATTATGAAAATATTATTTACTGTGTTTAGTTTTAATTTTTTAGATTCAATTTTTTAGAAATTGATTTTTTTTTTTTGTGAATATTTTTTAAATTTTAAGCAATTTTTTTTAAAAAAAAAAAAATTAGATGCACCTTACTTAGATATATCTAAAAAGTAAAATATTTATAAAAAAATATTTTAAAAAATTAATAAATGGACAAAAATATGAAAAATGTATTGAATTCTTGTATTTTTAAAAAAAATATTTTTAGTATTTAGTAAATTTTCTAAATATTTTTTCACAATCCAAGCTGTTTATTTATTGACTCGTCCAACCCCTTAACATCGAATTTGGAGTGGCTGTTGTGTGGTGTTGCACAGTAGTCACTGTTGTGCAACTAAATGAGCCTATTTCGAGACTCATTTCGATAATTCGAACCATTCACATTTTAGATTACATCAAGTAAAACATATCTATAAAAAATCAAGTTAATCGGATATCGTTTATCCATTCATCCACTCATATTTGTATCTACAAAAATAAATAACAATTATAATTTAAAGTATTAAAATAAATACAAATGTGAGTAGATGAAAGGATAAATGATATCCGATTAACTTAATTTTTTGTAAGTATATTCTACTTGATATGTTCTAAAATGTGAACTATTCGAATTATCAAAATAGATTTTGAAATAGACCCATTTGACTCCACAATAGTGGTTGCTGTCTCGCACAGCAGCCACTCCAAATCCCTTAAAATCATATTGGGAAAATTGTACAAATAGTCTCTGTAGTTTACACAATGTGTCAATTTGGTCCCTGTAGTTTCAGTTTGTTGGATTTTGCCCCTTAATTTAACGGATTGTGTCATTTTAGTCCAATAAATAAAAGTTGTTAAGTTAATTTAATGGAAAGTCAAACAATGTGTCAATTTGGTCCCTGTATTTTTCATAATGTATCAATTTAGTCTCTGTCGAAATCGAGAAAATTAAAACTACAAGGATCAAATTAACACATTGTGTAAAGTACAGGGACTAAATTAGCACATTGTTTGACCTTCTGTTAAAATAACTTAACAACCATTATTTATTAGACTAAAATGACACAATTTGTTAAATTAAGAGGCAAAATCAAATAAATTGAAACTACAGAGACCAAATTGACACATCGTATAAACTATATGGACTTTTTGCATAAGTTACCCAATCATATTTGACTTTTTACTCTCAAAATTTGCGCCAATAAATTAATATTGCGTCATTTTTATTCTCGATCTTTTAGTCAACTCTCTCTTTCCGTCTATAGTGGACCATTATGTAAAAAAATAGGATTATATTCACAAACAAATTTTCATTAACTCAATAATCAGCTATAAAGTTTGGCATTTTGATAAACAATAATTCTAGATATAATGAAAATTTAAGTAAATTTTTTATGAATTTTGTTCATATATTACAAATCTTGAATAAAATTTTTAAAAAAATTTCTAAATACATAACACAAATCTTTTGTAAAATAAAATCACTAATTTTTTTATTTGTTATTATTATAGAATGATATAGGTGGACCCACAAAGGCTATTAGCCCCCTACTTAGAGCCCAATACACGATCCAAACATTAAGGCCCAACATTACTGAAACCCAGCATAACACCAAGAACCAATGGCATCCAGACACTAGTCAAGAGAAAAACCAGCCACATAAATAGACAAAGATCCTGCAGAGTTATTGCACCACACATCAGCCATTAATGAGTTCCCCTGCAGCATTTATTGCGATAACCCCTTCACGACGGAACAAGATAGCCTCACCATGAACAAGGCAAGCTAGTACATAGACTTTCGGCAAACATGACAGGTCGGAGTAGACAAGGAAATGATGAGCAAAGGATATAAGCAGGCTTCTAAGACAAGGAGAAGGTTAAGTTCTCTATCACCACCTTATTTCTATATTCCATCATTCTCACTTCTCTAACTTACTCGTCGAAGGGTTCCCTGGGGGACTCCCCATTTCCCGTTGAACTCTTGTGCAGGTTTCTCTGTGGACTCAACACTCAGGCAACGGTTTGGGAAGCGTGGATCAATCTGACCCGTCTCATCTGGAGCACACAGTATCCTCAGTTGGCGCTGTCTGTGGGAACCTTTTTGCTCCATGTGGCAACTGTACTCATTGTCGCTGGAGACCCATTCCCGATAATCCTTACCTGCCACCCACCAAGGTGGATAGTCACAAGTAGATCCATGGCTTCTCAGCACAACGTTGCTGACTCACAAGCCGACCCTCCTAACCCAACCAACCCACCGCAGTATTTCACAGAACTCACCAATAGCATTAACTGCCTAGCCAAACAAAACCAAGCCCTGATCAATGCTTTGCTTCAACAAGACCCTCTTAGGCCTTCTCCACCACCTCAAGATATCCCACCCAACCGCAAACGAGTCCCGAGCCATCCCATCCAACAATCCTACCCATCCAACTTAGAGGGCTTGCGACCCTCTTCCCAAGATATGAACCCGCTACCTCGGGCGCCATATCCATCAGTCCAAGCACCTGCCCTCAAGGGAGAGGCTAGTAGTGTCCAACCTCCATTGCATTCTGGTGGTGACAACGTTCCTCTTTGGGATGCAGAACTCCGAGCCATGAAACTCCAGCTTCAAGGAGTCATGCAGAACATACAGAATAAACCCTCCACCATAGCCAATTCACCGTTCGTTGCCTCCATTAGGGACAAACCCCTACCTCCTAAGTTCAAAATGCACTCGATCGACTCTTTCGATGGCACAACGGACCCAGTTGACCACTTGGAGACTTACCGGACCCTCATGGTCCTCCATGCATTCCCTGATGAGATCATTTGTCGGGCTTTCCCCATAACACTTAAGGGGTCGGCCCGACTGTGGTTTAGTTAGTTGCCGACAGACTCTGTCTCTACTTTTCAGCACCTAAGTGACTCCTGTCTCAGCCACTTCATTGGTGCCCAGTGCCAGCAGCGTCCGACAACTCAATTCCTCAACAGCCATCAGACGGAGGGGGAGTTGTTGCGCAGCTTCCTCACCCGCTTCAACACCGATGCCTTACAGGTGGAAAAAAACGATGACAAGGTCATTTTCACGGCTTTCATGGCTGGTCTACGATCATCCGATTTCCTTTTCTCCCTCTCCAAAAACCCTCCAACCTCCATGGCAATCCTCCGCTCCAAAGCTCAAAAATACATGAATGTCGAAGATTCCCTAGCTGCCCAGCAAGATTCCATAACCAAAAACCCGGTCCCCAGAGAGAAGAGAAAGGACTCTGAAACCAAAACCACTCAGTACACACAGCAAACACCTCAGTATACCGACCGACCTGCCCAAACCGACCAGTCGGCCCTTACCCGACCACCCGGCTGGTTCGAATGGTACACTCCCCTCAATTCCCCCATCGAACAAGTTTTGAACCAGATCCAATGAGATTATCCCCTGAAATGGCCCCAACCTTTGCGGTCTTTTTCCAACCGGCGAGACCAGTCCAAATACTGTCGTTTTCGCAAGGACCACAGCCACAATATCGAGGAGTATGTTAACCTTAAAGACCAGGTCGAGAGCTTGATACACCAGGGGCCTCTCAGTCAGTTCACGGTAACACGCCCTCAGCAACGGATACGAACCGAACCTACCAGAAACAACCACCAACATACCCTCATCGACAACCTGCACAACCTAACCAAGGCAATGATCGACCCCCACAACAACTCCGAGCACAAGGCAATCCTACCCCTCTGGTTGGAGAGATCAGAGTTATTGTCGGCAGGCTTGCATGTGGAGGACCATCCTATTCGGCCCAACGAGCAGAACTCAGAAAAATCAGGCAGGGCTCCGATAAAGAAGTCGCGACGTTGGACCGCCCCTTCAAACACCCCAAGCTGTGGATGAAGCCCATTACCTTTACGGAGGTTGATTGTACAGGCATCCGTTACCCCCATGACGACCCCCTCGTTATCTCTACTCTCTTGTCCAATTACAAAGTCAGAGGGGTGCTTGTCAACAACGGTAGTTCTTTAGACATCATCTTTCTAAATGCCTATTGCCAGCTTAAGGTTGGTGAAGAAAGTTTATCCCCTCTCCAAACCCCATTGGTCGGTTTCACTAGGGATAGGGTGACCTCCATAGGCTCCATTAGTCTCCCCATCACCATCGGAGAGTACCTACGGCAGACCACTAAGTTGCTCACTTTCCTCGTCATCGACTACCCCTCTGCTTATAACATCATCCTCGGCCGCACCGCCCTTAACGCTTTTCAAGCTGTCACATCTACGTACCATCTGGCCATGAAATTTCCTACTGACCTTGGAGTCGGCACCGTGAAGGGAGAGCAGACTGTGGTCAGAGAATGCTACATTGCTTCACTCAAAGAGGTCAACCTGAAGGAGACTATGATCATCGAAGGACTTGACGTCAGAGACGAAGACGAGTTAGTCAGAGGGGAACCAGTGGAAGAACTTGTTGAAGTCCCCATCGACCCCACCAACCCGACAAAAACAGCCAAGAACCACAGCCAACTATCCCCCCAAGCAAAGGTTGACCTTACAACCCTCTTGATCGAGTACAATGATGTGTTTGTCTGGACCCATTTCGACATGCCGAGCATTGATCCCTCCTTCATCACTCATCGTCTTAGCATCGAGCCCTATTTCCGACCCTTCCGCCAGAAGCAGCGCATTTTTCACCCAGAACGCAACGCACTTATTGCCTCTAAGATAGATAAGTTATTGGAGGCACAGTTTGTCATGAACGTGGACTACCCCAGATGGCTGTCAAATGTGGTCCTGGTCCGTAAAAACAACGGTAAATAGCGACTCTGTGTCAACTACTCCGATCTCAATCGAGCTTGCCCCAAAGATAGTTATCTCCTTCCTCGCATAGATCTGCTTGTCGACGCCACGACCAAACATCAAATGCTCAGTTTCATGGATGCCTTCTCTGGCTACAATCAAATTTTGATGCACCCGTCTGACCAGGAACACACCTCCTTCATCATTGACCCGGGAACCTACCACTATTGTTTCATGCCATTTGGGTTGAAAAATGCCCGAGCAACTTACCAACGGTTAGTCAATGTCATTTTTCATCACCAGATAGGTCGGAACATGGAAGTGTACGTCGATGACATGCTTGTCAAGAGCAAACTCTCATCTGATCATCTGGCAGACTTGCGGGAGACCTTCGACACCCTACGTAAGTATCAAATGAAGCTGAATCTGGAGAAATGCGCCTTCGACGTCGGATCGGGGAAATTCTTGGGTTTCATGGTCAGTCAACGGGGTATCGAGGCCAACCCCCAAAAGATCAAGGCCCTTATAGAAATGCAGCCACCCAGAACGGTTAAAGAGGTTCAAAGGCTTACAGGCAGAGTCACCGCCCTCAACCGTTTTATCTCTCGTGCAACAGACAAGAGCCTCCCCTTTTTTAAAGTCCTTCAGCAGGCTTTTGAGTGGATGACGGAATCCGAAGAGGCATTTCAACAATTGAAACAGTGCATGGCCAACCCTCCTACTCTCTCAGGCGCTCATGGGTGAGACCCTTTTTCTCTACTTAGCCGTATCAAACACCGCAGTCAGTGCGGCCCTCATCAGGGAGGATGGCTCAGTCCAGCGTCTGGTTTATTACATTAGCTGGGCTCTCACGGGAGCAGAACAGAACTACCCATTGCTAGAAAAAATGGCCTTGGCCTTGGTCATAGCCTCCAGACGACTCCGACCTTACTTCCAAGCTCACTCCATAGTGGTCCTCACTGACCAACCTTTGAAGAAGATAATGCAACAACCAGAGTTGTCTGGCAGACTTATGCAATGGTCTGTCAAGCTCAGCCAATTTGAAATCTCCTACCGACCTCGAACAGCGATCAAAGGACAGGCTGTCGCTGATTTTATCTTGGAATTCACCAATCCCACTCCAATCACGGTCCCCCGCCCAGGCAATTCAACACTAAGGTAGAAGATCTCCACTCTTAGACTCTTAATGTCGATGGATCATCCCGCAAAGGCAGTGGGGTCGATCTTATCCTCACCGCCCCCGAGGGTAGTTATTTCAAGTGTGCTCTCCGTTTCTTGTTCAACGCAAGTAATAATGAGGCCGAATATGAGACCTTGATAGCAGGTCTTTGCCTAGCCAGAGACATTGGTGTAAGCCATATCCAGGTGTTTAGCGATCCTTAACTGATCGTCGGACAAATTATGGGGGAATTCGATGCAAAAGAAGACACAATGCTAGCTTACAGGGATATTGCACTCCCCCTTGTTTGCCTTTTCAACACCTTCCATATCAAACACATCCCTCGGTCGGAAAACTCCAAGGCAGATGAAATGGCTCAATTAGCTTCGGCCGACCAGTCAGACCTTAGCCGTGGCATCCACCTTGAATACCTGGCCCACCCAGCTATTTCGCCAAACCAGCAGGAGGTCCACTTCCTCCAAAATGAACCCGTCTTATGGGCGGCGGACATCCTTCTGTTTTTGACCAGTAGGGAGTTGCCAAACGACAAATAGCAGGTTGCCAAAGTCATGGCCCAGTCGTCCAATTACATCCTCATCAGTGGCCTTCTGTACTAACATGGATTTTCACGACTATACCTCAGATGCCACAATCCTGCTCAAGCGACCTATGTCATGAGGAAAGTCCACGAGGGTGTATGTGGTAATCATTTGGGTGCCAGGTCACTAGCCCATAAAATACTTCACACCGATTACTTCTGGCCTACTCTCAACCAAGATGCCACTGAATTCGTGCTTAAGTGTGATAAATGCCAACGCTTTGCCAACATCCCCCATGCTCTTCCTACGGCACTGATCACATTTTGCAGTCCCTACCCATTCGCCAAATGGGGGATCGACTTAGTTGGCACATTGCCAACCGGTAGGGGCCAAACCAAGTTTACCATCGTCGCCATTAATTACTTCACTAAATGGGTGGAAGCGGAACCCCTCGCCACAATCACCGAACAGAACACAACCCGATTAATCTGGCAGTCGATCGTATGCCGATTTGGAATCCCTCAAGCCATCATCTCAAACAACAGCAAGCAATTTGACAATGCCAAGTTCAAGAAATTTTGTACGGAGCTTCACATTCAACCATGTTTCTCTTCCCCAAGTCATCCCTAAGCCAATCGGCAAGTTGAGGTTACCAACCGTTTTCTCCTAAAGGTCATCAAAACTAAGTTGGAAGCTGTTAAGGGACTCTGGGCTGAGGAATTACCAAACGTACTCTGGGCCTACCGCATTACTTCCCGAACCCCCACTAGGGACACCCCATTTCGCTTAACATACGGCACTAAGGCGGTCATCCCCATGGAAATCGGTCTGCCAACCAAGAGGGTTTTGCACCTGAATCCAGAACTAACTAAAGAATTGCGTCGGGCTGACTTAGACTTGATTGAAAAGCTCTGAGAGACCACTGCTGTCAGACGGGCCTCATATCAACAGAGAATGAGAACACACTATAACCGCAAAGTTCAACCGAGGGAGTTCGCAGTGGGGGACCTAGCTTTGCGTGAAGCCACTATTTCCACCAAAAATCCTGTTGAGGGCAAGCTGGCAGCCAAGTGGGAAGGACCTTACATTGTTAAGGCCAGACCTCGCCCGGGCACTTACCGACTCCAGGATATGGAAGGCCGAGACCTCCCCTACCCGTGGAACGCCGAGCACTTGAAGCGTTATTTCCAGTAAAGTGCCATGTCATATTTTTGTATTGATCAATTGTTGTATGTTCTTTTTGACAATCTACACACTTGGTTATTTTTGTCCTTTTCATACATGGTGTAAATTTGTGATCAATAGGCTACGTCTTAAATGGCAAGAGACATAGAGGGCTGACTAGCAAGAGACGTTCGGTCAGCAAGAGATGTGGGTGACTTTGTCTCCTTATACAAGAGACGTTAGGTTTTTGTCCCCCAACGGCACCCAAGTATAAGGAAACAAAGTCACCCACGTCTCTTGCTGACCGGGCGCCTTTTGCTGGTCGGCCCTCCACGTCTCTTATCATTTAAGGCGTAGCCTATTGATCACAAATTTACACCATGTATGAAAAGGACGAAAACAACCAAGTGTGTAGATTGTCAAAAAGAACATACAGCAATTGATCAATACAAAAAAAGGACATGGCATTTTACTGGAAATAACACTTCAAGTGCTCGACATTCCACGGGTGGGGGAGGTCTCAGCCTTCCATATCCTAGAGTCGGTAAGTGCCCGGGCGAGGTCTGGCGCTTCGATGGCGGTGCGGCCGAGGATGATGTTATAAGCAGAGGGACAGTTGACGACAAGAAAAGTGAGCAACTTAGTAGTTTGTCATGGGTACTCTTCGATGGTGATGGGGAGTTCGATGGAGCCTATGGAGGTCACCCTATCCCAAGTGAAACCGACCAATGGGGTTTGGAGAGGGTACAAACTTTCTTCTCCGACCTTGAGCTGGCGATAGGCGTTTAGAAAGATGATGTCTGAAAAGCTACCATTGTTGACAAGCACCCGTCTGACTTTGTAATTGGACAAGAGAGCAGAGATGACGAGAGGGTCCTCATGGGGGGATGCCTGTGCAATCGGCCTCCGTAAAGGTGATGGGCTCTATCTACAGCTTAGGGTGTTTGAAGGGGTGGTCTAACGTCGCGACTTCTTTATCGGAGCCCTGCCTGATTTTTCTGAGTTTTGCTCGTTGGGCCGAAAAGGATGGTCCTTCACATGTAAGCCTGCCGGCAATAACTTTGATCTTTCTAACCGGGGGAGGGGGGGCAGAGTTGCCTTATGCTCGGGGTTGTTGTGGGGGTCGGTCATTACCTTGGTTAGGTTGTATGGGTTGTCGATGAGGGGTGTGTCGGTGGTTGTTTCTGGTAGGTTTGGTTCTTGGCTGTTGTTGAGGGTGGGCTGCCGTGAACCAACTGAGACGCCCCTGACGTATCAAGCTCTCGACCTGGTCTTTAAGGTTAACACACTCCTCGGTATTGTGGCTGTGGTCCTAATGGAAACGGCAATATTTGGACTAGTCTCGCCGATTAGAAGGAGACCACGAAGATTGGGGCCATTTCAGGAGATAATCTCGTTGGATCTGGTTCAAAACTTGTTCGATGGGGGAATTGAGGGGAGTGTACTGTTTGAACTGGTCGGGCAGTCGGGTAGGTACCGACTGATCGGTTCGAGTAGGTCGGTCGGTACACTAAGGTGTTTACTGTGTGTACTGGGTGGTTCTGGTTTTAGAGTCCTTTTTCTTCTCTCTGGGGGTTGGGTTTTTGGTTATGGAATCTTGCCGGGCGGCTAGAGAATCTTCGGCGTTCATGTATTTTTGGGCTTTGGAGAACAGGATTGCCATGGAGGTTGGAGGGTTTTTGGAGAGGAAGAAAAGGAAATCGGATGATCGTAGACCGGCCATGAAAGTCGTGAGAATGACCTTGTCATCGTTTTCCGCTACATGCAAGGCTTCGGTGTTGAAGCGGGTGATGAAGCTGCGCAGCGACTCCCCCTCCGTTTGATGGATGTTGAAGAGTTGAGTTGCCGGACGCCGCTAGTGCTGGGCACCAACGAAGTGGCTAAGAAAGGAGTCACTTAGGTGCTGAAAAGTAGAGACAGAGTCTATCAGCAACTAACTAAACCACAGTCGGGCCGACCCCTTAAGTGTTACTTGGAAAGCCCGACACATGATCTCATCAAGGAATGCATGGACGACCATAAGGGTCTGGTAAGTCTCCAAATGGTCAACTGGGTCCGCTGTTCCGTCGAAAGAGTCGATCGAGGGCATTTTGAACTTAGGAGGTAGGGGTTTGTCCCTAATGGAGGCAACGAACGGTGAGTTGGCTGTGGTGGAGGGTTTATTCTATATGTTTTACATGACTCCTTAAAGCTGGAGTTTCATGGCTCAGAGTTCTGCATCCCAAAGAGGAACGTTGTTACCACCGAAATGCAATGTCGGCTGGACACTACTGGCCTCTCCCTCAAGGGCAGGTGCTTGGACCAATGGATGTGGGGCCCGAAGTGGCGGGTTTATATCTGGGGGAGGGGGTCACAAGCCCTCCAAGTTAGATGGGTGGGATTGTTAGATGGGATGGTTCAGGGCTCGTTCGTGGTTGGGTGGGATATCTTGAGGTGGTGGAGAAGGCCTAGGAGGGTCTCGTTGAAGCAAAGCATTGATCAGGGCTTAGTTTTGTTCGGCTAGGCAATTAATGCTGTTGGTGAGTTATGTGAAATACTGTGGTGGGTTGGTTGGGTTAGGAGGGTCGGCTTGGGGGTTAGCAACATTGTGTTGAGAAGCCATGGATCTAGTTGTGACCATCCACCTTGGTGGGTGGCAGGTAAGGATTATCGGGAATGGGTCTCCAGCGATAATGAGCACAGTTGCCACACGGAGCAAAAAGGTTCCCACAGACGACGCTAACTAATGAAACTGTGTGCTCCAGATGAAACGGGTCGGATAGATCCACGCTTCCCAAACCGTTGCCTGAGTGTTGAGTCCATAGAGAAACCTGCACAAGAGTTCAACGGGGAATGGGGAGTCCCCCAGTAAACCCTCCGACGAGCAAGTTAGAGAAGTGAGAATGATGGAATATAGAGATAGGGTGGTGATAGAGAACTTAACCTTTTCCTTGTCTTAGAAGCCTACTTATATCCTTTGCTCATCATTTCCTTGTGTCATGTTTGCCGAAAGTCTATGTTGTAGCTTGCCTTGTTCATAGTGAGGCTGTCTTGTTCCGTCGTGAAGGGGTTATTGCAATAAATGCTGCAGGGGAACTCATTAATGGCTGATGTGCGGTGCAATAACTCTGCAGGATCTTTGTCTGCTTATGTGGCTAGTTCTTCTCTTGACAAGTGTCTAGATGCCATTGGTTCTTGGTGTTATGCTAGGTTTCAGTAATGTTGGGCCTTAATGTTTGGATCGTGTATTGGGCTCTAAGTAGAGGGCCAATAGCCTTTGTGGGTCCACCTATATCATTCTATAATAATAATAAAAAAAAATTAGTGATTTTATTTTACAAAACATTTGTGTTATGTATTTAGAAATTTTTTTAAAAATTTTATTCAAGATTTGTAATATATGAACAAAATTCCTCAAAATTTTACTTAAATTTTCATTATATCTAGAATTATTGTTTATCAAAATGCCAAACTTTATAGCTGATTATTGAGTTAATGAAAATTTGTTTGTGAATATAATCCTAGTTTTTTACATAATGGTCCACTATAGACGGAAAGAGAGAGTTGACTAACAAAGATCGAGAATACAAATGACGTAATATTAATTTATTGGCACAAATTTTGAGAGTAAAAAGTCAAATATGATTGGGTAACTTATGCAAATAGTCCATATAGTTTACACGATGTGTCAATTTGGTCTATGTAGTTTCAATTTATTTGATTTTGCTTCTTAATTTAACAAATTGTGTCATTTTAGTCTAATAAATAATGGTTGTTAAGTTATTTTAACAGAAGGTCAAACAATGTGCCAATTTAGTTCATGTATTTTATACAATGTGTTAATTTGATCCTTATAGTTTTAATTTTCTCGATTTCGACAGAGACTAAATTGATACATTGTGGAAAATACAAGGACCAAATTGACACATTGTTTGACTTTCCGTTAAATTAAGTTAACAACCTTTATTTATTGGACTAAAATGACACAATCCATTAAATTAAGGGGCAAAATCCAACAAACCGAAACTACATGGACCAAATTGACACATTGTGTAAACTACAGGGATTATTTGCATAATTTTCCCAATATGAGTTTAAGGGATTTGGAGTGGCTGCTATGCGGGACAGCAGCCACTATTGTGGAGTCAAATGGGTGTATTTCAAAATCTATTTTGATAATTCGAATAGTTCACATTTTAAAACACATCAAGTAGAATATACTTACAAAAAATTAAGTTAATCGGATATTGTTTATCCTTTTATCTACTCACATTTGTATTTATTTTAATACTTTAAATTATAATTGTTATTTATTTTTGTAGATACAAATATGAGTGGATAAATGAGTAAACGATATCCGATTAACTTGATTTTTTATAGATATTTTTACTTGATATTTTTTAAAATGTGAATGGTTCGAATTATCGAAATGAGTCTCGAAATATGCTCATTTAGTTGCACAACAGTGACTGCTGTGCAACTCCACACAATAGCCCCTCCAAATTCGATTTTAAGGGGCTGGACGAGTCAATAAATAAACAACCTGGATTGCGAAAAAATATTTAGAAAATTTACTAAATACTAAAAATATATTTTTTTAAAATATAAGAATTTAATACATTTTTCATATTTTTGTGCATTTATTAATTTTTTAAAATATTTTTTTTATAAATATTTTACTTTTTAGATACATCTAAGTAAGGTGCATCTAAATTTTTTTAAAAAAAATTGCTTAAAATTTTAAAAATATTCACAAAAAAAAATCAATTTCTAAAAAATTGAATCTAAAAAATTAAAACTAAACACAGTAAATAATATTTTCAGAATGTTTTCATTTTTGTATGAAAATATTTTCAAAAATAAAATTTTAATGTTTCTAAAATGTGATTTTCAAAAAACAATTTTTCAAAGCAGGTGGTTATAACCGTCAAAGCAGGGCTATCTAAAAAAAAACAAAAAAGCAGGTGGTTATAATAGGAGTTTTTTTTATTATTATTTTTTAATATTCTAAAAAACAAAATAATTTATAGAATTGACTCACTTTTCAAACTATTTAAAAAAACTAACATACTTTTTGAAATCACATTTTTAAAATACGATTTTGAAATTGAAATTACATTTTCAACATACAATTTCATCTTGAAATCGCATGTTAAAATTGTATTTACAATGACATGGTGAAATTTCATGTTCAACATGTTAAAAATGTAATTTTCAATTTCAAAATCACATTTTAAAATTGCATGTTCAACATGAGTTGATAGGGGAATGTTTTGGGAAGTTATTAAAAAGTTAATTTTTGGCTTTTTATTAAGTTTTTTGATTTTTTTTAAAGTGATTTGAAAAATTAATAAAAAATTGCTTTTGATTTTTTTTAGTTAATATTTATTTATGATATCACATCATAATAAAATAAGCAAACTATTCCATCTAATTTAAAAAAATTTACATTTTCACCTATGTATACTCCTAAATAATACAAAGGATATAATTGTAATTTTATATGTAACTTTTTTTCACCTTGCCAGATGATTTCTTGCTAAAAAAGCCAATGTAACCTTTTTTTTCCCCCAAGCTACAAACGCAACTTTTTACCATGTTGCCAAAGGACCACGAGGTAACAGTCTGCGTGATCTAAGATCGCGAATTCAAAATCTATACCAACATCTTTATAGTCTTTGATTGAAATTAAGGATGAGGAGTAGGTTCTTTAACATCTTCTCCCAAGTTGACTTGTAAGGTTGAATTAAATGAATCTGAACTTAAAAGTTTTCAGGTCATTGGAAAAAAAATGAGTTTGATTGCGAAAAGGTTACATGATAAATATCACTGGTTAAATTAATAAAAAAAATTACTTATCCCAATAATTTTCCTATTAAATGGTAAAAAATTGGATTTCTTATTCCAACTCATTACTTTAACTATCCATCATGAACTCAACAACACCGGAAAAAAAAAAAAAAAAACAAAACAAAAACAAACAAACAAACAGACACTTACTAATTGACTTTGCCTGTAACTAAAATTTTAATTGCACCCACTGATAATGTGGTTTTTTTTGGTCACTCATGGTTAAACACGATTGTCCTTATTTGATCAATTTTAACCTCCGTTGAATTTATCTAATCTCTTCAAACAAATTTAGAAAATTTGAACCCCGCAATGCTTGAATACCTTAGAAACCATCATTACCTTAAATTTTCTTACACAAAATCCATTTAATCCATGTGATTTTAGACTAAAGTCTAACACTAATACGGTTAACGAAAAATATGAAATAACCTTAATATCCTTCTATCTTTCTTTTTCTTTTCCTTTTTATTTTCTCATTCTATTTGTTCTATTATACAATTAATTTAATTTAATGACATAATTTTTTCTAACTTCTTAACTCTATTTCTAATTCTCATATTACATTATAAAAAAAATTTAATGTATAATATAATATAATAAAATAAATACATATATATAACTGTAAGTGTATTTTATATTTATACACAGTGCATACGTATAGTACATATATACAAGTTAGACCTAGCCATCTATCATATGCCAAACCCAAATTCAAACCCAACAAACTATAGACACTCTATTTTTGACCGTCCTCAAGACTTGGACGTCATCGTTTGAACACTTGATGATCATCCATGTTTGTATTCGTTTTGAGCGTCTGAAGTTCTTGGCGAAGTGCCTTGCCTTCGAATCTCTCAACTTGTCTGTTTTGTGCTTGGTTGTGGACTAAGAGCTTGCAGACCTGCTTCTGGGGAAGAGAGTGGCCTGCCAGCCAGCCCTAAAACCCATCGGCCACGTTAATGGCTGGTAGGCCACTAATGGTGGCCGACAGCCATTTTTCTGCCTTTTCAGATGTTTTGTGTGCCAGCTGGTCCAGCTGTTGCACACTGAGTGTATCATCCATACACGTGTATGGATGGATTCAAACAAGCTCTTAGCTTGTCAAGGAAGCTTTTGAACATATTTTTCTATATAAGGGGAGGTCCCTCCCCCTTGTTTGGGGTTACAAAATTTTCTGAGCTAAAATATCTCTCTCTTTCTAGAATTCTCTCTCTCTCTCTCTCTCTCTCTCTCTCTCTATATATATATATATATTGTTCTTGAAAGTGATTTTTCTTCATATATTTGCCTACAACCCCTTAACCAAACACCCCTATCTTGGAGCTGAGGTTTCTTAAGGCTTGTTTGGAGCTCCTAAAACTATTTTTGGCTCAGAAGAAGGCCTGTTGTGCTGCTATGCTTCAAGGGTAAGAACTTACCCCTTTTAAGCTTTATTTTGGTTTAGTGTTTGGCCATCTTTTTACACTATTTTGAGGCTGGTTTTAACCTTAAAAAAACTATGATTTTAGGGTTCTAAAAGGTTGGTTTGAACCTTGTGTGGTTAGGTGTTGGTTCCCTCCATTTGCTCTTTGGCTTGTAAGCCTTTTGAGCCTTCTTTCAAGAGCTTTTGAGTCCATCCTTTTTGGCCTTAAAACCATTTAATTCCAAAGGAATTTCAGTGGTAGAAAGTTTGTTTTGTGGTCCAAAATAGGAGGGGGTGGCCTCCCCTCCTTGTTTCTCTATGCCATGCCTTGTTAGCACTACAAAATAGCATATTTTTGTGACTTGTGTTAGCTTACTTCAAGTATGTTTTTGTGACTTTTTAGACCTGCTCTAACTCTGTTTTTGGCTGGGTCAGTCACTTGTTGCTTGCATCTTACACTTGTAGTGTAATTATGCTTACTAGCTTAACATGCTTGATGTTTTAGCCTATTATTCTAGCATGTGTTGGCTCCACTCCAGCATGTTTTTGGCTTTGCTTTGACATGCTTAAACTCTATTTTGAGTGGTCTTGGTCCCTTGAGACTTGCTTTGTATAGCTATGGGGTAGTTAGCTTCACTAGTTTTGTGTTTCAAGGCCCTTTAACATGCTATGCTTGTGATGTTTGCATGTCATAGCATCATTTCACACATGATTTCAGTGCATGTAGCCTTGTCACACTCTCACATATTCCACTCTTTCATCACCCTTGAGAGGTGTGCTTTATGTCTTGTGTATGAGCCAATACATGAACATGATTTTCTCGCTTTTCATGCTACCATCTCAGTACATTTTGGCCACTGTTTTGGCATGTTTGAGGTCTGTCCAGAGTTGGTTTGGCCGTTTGGGCTCGATGTTGCATGGTTCTAGTGTAAAGCTCTTCACTAGTTTTAATGCTTAAGTCTCCTAACATGTTGTACATGAGTTGTTTGCATGTTAGAGTATTATTTTTCATGCCACTTTAGCACTAAAATTCTACCATCTCCCACATTTCTTCACTCTTGATTTGTTTTGAGGGTTGGTTGGCCTTGGGTTGTGTTTAAACATGAGTTAGAGTTTGTGCTCAAATGGCTTTAACCCTCTTATGAGGGTTTCTCCTAGTCAAAGGCATGAACTCTCTTTTATGTTTTAAACCATCTTTTGGTTGACCACCTCTCCAGTTACAGGACTTTTCACACTGGACTTAACCGGTTAAAGGACTAATTGGTAAGCTAAAATGTGTAAACAAGAAATGGACCAAGTAAAACATGTGCAAGATAAGCATTTGTGTTGTATTGCATGTGTTTGGATTGGACGTTAATCCAAACACAAGAAATGTGGGACGTTTCGTACTCAAAGTGTTGAAACGTGTCACATTTCTTGGTCGCCAACACCCTTGATCATGCATGATAGGGTGAAGGCTCTTTGAGTCTAGTTGTGCATTCATTAAGCATGGTACAAGCTTGGTTCTTTGGTCACCATGCATTGAAAATGCTTGGTTGGTGGCTTGAGAGCTAGGTGCTACACTCCTTTGAGCTTGAGACATGATAAGGAGTGCAAAAGTACACACATTTTCTTGCAAATACACTACCATGCCTTTGTTTGCTCTCTGCTGCAGCAAAAGGAGGAAATTCAGGGAAGCAGTGGCCGATCGGCCATCAGTACTAGTTGACCGGCCATCAAATCATTCAACCGACCACCAGAAGGGGCCGATAGCCACCAAGCATGGCCGATCCGCCATCAGTGTGTCCTTGAGATCAAATAGAAGCAATCTGGAGGTTGGCACAGTTTTCAGAGGTCCAAAGATGTGCAAATAGAGGCATCTTAAGGCAAGGCAGTGGATTTTCGGGAGGACGCAACCAAGCATGCATGTCTTCCTCGCCCGCGAGGCCATCTTTATCGCTTTATTAGCTAGTTGTAATTAATTACATGTGCTGTAATTAATTTAGCTTAGTTCATTTTGTAATATTTTAATTAGCTTAGATTAGCTAGTTATTCTATTCGGTTCATAATTAATTATCTAAGTTAGTTAATTAGTTGGTTTGTAATAAGTAGCTTAGCTTAGATTAGCTTAGCTTATTTATTCGGACCCTCCTTCGCGAGGGCAATGTTGTAATAAGTGTGCGTGTGTGAGTGCGTGTCTTCCAACCCCACGTCTTTCTCCTTTTTATTTACCCGCTTTCGATGGTTAGATTAGGGCATATTTTGATTAGCACACCTTATGCTTGCATGTTTTCATCATTCATTTGTATTGCATGCACCGGGCTCGGCACATCATCCAAACCGCATTGTATTTCAATACCTCTTTGAATACATGTATCAAATTGTCGCATTCATATGCCATCGTAGATAGCCGAGCCTATTTAGTTGCATATTGCATGTGTTGTATTAGGCACTTAATATAGTTAGGGTCATGTATTGATTTCTAACTAGTTCTCTGTTTTGGCTCGGAGTACACTGTAAGTGTTTATGCTTTAGTATACTTGCATGAATGTGAGTATTGCCATGATAGCATGCTTACCATGAGGCTATTTGCTTAAGTGATTAACTGCATGAATGCCTGTGGATGAAGGCTTTATTGCTTGAATTGAAACAATTCATCAAATGTGAGTTTTAATCTCACTTTACGAAGTGGCAAATCATCATTTCTTTAAGCCCACTTGAGGGTGGCAAATTCGTGCTTTAGCCTACTTGCGAGTAGCACTTTCAAACCATTTTTCGAAAACAAACATGAGTTGACTTGTTCCAATTCTTGTGATTTAGTCTATACTTGCATGCTGTGCGCATCACATAGTAATGTTAGATTAATAACCGGAATAAGAACACATGTGTTTATCAAACAACATATCATGCTTAGTAGAGGCCGATCCTTCAATCGGGCGAGCGGGAGTGCTCATTCCATGACCTTCCCCCCTCGTACCCAAGTTCCCGAGCCGAGGCAACTTTGGTGATGACGGACACATGGCTTTTGGCAGGAGTCAGGGTTTCCTAAATTTTTCCTAAAATAAAATATTTAGGTGGTGACTCTGTAATCTGGCAAAGCAGTCCATTTTTTGCATTATTTGATTGAAAATCGATTTTCCCAAAACGTTTGCCGGATTTGGACTCTTTGGTGATTTATCAGTCTTACATTGCACTTTGTGAGATTAGATTCAGAACCGTCACAGGAGTCCGAACTGTAGTAGCAAGACCCAATCCGCGCCCTCTTCAAAAGGGGGATGCGCGGAGGAAGTTCGGGCGGTCTACACCAACATAGACCATCTCCAACTCTTACTGACTTTTTATCAAATTTGAATTTGATAAAAGAGGTTCTCTTTTTCTATTTCAACGTTGGCATCAAATCCATATCAATTGAGGGGAAAATAAAAAATTTCATCAAATCGAGCCTGCATTTATTCTTTCATCAAATTTTAGAGATGGTTGTTAGTGGATGACTGGCTAGACGACCTCTCCGACAACCGGATTCTCAACTGAATTTAATGAAAATTTACTTTTCACTGGATGATCGATAGATTTGATGAAAACCATTGGAGTGCATCGTATTAGATTAAATTTTTCATCAAATTCTTATTCAATTTTGATGAAAAGTTTGATAAATTTACTTAGCCCCATTGTTGCTGCAACCCACCCTAATCTAACCTGTTTTCTCATCCATTTGAAAAGCACTACAACCCCTATTTCTCATCACCCTTCACTTCCCTTTTGCAAAATCAACCTCCTGTAAACATCTCATCCTCTCTTTTCCCCTTCTAATTGAGGCTTCAATTAATTGGATTTAACCATGTCAAGATCAAGATTAAGGTAGTCATGGCCCTAAACTATTAAGGCTCCCCCAATGGTAAGAGTCTTGTCAGCTTCAAGAATTTTGTGGGATGATGCTGGGAGAAAAACACTAGTCGCAACAGATCCTTTCCATCCATGAGTGCTCTCAAACTGCAAAAAAGATAAAAGGGGTTATAAGGTGGATGGTGAAGAGGAAAGAGTTGCAAGGGAGGTGGCTGGTGGCAACATGTGGTAGTAAAGAGGTGGCTAGAGGTATAGGAAAGGGTGGTTAAGGTTAGGGTTAGGGTTTTTAAGAGTTAGGGTTAGATTTTAGTGATGTGAAGCGAGAAGAAGTGGAGAAGCTTGTGAGGGAGTTGATGGAGGGTGAGAAGGGGAAAAAGATGAAGAAGAATGTCGTGGAGTGGAAGAAGAAAGCGAAGGAGGCGGTCGGAGCTGGTGGTTCATCATCCCTCAACTTGGATAAATTATTCAGTCAAGTGTTGCCACCAAATAGCAGCAAGTAATTTGATGCAATAAATAAATAATAAGTAATTTATTCCAATCAACGATTAAAGATGCAACAACAAAAATATTGAGTTTTGTAATGTGTGGCTGGAGTTCATTGATGTTTTGTTGGTGAATCATTTCTTATAAATTGGGTTAAATTTAGCTAACACAGACTATCCTAAGGTTAGGATCCACGACTGTGGTGACAACACCAAATGTCTTTTTTTCACGTTCCAAAAAAAAAATTACAATAATCAACAATTCAATTGCGATAGTAAATAAATACTCCTTCCTAATAAATTTAGCTTGTATGAGCTAGCTCTCTCTCATTTTTCAAATCCTTTTTCTTTGTTACATTTGGAAGAATTTATGTAACCACCATTTGTTGGTACAATGATGAAGAATATTATTATTATATGCATGTAATATTTTGTGGAGTATATGTTAAAATATTTGTGGGTAATATGAAATGTAGGTTGAATTGAATTTATACTTAAAAAGTTAGAATTAATATTACTTAAATTAAAATAATAGAGATTAAAGTAAAATTTTAGTTAAATTATAATGGTTTCACAAATTGAAACACCTTTTATATATTAAGAATCAATTTGATGCAATTTAAATATTGAAAATCAAATGAATACAATTTAAATATTAAATTAGAATAACACAAAACTCAACTTTATAGACTAAAAGTATAATTAATCCAAAACTAATCCACACTAATTTACTAATTTTGAGCTTGTTTGGCATAAAAGAGCCCCAAGTTTTTTGCTAAAATAGCTACAAAAAGATAAAAATAGGTTTTTTTAGCATAATAAGACAAACCATCACATCCAAACCATAATCATTTTATTTTTTCTCTCACAAAAGTCACAAAATCCAAAAGGTCGATCCCAAACGAGATTTTTTAGCCCCGAACTAACCAAAAAGTCAAAAAGCCAACCCCATATCTCAAACGAACCCAATACAACTTGTGTTGTGTTAAATTTTTTATCACTTGTCTTATAATTCAGATCTATCACATGGAAGATAAACAAACGCACATGTATGTTATCTATCACATGAGTAATGGGTTGTTCAAAGAAAATGTTATTTATGTAAGTTTGTTCGAAGTCACATGTATCTATGCGTAATGGGTTGTTCCCAAAAAATATTGTTTTTATTGATTCGTTGGAAGTAATGGATATACGTGATGATACATTATGTTCTATTTTTATGTATAGATTGGTTGGGAGCCAAACAATGAACAAGCAATTTGTTATATTGGTACTATTTATATTAGCATGTGATCTGTATTATGCATTCGATAACTTATATTATGCACAAGATAAAATAATATGTTACTTGTAAAAAGAAAATGATAGTTATATTTTTGTTTTCCTTTTATATCTTGTCAAAAAAAATATATATATTTATAATTTTAAGGGTTGTATAAAATTATGGAAAAATAAGTTTGATATGAAAATAGTTTAATACTGTGGACTTGCCTTTTTCTCGCGCCCCCGGCCTTTCGGAAAAGGGTTTGAAAAGAAAGGCCCTCACAGTTCGGACTCTATCCGTGGTTATGAATCTAGTCTCACAAATATAATGTGAAACTGATAATCACCAAAGAGTCCAAATCTAGCAAATCGTTTTGGAAAATTGATTTTGAATCAAATAATGTCAAAATTGGACTGCTTTGCCAGATTACAGAGTCGCCACTTAAATATTTTGTTTTTGGGGAAATTTAGGAAACCCTGACTCGTGCCAAAGGCCACGTGTCCGTCATTACCAAAGTGGCCTCAGCTCGGGAACTTGGATACGAGGGGGGAAGGTCATGAAATGAGCACCCCCGCTCGCCTGATCAAAAGATCAGCATCTACTAATCATGATATGTTGTCTTATAAACCTCATGTGTTCTTATTCCGGTTATTAGCTAACTTTACTATGTGACGCACACAAGCAAGTATAGACTAAAATCGCAAGAATTGGAACAATTTAACTCATGTTTGTTTTCGAAAATAGTTTGAATTTGCCATCCTCAAATGGGCTTAAAATGCGGATTTGCCACCTCAAGTGGGCTTAAAACATGATTTCACCACTTTGCAAATTGGGCTTAAAACATACATTTGATGAATTGTTCCAATTTGAGCAACAAGCCTTCATAAGCATTTATGCAGTTTAACATTTAAGCACATAGCCTCATGGCAAGCATGTGAAACATGGTAATATGGCAATCACACTCATGCAAGCATGCTAAAGCGTAAAAGCTCACCGAGTACTCCAAGCCAAAACAAAAGCTAGTTAGAAATAATGCATGATCCTGACTATACAAGATGCCTAATGCAACACATGCAACATGAAATTAATAGGCTCGGCTACTAATATGGCATTTGTAACACTTTGGTGGCATGTTTTGAAACACGTATTCAAAAAATTATTGAATTGACAATGTAGTTTGAATGATGCGCCGAGCCTCGGTGCATGCAAGACAAATGAATGATACAAATAGGCAAGCATAAGGTATGCTAATCGAAAATGATCCCTAATCTAACCATCGAAAGCGATTAAATAAAAGGGAGAAATACGTGGGGTTGGAAGACATACACACACACGCACGCACATTTACTACAATATTATGCCCTCGCGAAGAAGGGTCCGAATAAATAACCTAACTAGCTACGCTAATTAAGCTTATTATTACAACATGAAATTAACTAACTTATTCTAAGCTAATTAATTACAACAAACCGAAATTGAAGAATTAGTTACACTAACTAATTAAGTACAACAATTGAATTGAATAATTAGCTACGCTAACTAATTAAAGTTATTAAATGGCCTCGAGGGCAAGGGAGGTATGCATGCTCGGTTGGCTTCCTCCCGAAAATCCACCGCCTTGCCATTAGACGCCTCTGTTTGCACTCGCTTGAACATCAACAGTGCTGCCAACTTCCAGAACATCTCTGCTCCAACTTAGGAACACATTTGTGCAAAATTTCATTTCTGGCCGGTCGAACACAAATGGTGGCTGTCGGTTACCATTGGTGGCCGGTCGGCGATTGCTGGTGGCTGGTCAGCCACTACTGGTGGCCGGTCGGCCACCTCTTCCCTGGACTTCTCTTTTTTGCTCTTAAAGCACAAGACAATTTCAGGCACAAATTCAAGCTCAAAACCCTTTCTAAGGCTCCAAGAAGACCACCTAGAACCTCAGCTCCAGGGTAGTCAAGATTGATCAAGGGTCTGTGTGCAAAAGTGTAGAGAAAGCTAACTACAAAACACAAAATAAGAAGAGAGAGAGAGAGAGAGAATTTTGATCTAAATTGTCTAACCCTCCAAAATGGGGAGAGACCCCCCTATATATAGAAAAATAAGCTTAGAGCTTGTATTCATCCCTCCATACACGTGTATGGAGATGCACTTAAGTGAACAATAGCTAGCACAGCTGGCAAACAAATATCTGAAAAAGGAGAAAAAAGTGGCTGACCGGCCATCAATGTGGTCAACCGGCCACCACTGATGTCTAGCAGGCACAAGCCATGGCCGATGGACTGTGGGGATGGCCGACAGGCCACCCTCTTCTCCAGACTTGAAGTAACAAGCTTTTGGTCCACAACCAAGCATAAAACAAACAAGTTGAGAGGCTCAAAGGCAAGGCGCTCAGTCGAGAACTTTAGGCACTCAAAACGAACACAAGCGTACAAAGCCCTCGAGTGTTCAAACGATGACGTCCAAGTCTTGAGGACGGTAAAAAATGAGGTGTCTATAGTTGCCTTTCTTTGACAGAACTCGGAAGTCATGAAATGACGGGAGTGAATGTCAAAGCCTAGAGACGACCCATTTTTGACAAGGCCAAAGACTCGGACAAACAAGCAAATAAAACAAAGAACGGTTGTTCCCGCAGGCTGCCTACGTATCCCTTTGCAAGGAATCAAATCAGCATAGTTCTAGGACAAAATGCAAATGATATGCACGATACAAGAAAGAAATGCTACAGCAAACTCATACATAAGCAAGTAAACATAAACCAAACTACATTTCATGCAGAAATGATGTAAGAAAATTATGCAATTTTAACTGCGCCTTACGCATGAAAGGCAAAAAACAACACAACCCTTGGGCGCACCCGAGGCGTGAAACAAGATCTTAATGCGTGGCACACGCAAGTAGAGAGATAGTGTGAACCCAGGGACACACCCTAATGTTCCGAACCAAAGAGAACAATGATAAATATTGAAACACGTCCAAATATTATGTAACCAAAACAAAGTGCAGTATAAGCATTGGAACCCGTCTGAATGCTTCTAACTAAAGCGTCCTAACGTGTCACGCGAGAGGAAAAATGGAGTGGTGCAAACACCGGAGGGTGGTGTAAACATTGGAGCATGTCCCATTGTTTCTAACCAAAACAGGGTGGTATAAGCATTGGAATACGTTCCAAATGCTTCTAACCGGGGGGGTGGTATAAACATCAGGAACACGCCCCAATGTTTCTAACCAAAGCAAGGTGGTATAAGCACCGGAACACGTTCCAAATGCTTCTAACCGAGGGGCGTGGTATAAACATCGGGAACACACCCCAATAATTCTAACCAAAGCAAGGTGGTATAAGCACCGGAACATGTTCCAAATGATTCTAACTGGGGGGGGGGGGGGATGGTATAAATATCGGGAACACGCCCCAATGTTTCTAACCAAAGCAAGGTGGTATAAGCACCGGAACACGTTCCAAATGCTTCTAACCGGGGGGATAGTATAAACATCAGGAACATACCCCAATGTTTCTAACCAAAGCAAGGTGGTGGTGTAAACACCGGGTGTATCCGAGTGTTTCTAACCAAAACAAGGGTTCAATGGAGTTCCTCTGAATGAACCATACATACAATATCGTCTGGTTGCACCATCTTTGAATGAACCGTACATACAATATCGTGCCTGCATAAGAAACATAACAAGTACAATACAATAAGAATGCATGTTCTATGCAAAACGAATAACCATGACACAATGTCAGAGGCATGTTTCATGCACAACATGCAAGGAACAAAACAGAAGCATATTCTATGCAGCGCAAGCGAGAGCATGTTCTATGCAATAGACAGAGTAATGCATATTCTATGCGATAGTAGCCAACGCACAGTCGATGCAACAAGTACGAACATTTTCTATGCGAATGTAAGAGCATGTACAAGGCAATACAATACATCATGCATATCCTATGCAAACATGAGAACATGTACAATGCAATACAACACAACATGCATATCCTATGTAAAATGACAACGACGCATCTTTAATGTAACATGCATATTCTATGCAAACATGAGAGCATGCACAATGCAATACAACACAACATGCATACTCTATGCAAAATGACAACAATGCATCTTCAATGCAACATGCATATTCTATGCAAACATGAGAGCATGCACAATGCAATACAACACAATATGCATACTCTATGCAAAATGACAACAATGCATCTTCAATGCAACATTAGTGAATGCACGTTCCATGTGAGAGTAACAAATGCATGCTCCATGCTCGACTAAAGTACAAAATGCGTGACACATGCCTTACATATATGACGAAAATATCCTAATGCAACATGTTCAAAAAGCAACTCTCTAATCTCGCGATATACGAAAGGATACGAAAAGGATACGCTTCGACCAATAAGAGTCAAACAAGGATCACCAAGAACACAATTCAAGTTTTCATGAAGAGAACCCAAGCTCAAAAGTAACTTTTCCTTGCACTTCTCAAGAAACAGGGACCAAATCAATGGGAAAACACAAAAATAGGAACATTGGGGACTGGAAGACCACCAGGGAGAAGTGCTGACCACCCATCGGCCACTCCTAGGCACCATTGGCCACAAGAGGAAGCTATCGGCCACTAGTGGCAGCCGATCGACCACAAATGGTAGCTGTCGGCCACCGATGGCAGATTTAGGGCAAAATTGGGAATTCACCTTGGGTCTTTATGTTTACACCCTCACACCTCATTTGCACACAACCCTAAGCCCGAAAATCATCCTCCTCCCTCTCTAGACCTTCATCCTCCGTAGATCCGAGCAATACATGCGTTCTCCAACGTCCTACAAACACTTCCTTCACTAAACCCTTGTAGTTTACCCCGTTTTAAACCGATTGAAAGTTGATTTCGGGGTTTCCTTCTTGATTTTCACCACTCGGGGTTTGTTTTCCCCAAGTTTCTCTTGGATTTGGTGCCATTTCCCGAACTCCATCCTTTTCTTCTATTTTCTCATTCCGAGAATTGACTTTTGTTGACTTTTGGCATTCCCTGCCCATTTTCCACATTCTTGACCGCTTTCTCATCTTTCCTTGAGATGGAGGATGATATCCTACATGATGGAGCTTCTCTAGAGATGGAGGTGGATCTAGAGTTTGAGCCACTGCCACTCAGCACTCGATCTTTTGACCCAACGACGTACCATCCCGAGATACACATGCTACCGCCCGATAACATTCGTCAGTTCAGGGGGTTTGCACGAGGCGCGCCAGAGGACCTCTTACTGTGTGAGCCGAAGTCACATTTATCTCATGGCGCCTCTGAGGTATACACTTCTTCTTCATTTTCCGCATTGTACGTTGCATTTCTTGCATAGCTCACACTGTCTTTCATCTGTTCATCACAAACACATTTATGCGCTATATTTCTTATACTTCCTTGCATCTGCTTGTCTCGAACATACTCTTGCACTGTATTTCTTACAATGTTTTTCATCTGCTTGTCCTGATCACGGGGGGATTCATACGCCATCCGAGGATACGGGACCACCTCCGTGAGGGAGTGGTACAGGGAGCTCCCTGACGATGTTCGCCACATCATTGACGAGGCCAGCTTCAGCTCATTCTGTATAGGGCTTTCACGCCTCATAGCGAGCCGGCCTTTATTGGGTACCTTGGTAGAGATGTGGTGGGATACCACCAATTCCTTTCACTTCTCTACCGCAGGGAAGATAACGATGACTCCCTTTGACTTCTCTATGCTCACCAGCATAGAGGTGGGGGGTCATTCGATTCCTTATGACACTGATATGGGTGAGTGGAAGGCCGCTCAGATTTACCTGCCAGGGATTCCCCCACCCATCTCCCGATCAGGGATAGTTCGATACTCTTGGTTCGCAGACCACTACAGAGGGACGGCACCAGCAACCCGAGAAGAGACCGAATAGTATGCCCTAGGTTTCTTGATGTTTCTGTTTGGCACTACCCTGTTCGCCGACCGAGCGAACACCATCGGGTTATACCTCATGAGCGCCCTGGTGGATCTATCCCATGTCCGACTCTACAATTAGGGTGGCACTGGCTTGACCACCTTATACGGATACATGAGCTCGACCTCCCGCAGGAGCAGGCATCTGATAGGAGGCTACTGGAGGGCCTGGGAGGTACGCCTTACTTTTCTGTTTTGCATTTCTTATTGTGATTTCTGCTTTGCATTCTTTGTACACTATACTCACTGTATATTGTACACACACAATCTGCTTTCTGCTTTATCTACTCTATACACTGCACACACACTGCTCGCGCTTTCGACGGTATACTCAGACATCGCACATACATCAGAGCATCAGATACACATAATCTGTTTTCTGCTTTGCATACATTTGTCTATTGTATACTCACTGTTGCCTTTTCGCTCTCTGCAGCTATGGGTGTACGCCTACTTTCCGAGACTTGCCCTAAAGCTAGAGGTAAAGATGCCACATGTTATGCCGTACTCTCACTGGTATGATGGGAGATGCCAGCGGAGGTCCCGGGAGTCCTTCTCATTCTTCCGTCGATACTTCGATACTGTGACCGCAGGTGAGGTAACTCAAGCTTCTCTGCTATTTCTGTTTTCCTTTGATTCTACCTCATATCGCAATATCTGATGATAGCTAACAATCTACACACTCTCTATTTGCAGATTACTTGGTAGCCCAAGGCGACGATACCTGAGGGAGTCAAGGATCAGTTCGCTGGTGCCCGAAAGGCTTCTCGCTTCCGGATCCTGCTCGAGGGCCCGATTTGTCGGGCATAGTTCCTAGGAGAGCGATTCTTGCGCTAGACCATCGGCTTGCCCGAGCCGATAGTTCTGATGCCGCCTCCAACATACATGAGAGCCACAAAGAAATACACCTTCCAGGAGATGATTGATTTCACCCGAGGCTGGGACGCCAACTTCTGAGTCGAGGGTGATTACACAGCTTTCATCCAGACATACCTTATGCCACCCTTGACCTGCGCCTGTGGAGGTGAGGGGGTGAGGGCTCCAGCTGTGGGAGAGAGAGGTAGAGGGGTCGGGGCAGCCAGGATCCATAGCAGGAGAGGCTCTGGGATGGGACGGAGGACTGGGTGGCCAGAGCTGCCTACCACACTCATTTATCGTCGACATATCGGGGAGGCTTGCCAGATTCCCATTGAGCTCGCACTAGCCGGACATGAGCTTGTCGAGGTTCGAGGCTCGACTCCAGTATGTACCATACTTTACATTTTGCATATTTACTTCATTTTAGTTATGCTTTATAGGACACTAATCCTCTCAACACACTTGCAGGCACCCATAGAGTACATTGGGCAGGCCCTCGAGCTAGTGGTTTCCCTGATGGAGATGGTACAGAGGAGCATGAACTTGCTCAGCCTCTACAAGATTCCAAAGATATATCTCAAGATTTCAAACATAACTGCTCCACACTACCTTCGCTCGACATCTCAGACTCAAACATTGCATTTAAACACTGCACACAAATACTGATTTCAGACACTGTATTTGATACTGCACCGCACTGAAACACTGCATTCGATATTGCACTCAGACACTGCATTTGATATACACCACGACTAATGTATTTGACAAACTGTCCTTTTCAGGTCCCAGGCACATTAGACATTCTAGTGGGAGCTGTAGCAGGACCATCAGCACCTTCTCCGGCAGTAGGAAGAGAGAGACGAGAGGTTCCAGCTCGTAGCCGAGGTAGAGGTAAGGGCACCCGTAATAAGAGTGGCCCTTCAGAGCCCGTTCTGGACGAGGAGACAGCGAGTCCACAGTCAGAGTCATCTGAGGACGGAGAGGGCGATGCTGGCTCCGATTCTGAGGGCGGAGATGATGCTGAGACTGGTTTAGCAGCTAGCTCAGACTCGGGGGCCTCCAACAGCGGCGCTAATTGGGATAGTTCTGAATCCATGCCCAAGAAGAGGACGAAGAGGGCCTCTCAATCCTGAGGTGGATGGCACTGATCTAGATGTTTTTGCTTAGTCACTTTTTGCTTCTTCTTTTTTTTAGCTAGTAGTGTTAGCACATTGTACAGTTTTATTTTCTTAAAAACTTGTACCCTTTATGTAAAAGGAAACCGTGATTGAAATGAAAAATCAGCTTTTGATGAAAAAGTGTTGTGTTTTACATTCTGAGCATCGTATTGCACTATTATACACAAAAACGGGATTTGATGGAATTTGAACATTGTACACTGTATTGGAAACTTCTTAATCAGGTAATGAACCGACCAACACATAACAACAAAGTAAAGCAACTCAATGAACAACTAATGTAGCAACTCGATAAACAAAACAACAACTCGATAAGCAAAACAATATCAATACAACTCGATAAGCAACAACAAAACAACTCAATAAACAAAGAGAAACAACATAAAAAACGACTTAACAAAACTCTTACAACAAGGTGGCAAAATGCACCAAGAGTAGAACAAAACACAGGTGCTCAGTGGTCCCAACACAGAGGAAAGCCATAGGAATTATGTCGGCTATAGGCAGAGGTTATCGGCCACCAAAAGTGGTTGTCGGCCACTAGCACTGGCTGGTCGGCCACCAACACTGGCCGGTCGGCCACTAGTGTAGGGAACCTCCAGATTGCTGCCACCTGTCTTCCACTTAGCACCTTATCTTCTACAAAAGTTGACATTTCGTAGTTTCTTCATTCCAGCTCTATTTTTGCCACAAATGGAGCCATTCTTCACTGAAAAACTCTCACTTTGGATTGCAACTCTGGATGGCTCGGAAAAGGTGAATTTCTGGGGTTTCGGGATAAATGTACTATTCCCGCTAAGTCGTACCCCACTGTGTTTTTGTTCCTTCATGCCGCAGCTAAATTTTGGAACCCGGTTACACATGTTTTTAACTTTGGGGGGCAAGAGCTATGCCCTACGGTTGAAGAATTCCAACTTTTGATGGAATCCTGGCGTGACAAGGAAATCCTGCCCCGGTCTCGTTTCAGCCACGTCTAGGCTTTAGGACAGATGTGCGGGTTCACTTTACACAATGCTCGATCTTTGGTTTACAACGGAGAACTAGACATTCCCAGTCTCATTCATCGGTTTTCTGATGCTGGTGACCGTGGCGACCGTCTTTGGAAAGGTTTTCGGAAGCATACCCTTTGCTTGTATATGTTGGCTCATTTCCTGCTTGCCCTGGCTTCGGAGGGTCTAGCATTTGCTTGATCGAAGTAGCCCAAGGCTTGAAAGAGGGCAAGAGCTGCATTGGCTTGGCATTGGCTGAGACTTTGATGGGCTTGGATGCTTTCCATCGCCGGGAGACAACCAAGTTCGCAGGAAGTCCACCACTCTTGTAGGTAATGTTTCCCATCCTTCTGACATGTGTTTCTCACATCACTCGGCCCTCAAGCTCTGTTTTTCTCTCAAAAACCCTTTCTCACTTTTCTCTCCACATACGCCTCTCTATTCTTTAATCTCTCTTATTTTTCATCCCTTCCCAGATATGGCTCATGGATAAGTTGAAAGTAGTGGACTCTTGCCTTGCATGTTCAGCGCGCGGTTATTTCTTTCGCCAACGGATAGTTGATTTCCCGAATGAGGGATGGTGGTGCCATTGGATGTGCCACAGGTCTGCTGCTGACATTACTTGGCGTTGCTCCTGTTTTGATCTTCCCAAGATGAGCTACAGCATGTCTCAACAACCTAGCATTCAGTTGATTGGCTTGACACACTGTGTTTTCTACTTTCTATTTCGGTTCAGGCGTTAGTTTGGACATGACCGGACTTGCCCAGAAGAGGGGGTGAAGTACCCGACTTCATTTCCGATCTGAGGTTCACAACCTGCTCGATATCCCACTGCTTGGAGGACACGAGAACTTCTGGCTCCTGCTCCCAATTTCAGTTGCGCCTTCTCTAGCGAATGCATAGCTTGGCTTGAAGATGAGGCGCAAACCGGGCCTACTTTAGCATCTGAAGCTTCCACAAGCTCTAGAAGGGGACGCAGAAACACCTGACTCACCTGTGCCCCAAGTTTATTGCTTTGATCTAACTTTCAAGTTTTCCTTTTGAATGTAATAAAAAGCAACTTCGATTTGTATCAAGAGGTAGAGAACTCTGTATTGAAATCAATGAAATTGAGGGTTATGGGCACTGAAAATTTTCCTGTTAGTCCAAAATTGGTCTAAGCTGTAAAATGATTAATTTCAATAAAATCAACTTTTATTAAAACTTTTCAAAACCATTTTTGATAAGGATCACAACTGGACACACCCGGAATCTATCCTTGAGATGTACAATCCCAAATTCAGTAAACGAAAAGTTGCCATTTGTTTGAATAGCACTGCACTGTATTGTTAACCAGCTCTCATAGTGAATACCACCGAACTCTTGGATGCAGAAAAAACAAAGATGACCAGAACAATCTCATGAACACAGTTGATTTGGAAGTGTTTATGGTTGGACTTCAGAATGAAGTTGCCTACGTATCCCGAAAACGGGAATCAAGCCTTACGTAGTTCAGTTTGGGTTCACTCGGGTATTAACACTCTCCTTTTGCGCTCTAACTTTTGCCAAGGCCGCCCTTTCTGGGTTTTCAACCTTATGAGTTCAGTTTTTCTTATTTCAAATTTTTTGGTGCTCTACCTTTTGCCTAGGTCGCCCTTTCGAGTTTTCGGCCTAGCGAGCCACTCAAGGGTAGTATTTCTTTAACTTGTCCATGTTGATTGGTTGGAAGAATTCGAGGCCATCTAGGTCCATAAGAATAACAACTCCACCCGACAAAATAGATTTGATGATATAAGGACCAGTCCAATTAGATCTGAACTTGCCCCTAGGGTCATGGATGGGAGCTCTGTTGTCTTTGAGCATCAAATCTCCTTCATTCAGATTCCTGGACTTCACTTTCTTGTTGAAAGCCCTGGCGATTATGCGTTAATAACCTTGGACATGGTATAGTGCTTTCAGCCTCCTTTCGTCAAACAACATTAGTTCCTCAAACCTACTCTGCTGCCAATCCACTTCTGCTATCTGGCACTCAACCATAAACCACAATGACGGAACCTCGACTTCAATCGGCAGAACAGCTTCCATCCCATAAACCAGAGAATACGAAGTTGCCCCAATAGATGTCCAAATTGAAGTCCTATAGCCCCAGAGAGCAAACAGCAACTTGTCTGGCCAGTCCCTGTAGGTTTCCACCATCTTCTGTAAAATGTGCTTGATGTTCTTGTTGGCGGCCTCAATAGCTCCGTTGGTTTGTGGCCGATATGTGGATGACTTGTGAAAAGCCACGTTGTATTTCTCCAACAAGTCGATCACTTCTCTCTTGAAGTGGGAACCATTGTCCGAGATGATCTCATTCGGGACCCCATAATGACAGATGATATTATTCCTGATGAACTTGGCTACGTGCGACGCTTTCAACACTGCGTAGGATTGGGCCTCGACCCACTTTGTAAAATAGTCTATTGCCACCAGGATATACTCATGCCCATTTGACCCATTCGGAGTAACTATCCCAATAACATCAATTCCTCAGATTGAAAATGGCCATGGTGAAGTCATGTTGTATAGCTTCAATGACGGGATGTTCATGCGATTTGCATGAAACTGGCATTTGTGGCATCGCCGAACAAAACCAATACAATCCTCTTCCATGGTTGACCAGTAGTAACCCTGTCTGAGAATCTTTCGAGCTAGCATTACCTCGCTCATGTGCAATCCGCACTCCCCTCCACGGATGGCCTCCATTAAGCGCTTCAACTCTTCTGCATCAACACACAGCTTATGCATTCCCAAATAGCCTCGTTTGTACAATTTACCCCCACAAATGATAAACTGAGCAGCCATTCACCGTATTACCCTTTTATCTTTGGCATTTGCCCGTAGTGGATAAGCCTCCTTCTCCAAGAAGTTCCAAATATCATGATACCAGGGGTTTTGATCTTATACTTCATCTATTGCGGCAATCAACTCGTAGGCCGGCATATACCTCTGTTCAATAATGATCAGACGCATCCGGACTCCTAAAGGGATGTCTATCATGGAAAATAGATTTGATAAAGCGTCAGTGAACCTGTTATTCTCTTTTAACAGATGCATGAAAGTTAACTTCTCAAACCTGGAAACCAGAACATCCAAGGTTTGGTGATAGATTTTCATCCTTTCTTCCTTAACCTTCCAATCTCCTTTTGCTTGAGACACAACCAGGTTCGAGTCTCCAATGACGTCCAACCGTTTTGCCCCTAATTCCAGGGCGGCTTCCAGTCCAGTGATACATGCTTCGTATTCTGCTTCGTTGTTTGATACCTTTAACTGGAGTTTGAAAGCTAAAGGTATGTGGGAATTGTTGGGTGCTATCAGCAACACCCCTATCCCATAACCATATTAGTTAGACGCTCTGTCAAAGTACATAGTCTAAATCTCTTCCTCAACCTGCAGAATGGCCTCATCTGGGAACAAATACTCTACTGCTTCATCCCTTTCCACTGGGTGATCGGTTAGGAACTCCGTCACGGCACTCCTCTTCACAGACTTGCAAGTCATATACTTCAAATCAAATTCAGAGAGAAGAAGCAACCAACGGGCTAGCCTACCCGTAAGAGCTGGTTTCTCGAAGAAATATTTGATGGGATCTAATCTCGAAACCAGAATTACAGAGTGAGCCAACAGGTAGTGCCTCAACTTCCTGGTAACTCATACCAAGGCTAAGCAAGCCTTCTCCAGCGGAGTGTAAGGGGTCTCATATTCTAGCATCTTCTTGCTCAGGTAATAGATGGCTTTCTCCACTCTATCCTCATATTCCTGCATAAGCATGCAATCCATAGTCATATTAGTTATTAACAGATACAAAATCAACGGCTTCCCCGGTTCTGGCGGTGACAACACGAATGGGTTCTGTAAATACTGCTTGATTTGCTTAAAAGTAACCTGGCATCGGTCATCCCATTGGAATTTTTTCCCCTTCTTCAGGAGACCAAATAATGGTTCACAAGTCATGGTTAATTTTGCAATAAACCGTCTTATGAATTGCAGTTTACCCAGAAAGCCTCACATCTCCTTTTCAGTCCTTGGTGGTGGCATTTCTAGGATGACCTTGATTTTGGAAAGATCAACCTCAATGCCCTTTTGTGTAATCAAGAACCCTAGCATCTTTCCTGCTGTGACACCAAAAGTGCACTTTTGTGGATTCAGTCGCAACCAATATTCTCTGATCCGTTGGAAAAATTTCTTCAAGGCAGTGTAGTGGCCCTCTCTTTCCTTGGACTTGACAATCATGTCATCCACATACACCTCAACTTCTTTGTGGATCATATCATGCAAGATCATGGTTGCAACCCGTATCAAGGCATCAATCTCGGCACCAGATCATGGTTTCAAAGATTGATTCCAGGTATCAATCTGGGTGTATTCTCCGAAACTTCTGCTTGACGGGTCGGGCCTCAGGGTCAAGAGGGATCTGGTGCTGTACAATCTCATGATCGATTCCAGGCATATCTTCATAGGACCACGCAAAAACATCTTTGAAATCTTTTAATAAAGCGACTAAGCGCTCGCGTTCCTTCGAAGACAATGTAGACCTGATATGGACCAAACACGGATCCTTCTAAGTACCTATATTAATTGAAATAATTTCATCAACCAGGGGTTTTACAAACCTTTCATCCTCTCGATCAATCAAATGTTTCAAAACCAGAGGAATTCCTTCCTTGTCGTTTTTATCAAAATTTTGAAAGTCATGATCGATACAATATACAAGTGGCACAAAAAAGTACTCAGAAACAGCAGTGGTACAATTCTCATTCACAACTTCTAGCTCGTCCAATTCCTCGGTTACAACCGACTCAAAAGAAAAGGAAAAAGACGACCTGGAAAAAACAACGGCATCCGAGTTATCAACCCCAGGAATACCAGACTCTGACTCAGAAGAACTAGAATCTGATTTTAACTCCACAAACTCTGTGGAATCAGATTCTTGTTCACTACCTGATCCAGAATTGCTGGACAAAAAGCCCTCCTCAAACTGCCAAACGAGGGAGGGTGCGATAAATGCATCTAGAATACCACCGGAAGGGTTCTCAGCTGATTAATCTCCAATCATGGATACGGTGAAAGTCATTCCCCAAGCCCTCTGGTGTGATCTGAGGATCCGAAAGGAGACAAGTTAGCGCTGCTCCTATCTCAAGTTCACTGCTATTGGACTCATCCTCTGTACTCTGTTTAGCCTCAGCTGGTAGGTCAGTCTATTCTTCTACAACTTCATCCCCTTGCAGTTGTAGGTCGAAGAAGATCTCAAAGCTAGGCAAACGCCGTTTCTTAGAGTTCATCCAAGGCTCAAGAAAGTCATAAAATGGGAAATCTTCCCCCTCCCGGACAAAGTGGCCGTTTAGGGTTCCTTGAATGGATCTATGCACCAGCTCATAGTGCTTCCCACTTTGCTTAGCTTTGGCTCTTCTTACCATTTCCTTCCCTTTTCTCATCCAGTCTTCTTTGGTAGGCGTGTAACCTAGACCAAAGGTATGAGGGTTATGTGGCACTTTGGCCAATGCAGCAACGCCCTTCCGGCCGCTCTTTTTTAATCCCATTTCGGGTACATGCTGTAGCTTATTCATGAGGTAGATTGATTGAACACTAACGTATAACCCCTCATCCATAGCCAGGATACCTCGTACCACCCAGGCCTCAGCCAAGGTGAACCTGCATAAGAAGACATCCTCATCAATGCGCACAATTTCCAAGACTGGCAGTAGTGACTTTCGGCAGAGGATGTATGAAAGAATTTCCAAAAACAATAGCTACCATTTTCCCATGGGGGTACTTCAGCATCTGATACAGAGTGGAAGAGACAGCTCTCACTTGGTGCAGCCACAGCCGTCCAAAGAGTAAGTTAAAAGTGGCCGGGACATCCAGGACGTGAAACTCAATATCTTGTTGTACCGGGCCAACCTGCGTTCTGATCCGAACTGTCCTCATCACTTCCCAACTTATATTGTCATAAGCCCGAATCACCTGGGCTATTGGTACAAAGTCTACTGGCTTTAAGCCAATAGCATACGTCGTGTGCGACGGACACACATTAATTGCAGACCCAGTATCAACCAAGACGAGTGTTGTACCCACTTCTCTTTATATTCAACAAAGATGTATAGTTGTTTGTTATGCTTAGAGCCCTCAGGCAGCAATTCCTTATTTGTAAAAGTCAAAGTCGATGAAGCCCCTTCCGGGAAGACCAATCCCACTAACTGCTCGAGGGTTGTGTCGATAAAGAGCTTAGCCTTATCCATTGCTGATAGGATGACTTGTCTGTGCACCTGTGAAGCCATGAGCAATCCCCAAATGGATATGTCTGCTTGAATCTTCTTTAGCTGCTTCAGTACAGCTTCTTCTTCTAGCAGTTTATCCTTCTATTTCTCAGCTTCCTTATCTCTTCCAGATGCTTTTGGTTGGTCCAGGTATGGGGGCTTAAAGTACCACCCGCTCCGAGTTATGTGATTCGCTTCCTCAGAATACCAAGTATCATTAGGCAGATTTTGTCCCCAATCTTCATCCGTATGGGCAAGATGCAAATCATCATCTTCCCACCACATTCTTCGAATCGACAAGCAATCGCCTGTTCCGTTGAAGTATTCCCGCATTCACATCACGGCAAGATCATGCAGGCCTTTGGCTTTTCTAGCCTCCTGATCATTCTCAATTCTTTTATGCTCGAACCTTTTCAGCACGGCCTTTTGTTCTGTATCGGCTGTGCTAGTGCTACACAATTCTTGAGCAAAATTCTTAGTACCGATGCTCTTCGGCAACTTTCCCTTATCATCGATCGTTCTTACCGCTAAAGAGTTCCTGCTTCCAACTGTTCGCCGGTTGAGCTCCTCATCAACATCCAGTTCATCATCGAGCCAACCCATATTATCCGCTGATCCGCTCATATCAAACCAATCGATCCAGACACTCCAGATTTTGTTCATCAAAGAACTGTAGGTTACTGATGTCCTCATCAAGCTCAGCTAAGTTATCCAGTCCTTGGCTTGGTCCATCTTCCCGGACTACATTAACCTCCATTCTCGTCGGCACTTATCCTCGGTCCGGCCTCGACTTGTCGACAATATAACGGCACGGGTTGTATTCCTCTTCGCTTAAGCTCATGGAGCCCTCAAGTATGCCTTCTTCTACTACGCCACCACCATGTGTTCGGGTTGGGATATGGACGCCATCATGCATAAGTTTGTGCTTCCGGATGAACAAATATGACTTAGGTAGGTGAGAGAGGGTGATGTATATACTGGGGTCGTATGGGACGGCCAGTGTTTGGATAAGATTTACTTGCCTGGGTGGTGGGGGTTGGTTATGTGGTGGGAGAGGATTTGTAGTGATGTTAGGCTTTTGAGGAGGCACTATCACTTTGTTGTCAATGAGATCCTGAATCTCATGACGGAGTCTAAAGCATAGGTCGGTGTCATGACCATGCTGTTGGTGGAAGGTGCAGTATTTGGCTGGGTTATGTGTAGGAGGGAGGGGATTAGGCAATGGATGTGGCTCTAGAGGCTTCAAATGCCCTTTTCTGATTAGGACCCTCAAGGCCGCAGATAGAGACATATAGAGTGGAGTGAAAACCTTCTGGCCTTGTGGTTGGTGCTTTGCAGGTTGTGAGGTGGTTTCGGATGTTCCGACAAAGGGGGTGGCTGTTTTCGGTGTGGTGGTGACCATACCAACATCAGAGGTCCTTGCAGCTGCATTACTACTCATAGTCGCATTGGAACCGCGTGTAAAAGCCCTCTTGGGCTGCTCTTTCTCGTGGTCTATTAGACCCTATTTCATTGCATTCTCTATCTACACCCCTATCTCATGGAGGTCAGCAAATGTAGGCAGTTGTAAGACTATCATCTTCTGTATCAGCCTTGGTTGCAAATTACGGACGACCATTCTGATCTGGTACTTTTCAACTGGCCGCGTGGTCATTATAGAAGCCTTAGCCCTCCATCGAGTGACGAAATCAGAGAAGCCCTCCTTCGACTCTTGACAAGTTACCTCGAGATCACGAGTTGTGACCTCAATTTGAGTTTTATAGGAGTATTAAGCGATAAAGGCCTCAGCCATCTCTTCCCAATTCCTCTTTACAGAATCCTCAAGTTTAGCATACTAAATGGCCGTGATACCTGACAAGGTCCGGCCAAAGAAGGATAACTTTTGCAGTCTAGTTAGGCCCATCGGCCACATAATATCTAAAAATAGTCGCAAGTGGACCATAGGATCACCCGAGCCATCAAAGCGGTCCATATGTGGCATTTTAAACCTATCTGGCATGGTCACCATTGCATCGGTATAGCCATCCTCTATATCTGGGATCGAATTGACACCCTGAGCTCATTTGAAAAGCTTCTCAAGCTTGCTCACTTTTAGTGCGGTAGGGTCGACCTCAAACTTAAGCGATGCCTCCGTTGGGTAAACTGGTGCTTTGGAAATCTAGGGTGGAATTGGATCCACTAGGATGTCCGCATTTTCTTGGACATTGGCTGTGGGAGTAGGAGCTCTGGGTACTGGAATGTTTGCAGGAGGTGGATGGGATGCAGAAGTCGTTGCTTGTTGCAGCTGTTGTTGCTATAGCCTAGCAATCAACTCAGCCTACTGGGCTGCAATTTCCACTTGGTGGGTAGCATCCAACTGCATATTCTCGATAGTCTGTTGAAGTTGGCGCATCATATTCTCCATGTTGACTGAGGGGTGCTGATTTATTAGAACTGGTGTGTTCTCTCTTTCTGAAGTTGAATCAAATAACTGGGTTCGATTAAGCATAGGTGAAGTAGTCAAGAATCGCCAATTAGCGATCACGAACCTAAGTTATGCTCGATTTCTCTCCGCTCTTGTAACCGGGGGTAGCGAAGCAAACACTGGTTGTCCTCCAATAAGATCCTTAGATCGGTAAATCTGCCTTACTCGAATCCAGAATGCTCGAGGAGTAACTGCCTCGTCTGAAACAATTATGAAACACTACCTCTACAAAAAAGAAAAAAAAACAAAAGAAACAAAAATCAGAAAACACACAGCACCTTAGCTCAGACAGAAATAACACACAGTTGCAATCTTAAGCTGGATGACTGTACTTAGACACTGATTTCTGCCCAAATTTCTGTCTTAAAACTGATGCCCTCAAACTGATACCCAAACTTGCAACTGATACATACATTCCTGCAGAGTTACACTCTAAAAGCACATATCAAGCAAGTAAGAGCCAAAACATCCCTATAATGGGGTAGGGTTACCTTGTCCTAATCTCGCCAAGAGCTAGGGATTTACTATGCAGACAAGCGGTTTCATACAATCCTACATTCGAGTGAGCAACATGTCTTAGTTTGAAATAGTCTCTATGGTTTCCGATATGCAACTAGGTCGATTGGTCAAAAGGGGTACCTCAGCAAGACTACCTAATATACCTCTCACACCTAACACCGAGAAGTGAAAGGAGGATCAAACGGTACAGCAGTAGTCTAGATCCAAGGGTTGTGTTCCAATCGTGGCAGAGCCCGCAACCGGTCAGCATTTGGCAAGCTTTTCCAAGCAAGCCTCCGGCAAACCGTTTAGGAATAACAGATGGCAAACACTGTGACTTAGGCGCATCAATGCAAATGTAATGCAAAGAAACACATAAATGTAGATAAAACAACATATCATGAGTTCGAGTCAAGTTCTCTAAATTCTAAAGGAGTCGCAAAATCAGGACTCGCTTTTTTCGCGCGCCTTTCGGAAAAAGGTTTGAAAAGAAAGGCCCTCACAGTTCGAACTCTACCTGTGGTTCTGAATCTTGTCACACAAGTGTAATATGAAACTGATAATCACCAAAGAGTCTAAATTCGACAAATCATTTTGGAAAATTGATTTTGAATCAAATAATGCCAAAATTGAACCACTTTGCCAGATTATAGAGTTGCCACCTAAATATTTTATTTTTGGAGAAATTTAGGAAACCCTGACTCGTGCCAAAGGCCACATGTCCGTCATCACCAAAGTTGCCTCGGCTCGGGAACTTGGGTACAAAGGGGAAGGTCATGAAATGAGCACCCCCGCTCGCCCGATCAAAAGATCGGCATCTACTAATCATGATATGTTGTCTTATAAACCTCATGTGTTCTTATTTCGGTTATTAGCTAACTTTACTATGTGATGCACACAAGCAAGTATAGACTTAAATCGCAAGAATTGGAACAATTCAACTCATGTTTGTTTTCGAAAATGGTTTGAATTTGCCACCCTCAAGTGGGCTTAAAATGCGAATTTGCCACCTCAAGTGAGCTTAAAACATGATTTCGCCACTTTGCAAAGTGGGCTTAAAACACACATTTGATGAATTGTTCCAATTCGAGCAACAAGCCTTCATAGACATTTATGCAGTTTAACATTTAAGCACATAGCCTCATGGAAAGCATGTGAAACATGGTAATATGGCAATCACACTCATGCAAGCATGCTAAAGCATAAAAGCTCACCGAGTACTCCAAGCCAAAACAAAAGCTAGTTAGAAATAATGCATGATCCTGACTATACAAGATGCCTAATGCAACACATGCAACATGAAATTAATAGGCTCGGCTACTAATACAACATTTGCAACACTTTGATAGCATGTTTTGAAACACGTATTTAAAAAAGTATTGAATTGACAATGCAGTTTGAATGATGCGCCGAGCCCTGCATGCAAAACAAATGAATGATGCAAACATATAAGCGTCAAGTATGCTAATCGAAAATGATCCCTAATCTAACCATCGAAAGCAATTAAATAAAAGGGAGCAAGATGTGGGGTTGGAAGACATACACAAACGCACGCACACTTATTACAACATTATGCCCTCGCAAAAGAAGGTCCAAATAAATAAGCTAACTAGCTACGCTAATTAAGCTAATTATTACAACACGAAATTAGCTAACTTATTCTAAGCTAATTAATTACAACAAATCGAAATTGAAGAATTAGTTACACTAACTAATTAAGTACAACAATTGAATTGAATAATTAGCTACACTAACTAATTAAAGCAATTAAATGGCCTCGAGGGCGAGGGAGGTATGCATGCTCGGTTGTCTTCCTCCCGAAAATCCACCACCTTGCCATCGGACGCCTCTGTTTGCACTTGCTTGAACATCAACAGTGCTGCCAACTTCTAGAACATCTCTGCTCGAACTCAGGAACACATTTGTGCAAAATTTCATTTCCGGCCTGGCTTGACACAAATGGTGGCTTGCCATCACTGGTGCCTGGCTGCCACCTCTTCTCTGGACTTCTCTTTTTTGCTCTTGAAGCACAAGACAATTTTAGGCACAAATTCAAGCTCAAAACCCTTTCTAAGGCTCCAAGAAGACTCCTAAAACCTCAACTCCAAGGTAGTCAAGATTGATAAAGGGTCTATGTGCAAAAGTGTAGAGAAAGTTAACTATAAAGCACAAAATAAGAAGAGAGAGAAAGAGAGAATTCCACAGAGAGAGAGAGAGAATTTTGATCTAAATTGTCTAACCCTCCAAAATGGGGGAGAGACCCCCCTATATATAGAAAAACAAGCTTAGAGCTTGTATTCATCCCTCCATACACGTGTATGGAGATGCACTTCAGTGAACAACAGCTGGCACAACTAGCAAACAAATATCTAAAAAAGGAGAAAAATGGCCGTCGGCCATCACCAATGGCTGACCGGCCATCAATGTGGCTGACCGGCCACTACTGATGGCCGACAGGCACAAGCCATGGCCGATGAACTGTGAGGATGGCCGACAGACCACCCTATCCTCCAGACTTGAAGCAACAAGCTTTTGGTCCACAACCAAGTACAAAACAAACAAGTTGAGAGGCTCAAAGGCAAGGCGCTCGGCTGAGAACTTTAGGCACTCAAAACGAACACAAGCATACAAAACCATCAAGTGTTCAAACGATGGCGTCCAAGTCTTGAGAACGGTCAAAAATAGGGTGTGTACAAATACATTTTATGATTTTGTAAAACTCATAAATCTTACATCTAGCCCAAAACAAAACCAAAAAATGGGGCTAGAATGTTTATCATTATTTCAAAAAAAAAAAAGGCTTCAAAGAAAAAAAAAAAAAGTAACTATAATATATATGGGCTAGAATAAGAAAAGCCCATTAAAGGTGTAGGCCTATAGTCTTGAAACAGAATAGTTTTCATGCATAGTGTGGGCCTGGCTCGGCCCAGATTTTTTTTCCTTGGGTTCTAACCCATGACCATCACACCATTCCTTCCAACTGACGAAATTGTCACATGCAATTTTATCATGTTTGATTTTGAAACTTTTAATTAGTTGCAAAGAGAGAGTGACTAAATACAAAAATTTAAAACTAAAGTAGGAGTATTTATTAGATAATTAATTGTTATTTTTACCTATTTATTCTTGATAGTTAGTAGAGACACAAAAATATAGATAATTAAAAATTTTGTAATAATTTTTAAATTAACAAACACATTTCATAATTTTTTTCTATGCACCATAAAATGTGAATAGTTTAGTTATTGTTGAGTTCTAGCGGGTCCACTTGGTGATTAAAGATTGGGATGAGCTACTATTTTAGGTCTAAGTAGATTCACTTGGAGTCTATTTCGATAATTTTAATAATTCATTTATAGAAGCCGCCAAGTATATTATCTATATAAAAAATCAAAGTGATTGAATATTAATAATTGTATTATCAAATCACATTCATCTTAAAAATTGACACTTATAAATAATTTTTTGGATACATAACATTGCTATAAAACAAATTCACAAGCTAGGGTTAAGGCTTGTTAGTTATTTGACTCAATTTTAGGTGCTTGACTACCATATCAAAGTTAACATAAGATGACCCACTAGGCCTTGTAGCTTCTCACTCTCTTCCACTCCATAGCCTTTATCCTCATCTCCTTCCCCTTCTCTCCCTCCATCAACTCCCTCACCAACCCTTCCACTTTCTCTCTCTTCACGCCACCATCCACCTCCATCCCTACCCCCCATTCCTGACACAAATACAAGCAATTCGTCTGTTGCTCTACAAAAAATGGCCAACAAATCATAGGTACCCCCTCACAAATGTTTTCCAGAGTCGAATTCCACCCATAATTTGTCAAAAACCCTCCAACCGCCACGTGCCCAAGAACTCTCTCTTGGGGACACCAACCCAATAACAAGCTCCTATCTCTTATAACTGCCATGAAATCACTCAATAAGATCTCTTCGCCACCATTAACAAGGTCAGGCCTAATCACCCTAAAAAATGAGTACTTACTATTAGCAAGTCCCCAAGTGAACTCACTCAATTGTTCATTTGGCATGATTATGAGGCTTCCGTAGTTGACATACACAATCGATCTTGGTTCTTTTCGGTCCAACCAATCTAAGCATTTTGTTTCTTCTTTCCATAGATTTGATTGAATAGAGTTTAGGGGCTCGAAGTTGCAGAGTTAGTGGTGGAGGAGAGATAAGGGGCCGATAGTGTAGAGATTATCGAATTTGGTTTTGATGATGTCTTAGACTTGGTGTTTAGAATCATCAAAAGTGTTGAGGATCATGGATTTGGATTTTAAAGCATTGGTCATTGATTGTAAGTTGTAGTGTGAACATTGTGTCCTGTGGATTAGTGGTTCGGATGAATGTTAGGAGGTCTTTTAGCCGAATGCCTTTCATTCCAAGGATCCAATCGATCACGGTGTCGAGGTATCCATTGGTCAAGCAACTCTCATCTACGAAGTTGAAACATGGATTGAAACATTTGAGCAAAGCAATAATAAACTCCAATACTTTTCAAAATGATTTATTAAGTTTTGTAGAAAGTATAACACATGCATATATATATGTTTACTTCTATTAAAATTGGTACTTATATATATTTTTTTCAAAATTTTGGTTTGAAAATAAGTGGTGATTAGGTGGAGGTAATAATTAGAGGTGGTCGTTAATTGTTAGAAGTGATGAATATTCGCTGAAACTGGTTGTAAGTGGTTGGATTTATTGGACGGAGGTGGTTGTTGGAAGCAGAAATACTTCGAGGGAATCGCTGTCGATGGTAGCTAGAGGTGAGGACGTAGGAGACTAAGAAGGGATTGAAATTTTGTTTATAAAAAAAGAAAAGAAAAAACATACTTTCCTGAAATTTAATAAATTTTGAAAGTTGTTTCAGAAAAATTGTATTTGTCACCTTCATAAGTTGTTTTTGTTAAATTATATTTATCATGGTGTTGTTTTAATTGTATTGATTTTGTTTCTTAATTTTTTTCATTGTTCCAATTTAATCCGTGTGACCTTAAAAATTGTACTAAACTCAAGGCAAAGTAATAGAAGTAAACATATATATGCACCAATTTTTTATTTTATTTTATTTTTTTCAATTTTAATAGAAGTAAACATATATATCCATGTGTTATACTTGCTTGACCAATGGATACCTCGACACCGTGATCGATTGGATCCCTGGAATGAAAGGCATTCGGCTAAAAGACCTCCCAACCTTCATCCGAACCACTAATCCATAGGACACAACGTTCAACTACAACTTACAATCAATGACCAATGCTTTAAAATCCAAATCCATGATCCTCAACACATTTATGATTTAGAACACCAAGTCCTAGACATCATCAAAACCAAATTCGACAATCTCTACACTATCAGCCCCTTATCTCTCCTCCACTGTCAACTCTGTAACTCTGAGCCCCTAAACTCTATTCAATCAAATCTATGGAAAGAAGAAACAAAATGCTTGGATTGGTTGGACCGAAAAGAACCAAGATCGGTTGTGTATGTCAACTATGGAAGCCTCATAATCATGACAAAGGAACAATTGAGTGAGTTCGCTTGGGGACTTGCTCATAGTAAGTACTCATTTTTGTGGGTGATTAGGCCTAACCTTGTTCATGGTGGCGAAGAGATCTTATCGAGTGATTTCATAGCAGTTATAAGAGATAAGGGCTTGTTATTAGGTTGGTGTCTCCAAGAGAGAGTTCTTAGGCATATAGCAGTTGGCGGGTTTTTGACACATTGTGGGTGGAATTCAACTCTAGAAAGCATTTGTGAGGGGGTACCTATGATTTGTTGGCCATTTTTCCCAGAGCAACAGACGAATTGCTTGTATTTCTGTCGAGAATGGGAAGTGGGGATGGAGGTTGATGGCAGCGTGAAGAGAGAGAAAACAGAGGGTTGGTGAGGGAGTTGAAGGAGGGAGAGAAGGGGAAAGAGATGAAGAGAAAGGCTATGGAGTGGAAGAAGAGAGCAGATAAAGTTACAAGGCCTGGTGGGTCATCTTATGTTAACTTTGATATGGTAGTCAAGCACCTAAAACAGGAGTCATTAATAACTAACAAGCCTTAATCTTAGCTTGTGAATTTGTTTTATAGCAATGTTATATATCCAAAAAAAATTATTTGTAAGTGTCAATTTTATAAGATGAATGTGATTTGATAATACAATTATTAATATTTAATCACTTTGATTTTTTATATAGATAATATATTTCACAGCTCTTACAAATGAATGAATAAAATTACCGAAATAGACTCTGAGTGAATCTACTTAGACCTAAAAATAGTAGGCCATCCCATTCTTTAATCACCAAGTGGACCCACTAGAGCTTAACAATAACTAAACGAAAAAAAATTACGAAATGTGCACAAAAATAAAGCTATGTAACATTTTTTTTTATTATTTAAAAATATTACAAATTTTTTAATTATCTATATTTTTGTGTCTACTAACTATCAAGAATAAATAGGTAAAAATAACGATTAACTATCTAATAAATACTTCTACTTTAGTTTTTAATTTTTGTATTAAGTCACTCTCTCTTTACAATTAATTAAAAGTTCCAAAATCAAACATGATAGAATTACATGTGACAATTTCATCAGTGGGAAGGAATGGTGTGATGGTCATGGATTAGAACCCAAGGGAAAAAAAACCTGGGCCGAGCCAGGCCCACACTATGCATGAAAAGCGTTCTGCCTCAAGACTATAGGCCTACGCCTTTAATGGGCTTTTCCCATTTTAGCCCATATATATTATAATTATTTTTGTGGGTAAATTACAAGCATGGTGAAGTTTACTTAAATTATAAATTATTTTTGTGATTTTAAAAATTACATTATATCCTCTAAGGTTTCTAATTTCATAACAAATAGGTCATTTTATTAATAAATCATAAATTTAATTAACATTTTTTTAATAATATTAAAATTTTATTTCAATTAATAATTCAGATAATTTTATTATTATATAGGTAAACAGTTATAAATTTTACTTTTTTAATTAATTTTGTTAAATAAAAAATTCTGACAAGGAGGTATTTATAATTTTTCAAACTACATGAGGCAATTCGTATTTTAAGCAATCTCATGGATGTGTTTGTAATTTACTCTATTTTTGTTTTGAAACCTCTTTTTTTTAAAAAAAAAAAAACAAACAAACAAACAAAAAAACAAACAAACAATCTAACATTCTAGCCCAATTTTTTTGTTTTGTTTTGTTTTGGGTTGGATGTAAGATTTATGAGTTTTATAAAATCATAAAATGCATTAAATTATTTTCATATCAAACTTATTTTTTCATAATTTTATACAACTCTTAAAATTATAATTTTTTTTTTTTGACGAGACAAAAAGAAAACAAAAATCAAACTATCATATTCTTTTTACAAGTAACATATTATTTTATCTCATGCATAATATAAAGTTATCTCATGCATAACACAGATCACATGCTAATATAAATAGTACTAATACAATGTGGGTGTTTAGGAAGTTGGCTATTTTAGTAGGCTAAAATTTTTATGTTTGAGAAGATGATTGGATTGTTTTGTAATTTGATGTAATGTTTGTAAGAGAAAAAGTAAAATGATTATAAATTTAATGTGACATTTTTGTGTTATTAGCTATTTAGCCTATTTTGTCTTTTTATAAATTTTAGTCAAAAAAATAACCCAAAATTCACTTGCCAAACAGGGCCAATAAATTGCTTGTTCATTGTTTGGCTCCCAACCAATCTATTCATAAAAATAGAACAAAATGTATTATATCACTTATCCATTACTCCCAACTAATCAAAAAACAATTAGGTGGTTTCAGTTTTTTAGAAATTGAGTTTTTGATTTTTCATTTTTTTTTTATTTTTAGTGAATATTTTTAAAATTTTAAGTAATTTTTTAACTTTTTTAAACGCACCTTACTTAGATGTATGTAAATAGTAAAATATTTGTAAAAAAATATTTTTTAAAATTATACATATACAAAAATACAAAAAATGTATTGATTTTATATATATATATATATATATTGTATTTTTAGCATTTAGTGTATTTTTAAAAAAGAATTTTTATAAATATTATACTTTTTAAGTATATTTATATTAGGTGTGTTTAAAAATTAAAATATATATATATTTAAAATATTAAAAAAATTATTATAAAATAAAATAAAATTTTCTAAAAAATATTTTATGAAAGCTGATATTTTTTGGGAACAACCCATTACGCAAAGATACATGTCACTTCGAATAAACTTACATAAATAACATTTTTGTTGAACAACTCATTACTCACACATGTGCCTTTGCTTATCTTCCATGTGATAGATCCGAATTATAAGAGGTGATAAAAATTTTAACACAACACGAGTTGCGTATAAAATTAGTAAATTCGTGTTGATTAGTTTTGGATTAATTATATTTTTAGTCTATAAAGTTGAGTTTTGTGTTATTCTAATCTTAATATTTAAATTTTGCTAATTTGATTTTTAGTATTTAAATTGTATCAAATTGATTCTTAATATATAAAAAGTGTTTTAATTTGTGAAATCATTTATAATTTAACTCAAATTTTATTTTAATCTCTATTATTTTAATTTAAGTAATATTAATTTTAACTTTTTAAGTATAAATTCAATTCCACCTACACTTCATATTACCCACTTATATTTTAACATATGCTCCACAAAATATTACATGCATATAATAATGATTTTCTTCATCATTGTACCAACAAATGGTGGTTACATAAAAAGAATTTGAAAAATGAGAGAAAGCTAGCTCATCCAAGCTAAATTTATTAGGAAGGAGTATTTATTTACTATTGCAACATTGTTCATTATTGTAGTACTTTTTTTTGTGTTTTTAGAATGTGAAAAAAAGATTTTTTTTTTTTTTTTTTTGGTGTTGTCACCGTAGCCTTGAGTCTTGACTCAAGATAGTTGGTAAATTTAATCCAATTTATAAAAAATGACTCACCATCAAAACATTAATGAAGTCCAGCTACACATCACCAAACTCAATGTTTTTTGTTGTTGCATCTTAATTGTTGATTAAAATAAATTACTTATTATTTATTTATTGCATCAAATTACTTGTTGCTATTTGGTGGCAACACTTGACTGAACAATTTATCCAAGTTGAGGGATGATGAACCACCAGCTCCGACTGCCTCCTCCGCTTTCTTCTTCCACTCCATGGCATTCCTCTTCATCTCCTTCCCCTTCTTACCCTCCATCAACTCCCTCACAAGCTTCTCCACTTCTTTTCGCTTCACATCACTATCTATCTCCAACCCAATCCCCCATTCACCGCAATTGTACCAGAAATTCGTCTGCTGTTCGGCAAAAAAAGACCAGCAGATCATCGGAACACCGCCAGAAACGCTTTCGATCGTCAAATTCCACCTACTGTAAGTCAAGAACCCCCCAATCGCAGGGTGATTCAGGACCTGTTCTTGAGGGCACCAACTCGCTAACACCCCTCTGTCTTTAGTCTCCGCCACAAACTATGGCGGCAAAATGACAGTGTCACCGGAAACAATGTCGGGCCGAATTACTCACAAAAAGTTCTTGTCGCTATTAGCGAATCCCCATACGAACTCATTGAGTTATTGGGCGGTCATGACAGTGATGCTATCGAAATTCACGTACACAACCGAGTTGGGTTGTTGGGAATCGAGCCAATCGATGCACTCGGGCTATTCTTTCCAGAAATTGGTGTCTATAGATTTCAATCTATGATCATAGATCTGGTTTAGGATGAAGTGAAGTGGACCGATCGTGTAGATAGGAGGGAGATTGGAGGAGAGAGATTCTACGGCGGCGCGTTCGAGCGCGTCGAATGTGTTTAGGACTATAGCAGAGGCTTTGAAAGCAACCTCTGATTCGTTTATGAGGAAGTTGAACAAGATGTCATTTGGGTCGGTGGCTCGGATGAAGCTTGGTAGATCTTTCAATCGGATGTTGTTCATTCCAGGAATCCAATCAATTGTCGTCTCCAAATACCCATTTGTAAGGCAGCTCGCATCTGCATTCGATCACAAAATTACGTAAAGAGATGTAAGAATGTAAATTTCAAAAATCTTTACAATTATTATATTATTATTTTTTGAATTAATAAAGTTGAAGTTGACCTTTGAATCTCTCATTCTGCCAACAAGTTAAAACAATCAACTTTTTATTTTTTTTTTTTTTTGACTTTTTTTAGTTAATAGAAACCAATTTTTTGTCAAAAATAAATAAATTTTTTACCAATTTTCTAAATGTTTCAACAAATGTTGTTTTGGTTAAATATAACTAATCAATCATAAAATTTTTGTTTCAAGTCTCAATAAATTATTTTTTTTGTTAATTTTTACATTACAAAGATATATTATTCACAAGTTATATAATATTTTATTATTTATTTTTAAGAGTGACCTAATATTCTACGTAATCCAATATTGTGAAACAATTTTTTATATTTTTTTATAGTATGAAATTGCAAAGATATAATAACAATTTAGGAGGATTGGATTTTAGGAATATCAAGCTGTATATATATATATTAACAATACAAAAATTAATAACTTTTTCTTTTTAACAATACAAACGAATATTTTATAAAATTAAATTTTAAAATAGAGAATCGATGAAATGTGTATATAAAAAATACTAGCTAAAATAACAAAAGTAGATTTTTTTGTTATAATTTAATTCAAAATTTATTGAGATCGACATGATGTTCTAAGCTAAAGTTTCCTCATTTTTAATTGCAACGATAAGTTCTCATATCTCACCATAAGCATAAAAGGTTTGACTTTTTTCATGTTGGAAATACAACTTAAGAGAGTTTTTGGATTTTGTACATTTATAGGGTTTGACTTCTCTCACGTTGGAGATTCAACTTAAGAGAGTTTTTGGATTTTGTACATTCATTTTTTATAACTCATTAAGAAGAATATCCATATAAAAAATAAGATGATTGGACTTCAATAGCTATATATTTAAATTATATTTGTCTTTAAAAATAGATTTATTATTCTTGAAACTATATTTACCGGCATTTTTTTAAGATAAATGTGATTTAAATATATAATTAAAATCCAATCATTTTGATTTTTTTTTATATAAATATTCTTCTCAATGAATACTAAAAGGTGAACGATTTTGGATCACCAATATTCGGATATAATAGGCCCATTAAGCCTGCTTTCTCAAGTTGAATCCCCAATATGAGAAAATGTAATACTTTTTGAGGGGTACATTATATTGGTATTTTATATCTTAATTGTTGTATGATTTTAGTCCTTATATTTTATTTTATTTTTTTTGTTAATATATGCACTAAAAGCATATGTTAAAAAAATATTAAATATGTACAACTATTTTCAGTAGTATAAAAAGTTGTAAAAACTTAAATCTTGCCCTTTTTTATAGTAAGACCAAGACATCTTTTTGTTTTTCCTTTTATTTTATGTCTTTGTTTGTTATAGAAATAATTTTTAAAACTCTAAAACATCTTCTTCTTTTTTCGTTTTTATTTTTATTAAATTAATTTCTAATTTTTCAAAATAAAATTAAAAATTCAACCAAACAAAAATAATTTCTAACTAAAGTTCTTTCAATTTGGATTAACTTGTTATAAAATTATGAAAGATACAATACATAAAATTAATTGTAAAAAATAAAAGAGAAGATAAATAGTGGCCAATTGTGTAACTATATTTACGGTAAAAGTTTGTTGTGAGTAACAATTGAGAAACCATATTGAGTCAACTATGCTATTGTTTGGGAAGTGGGTTTGGGTGGGTTTAGGACTAAAATAGTTACAAAAAAATAAAATAGGTTTTTTAGTTTTAATAAGATAAAGTATCACATCTAACATATAATTATTATATTTTTTTTCTCACAAAAGCCAAAAAGTCCTTTATAAACCAGCTTTTTAGCCTCATGCTAAAATAGCTAAAAAGTCAAAAATTAAAAGCCAACCCACTTCCCAAACCAAGCCTATATCGTATGATAAAATTAGGCTTTTAATTTTAATTTCTTTTCTTTTATTTATTTTAATATTCATAATTAAAAAGCTTACCATTGATATTGTATGCCTAGAATGGAGTATTTTGTTCCATAAAAGAAAATATCATATTTATTATCTTTTTAAAAATATTAAATTTATTTATACTTTTGTTCAACATTCTCTATATTTTTAATGAAAATGTTTAATACTCACAAAAAGTCTCAAAATTATATCCATAATGATATGATATTATATGGATAAACTTTTAATTTGTTATACATCTAATAATATATGGTTCTACTCTTTTGCCACATCATTATAGGTGATTTATGAGTTAAATATGTGAGTCTATAGTGTTAAATTGAGAGAGAGAGAGAGAGAGAGAAAAGAGAGAGACCGAATGAATGTATATTCAACAAAGATATGGTTACAAGGGTGATGATTCTCATTTATAGAGAAGTTAATCGAAAGCATTATGAAGCATAATGAGGAAGGTGTGTGTAGTGTTGTCCCTGTACATGTCTTTACAGCATATAAGTGGGTTCATTTACAGCACCGAAAGCATATGTCTATAATGTCTATAATGTATATTATATATATATTAATAGCCCCCCGCAAACTCAAGGAGGGTAGGCATCCACCAAGTTGAGTTTGGAAACAAGATCACTGAAGCACCCAAGAGGATGAGCCTTGGTGAAAATATCAGAAGGTTGATCGCGTATAATAGTGAGAAGATGAACAAGACTACCTGTAATATGTGAATGAAATGACAATCAATCTCAATATGCTTGGTGCGATCATGAAAACATCATTGTGAGCATCCTAATGGCACTCTAATTGTCACAATAGAGTGGGGTAGGGCCAAGAAGAAACACCCATATCAAAAGGAGCCGCCAAGCCAAAGAAGTTCCCGAGTAGTATCGAAGAGCTCCAGATTCACTTTGGTACTAGAGCATGCAGTGAGGATTGTTTTTGCCACGCAAGTAAGAAGAGAAATCCCCAAGAAGAAACAGAATCCCGCAGGAGTGTCGATCTCAGAGGATCCCTCACCCAATTAGCATCTCAAAAGGCACGCAGCTCAAGAGAGGAGGAAGTAGAGGAAGGCCATGGAACAGTGCCTTGAGGTAGCGGCGACGTGGAGTAGAGCAAGATAAATGGGAGTGCGAAGAGCCCACATGTACTGACTGACAATGTGAACAGCATAGACAATATCAGGACGAGTCACTGTGAGATAGACAAGACTGCCGACGAGCTGGCAATAAAGAGTAGCATCAGAGAGGAGATCCCCATCAAAAGAAGTGAGACGAACCTCGAGGATCGCTGGAGTAGAGGTAGTTTTGCAATCGGGTAAGACCAACACGAGCTGAAGATCGATGCATATTTGGCCCGGGGACAACAGAAACCAATAGAATCATGAGAGACTTAAGGCCTAAGAAGTAGTTAAGAGTACCAAGGTCCTTCATCTCAAACTGACGGTGGAGAAAACGTTTGAGGTGGAGAATACCGGCTGCATCATTACCAGTGATAATCATATCATCTACATAAAGAAGGAGAAGAGTGGTACCATGAGGAGTAGTCCGTATAAATAGAGCAGAGTTATAGGAGCTAGAGGTGAACCCGAAGTCATGAATGGTAGAATTGAACGTAGCAAACCAAGTGCGGGGTGTTTGCTTAAGGCCATAGAGGGCATACTGTAGTTTGGAAACCGTATGAAGTGGAAAAGTGGACCCAGGTGGAGGTTGCATGTAGACCTCTCAAGAAGATTACCATTAAGGAAAGCATTTTGACATCCATCTCGAAAGAGCTTCTAGTAGCGAAAGCAAAGAACAACAAAGAAGTAAACCGCAATGAGGTAAGTCGAGCAACAGGGAGAAGGTCTCTCATAATCAATACCATATTCTTGGTTGAAACACTTGGCAACAAGACTAGCTTTTGTAGCTGCCTAATAGAGCCATCAAAATGAGTCTTGATTTTGTAAATCCATTTGTACCAATCGCTAGTTTTGCTGTATGGAAGATTAACTTCCAAAGTATGAGTTTTGTCCAAAGCCCAAGTTCATCACCATAGCTTGCTACCAAAGAGGATTAGTACAAGCCTCACGATAGGAGGTAGGTTCATAAGTAGAAAAGGCAAGCAGACTCCAACAATATAATCACGAAAATGGATAGGAGGTTGAGTTACGAATGTGGTCAACCCATAGGAGGATCATGGGAGAAAGAACTGTGGAGAAGGAGGTGGTGCAATGAGACGCGGACCTTCGTGAAGAGCAGATCGACGGGATCTGGTGAACAAGGGTATCTCACGAAGGAGGAACTCAGATCAAAATCATCGAGAAGAGATCGATGAAAAGATTAGTAAACAAAGACATTAGTGGAAAGTGCGGTAAGTGAAAGGAGGATAGGAGGAAAAATATTTTGTGCTCTCAAAAACGCATATGTCGGAAGATACGAAGACGCTTTAGATAGAGGATCCCAACAAATAAAGCCTTTATGTTCAATTCCATACACAAGAAAGCAAAGAAAGATGAGAACGAGGTTCTGCTTGGTATATTCATGGATTGAAGTAAAACAAAGCAGCAAGAGCCAAAAACTCAAGATTGGTGTACGGAGGAGGAGTGCCATGCAAACGCTCAAAGGGAGTTTGATCATGGATGACAGGGTAGGAGCACAATTGATAGTGTAGATGAGAGGGCGCTTCAAAAAGTTTTAGGGTGAAGAAGAGAGAAGGAGAGCGAAAGTGTCAAGAATATGCCTATGTTTCCGCTCAAAGACTATCATTTTGTTGGACGCACAAAGACAGAACGATGAGGTAGTGTACCATGACTCAAGAAAGGAAAGGAAATCAATCCCGATATTCCATAGCATTGTCGAGTGAAAAAGTTTGATGGTTTTTGAAAATTGGGTGTGGACCATTTTGGAAAATCTATAATAAAGGTGTTTAAGTTCGCATCGAAGTTTTCATGAGAAAAGCCAAGTAAACTAGGAAAAATCATCAATAAAAATAACAAAATAACAAGATCCCCCATAGTAGTAGTAGTAGGGAGGAGCCCTAAATATCCTAATGTATAAGATCAAAAGGTGTACGGGAAATAGAAGTACTTTTATTGAATGATAAAGGTGTTGTTTGGCAAGTTGACAGGGTATACAATCGAAATTATCTGAAATTACATGACCCAATTGTCCACTAGAAACCAAAGACTTTAAGCGACTAACAAAAATATGCCCTAAGCAACAATGCCAAAGATGAAAAGGAGATAATGAGGAAGCAAATGCAGGAGCAGCGATCTGAGGAGAGTCAGGAACATGAAGGTGAATGAGTTCATGAGACGCCCGTGCTTACGGCCGATCCCAATAGTCTGTCCCATCTAAGGGTTCTGCACCAAACAATCAGTAGCAGAAAATGTGACAGTTAGATCAAGTTTACATAATTGACCAATAGAAATAAGGTTTAAGGTGAGAGTAGGGATTTGATAAACTTGAGGTAAAGATAAAGAAGATATGGGAAGAGTACCAACATGATGGATGTATACGAGAGAACCATCAACAAGATGAATTGAGGGAATATGAGTAGATGAAGAGATGGAAGAAAATATAGTAGAACTGGAGGTCATATGATTACAACAGTAGTCAAAATACCAAGAAGAGTTACTTGGGATCACAGACAAAAATAAAGAGGGAGGGGTGTACCAAAGGGAGAGAGAAGGTGTTTAAATATGGCCTCTACATCCGTTTGAAAAAATAGAGGGGTAAACGGAGCAGGTGACTCAGAGAAACCCTCAGAGGCAGCAAGAAAGAATGCACGAGACCGATTCCTAACGATGAGAGTTTTCCTAAGAACCACCGCGAGAGGAGTGGCTAGGTGGAGGATGACGAGATGATGATTTAAAATACCTCGCCAGAGATGACCGTGACCAAGTTTGTTACAAAGACGGGCAGGATTTGACGGGTAGTGGACTAGAAGATGAGTCAAGGAAGGCCCCGATTCTCGATAATAGAGGCAGTAATGGTCTGCTAGGGTCGATGAGGGCCATAACCGAGGAGTGGCAAGAACAGATTCCACATGATGAGTTTGGAGAGTACCAAGACGAGTCTCCTCTCGAGCAGCAAATGTAAATAGCTTGATCAAGAGGGCAAGGGATGTCAATGAAGAAGAGAGATACGACGTGCTCAAAAGAGGAAGTGAGAACCATGAAAAGTGCACTAACCTCTGCTGATTATGATAGATAGTAAATAAAACAACATCTTCTCGGTGAGGCCATGTTAGTTCTAAAAGAGTAAGCTAGTCCCAAACAGAATACATTTGAGAAAAAAAGTCATTAATGGACCGACCGATTCTTGGCATGCGTGAAGTTGGCTCAAGTTGATATTGATGGGCAAGACCAGAACTGCATCGCTTCTTTCAAAAATCCTGATGTCTTTTGCAGAGTAGTTATAGAGTCAAGCTCATAACCACCAAACTAAAGACCGATAGAGGTGATGAGGTATTTTTGAAACTAGGTAATGATCCGGTAGTTCTTATTATCCCATTCCTTAAGGCGGTCATCATATGTAGCAAAGAAGCAGTGAAGTAGGAGTAGTAGTTTCATTAATGTCTTTCACCGGGGGTCACATCCCTGATAATGCGCTGTAGTTTCTTTCCTTTGAGGAAGGAAGACATGGCTTTCCTGAGGAAGGAAGATATGGCTGGGTGTCACACCAAAACCCGCCTTATGGGTTTAGCATCAGAACTGCCAAGAATCCGAGATTATCAAGGCCCGCTAATGTTAGAATACAGGAATACAGAGTACAGGGGCTTAGCGGAAGCCAATACAGTAAATAAACAATGTCCAACGAGCTGTGACAGTCTGTATGCCAAAAAGATTTTTCATATATATCTACAGAACAGTACATATACATACATGTCGTTCAGTGAAACAGGGACTTAATCCCTATTACAGTACAGTACGGTACAATATACAGTCTATACAATAATACAAAAACAAGGAAGGGAATTACTAAGACACCCTAAGCCTTAGCTTGGTAAGCTTAACCTCGAAGGAGGCACATAGGTTAGCTTGACAAACCGAAAATACCCTCGACGCCTTAGCTTCGATCCGTGTTCAGACACCTACATATATATATATATATATGAGCAAAGCGAGCTAAAGCCCAAAGCTGAATAATAGAATGCGAAAGAGGTTTAGAATGAATGTCCTACAAAGAATGAAAACAGCCTATTTCAAACAAGATTTCGGGGCTTGTTCAAGACAAGAAAATATATGTGGTACATCCATTAGCATAACAAGAAAAGAGGGTCTAGAAGACCTAACAAGAAATGATGGCCATCAATCAAGAAATGCAAAGAGTGGTTCCACGAGGAACCGGATAGAGATCTCTATAACAAGAATAAGAAAACAAAGAGGTGCTAAGGATGCCACAAGACGCCTCGTAAATAAAGGACATACATTCATTCAATAATCAATATCACAAGAAATAGCCTGGCCAAGATTCAAAAGATAATCATTTGAACATATCTTACACAATTGTTACTCACAGAGTGTGGGCTATAGTATGCTAGAGCTGCCTCCAAATGCCAACCCTCACACGCTAATGATTGAATACACTAAGTTGCAAGGTTGGAAAGATAATAACTTAACCCTTAATTTGTTCGCGCGCTTCTACATCTAAATCCTCAATAAGATGTCTTAAACTATGACTAAAAATGCCTAGGATGGATGAGGATGCAAAGATGTATTCGTAAAACATTTTCGTAAATTTCGTGAAGAGGTCCCGCTTGAGCTGCAGTTTTCGCCAAGCGATATGCAACAAAGGTACCGCCGAAGGAAACTATCTCGCCGAGCGACTATAAAAGCACCGATGGGTGAATTCTCCGCCGACTCCTCGCCGAGCATGAGACACAAGGCCCCGCCGAGCGCTAACTTACTCCGCCGAGCGACTGTAAACAAGGCCAAAGTGCTGAGCCGATTTTTCCGCCGAGCGGCACTTCCGCCGAAAGCGGACGACTAAAACTCGAAATTTAGATTCGAGTCCCAAGCTCAAAACCAAGTTTAAATGCTAAATTTCGATCCTCTTGGGTCAGAACTTGGAAAGCACTTGCAAACACTTAATATTACATGTTTCAAGGGTCAATTTGAGAAATCAAAGCCCAAGGGTGTTTCAATTAGATCCAATTTTCAAACCACTTTTTTCATGAACAAGATGAACATACACATGCATGAGCTTAAATCATTTTCAAAGCTTTTAATGCCGTTCAACAGGCTCAAACTCTTCAAAACAAGATGAACTCATGGAGTATAATCGAAAGATGGACATGCATGAGGAATTGTGAACTTACAACCTCAAAACTCAAGAATGGTAACACGATGCAACAATCAACTGCTAATTCAACGTTTAAACCATGTCTTGCTCTAAACTCTACCAACATGACATGAACCATGCAAGACTCAACTTTAAGACACAATTGAGAGGTTGAAAACCTTACCTAAGTCTTGAATACAAGATAGACAAGCTCAAATATGCAAATCTCCTACAAATCCCTCAAGTTTCTAAGCAAATTGTGAAGAGCTCAAGCTTTCTCTCTTCTCCTCCTCAAGTCGGCAAGAGTAAGAAAATGGCTGAGCAAAATGGTGCCTAAGACATAATGAGGCTCAAATATATTGTATTGAGTGGCCCACTATGGTTAGTTTGGTAAATAAGTCAAACTTGGGCATTTGCCAATATTTAATCATACTAAATCATCTTTCAATTAAGTTTACTATAAAATCACATAAATTCTACTGATCATGGAACATCAATCAATTTTCGATTCGGCCGCCAATAAGGCCTTCAATTAGCGCTCAATCATAAAGACATAAATGATAATGAATCAAGCAAACAGACATGCAATTCAAATAGATACACCAACCAGCCCATTAGATTTCTTAATCATTTCAAAGAATTTATACCAATTATCGCCTTAATCGGCCTCCCGCTAGGCAAGATTCGTAGTCAATCACCGTTAATCGGTAAACAAGATGAGGTTGTTACACTTGCTCACAGTAACATAAGGAACCATTAAGAATAACAGGAATGGGATAAGAGGTATCATGACGATCCATAATAAGAGGTGAGTAGGGCTTAAATAAATAGGAGCACCATCTGTGATGTGCAAAATTAGGT